>JANRMT010027041.1:127692431-127709568 GCA_026402145.1 Polypterus bichir lapradei | reverse complement strand
TATCTATCTATCTATCTATCTATCTATCTATCTATCTATCTATCTATCTATCTATCTATTGATATACTCTAATATACTGGTAGAGGGAACAGCCTCTCCTTCCCATCCTTCTTTCAAAATATCCAATATTTCCTGAGGGTGTCATCCATATAGTAATTAAATAGCAAGAACCCCGTAGAGGCTTGAGGGCCTTCCCAATAGGCAAAGAGCAATTCATCCCGTCACTGCTGACCACCTTGTAAAGCATTGGTTTGACAGTCTGATTAAACCTCTCTACTAGACCATCAGTTTGGAGATGATACACCGCAGTCTTTAAGTGTTTTATTTTAACTAACTTGGCATTATCCCTGAAAGGCTCAGAGGTAAAAGGTGCCCCCTGCTCTGTAAGGACTTTCTTCGGGATGCCTTCACATACAAAGACCCCTACAAGTTCTTGTGCGATAGCGCTAGGCGTGCCTCCAGCCTCTGGATATCGAGTAGCATAATCCACGAAGACTAATATCTACTTGTGTCCTCGGGCTGAGATCTCTAGGGGTCATACTCTATCAACCCTAATATGCTCAAATGGGACAACTATCAGGGGAAGGGGAACGAGAGGAGCACGGTCCTTCATAGGAATTTGCCATAGTTAACACTCCAGACAAGAGATGCATAAATGGTGAACCTCCTCATCTATACTAATAAAAGGCAAAGCCCTTACTGACTGACTGACTGACTCACTCGCTCACTCACTCACTCACTGACTCATCACTAATTCTCCAACTTCCCGTGTAGGTAGAAGGCTGAAATTTGGCAGGCTCATTCCTTACAGCTTACTTACAAAAGTTAGGCAGGTTTCATTTCGAAATTGTACATGTAACGGTCATAACTGGAACCTAATTATGTACATATATACCGGCCATGGCCTGCAGCTTGGTCACCGTGTGAGGCGGAGTTGCGTCCCTCATCGTCACGCCTCCCATGTAATTGAGTGCCTGCCCATATAAGGCCATCCGTCAGCGGCAATCCAATAGAAACACTCTGCCACCGAGTGGCTCACGTGAACTGACTGTGAACGCAGTACGCAGACAAAAAGCAACAGCTCCAAAGAGCGCTGAACAAAAAATGCATTACACAATTGAGAAGGCAGCAAAAGAATATGAAGCGAGTGATGCATACAAGCATATTCATAAGTGCAGCTACTGCGGAAACAAAGCACGGTGTAAACCATAAGTTTAAATTAAGTTTATAGACACGCTCCCGCTGACGTTTGTCATGCCTACGACGAATACGATATTCGCGAGATACAAGTTTAATGAGAAGACACGAGGTATAAACAAGACTTTAGATCACTTTGTAACGGAGTTAAAATTGCTGTAGCGAGAAACCTTTAAGTGCCGGGTCTTAGCTAACATTAAATAAAGCCGTGGACATCGCAAGATCACACAAGAGAGCGGCTCACGTGAACTAACTGTGAACGCAATACGAGTGATCACTTCAATGAATGAAACCTGTTCAAAAAACGCATTACACAATTGAGAAGGCAGCAAAAGAATATGGAGCGAGTGACGCATACAAACATATTCATGAGTGCAGCTACTTTGGAAACAAAGCACGGTGTAAACCTAAAGTTTAAATTAAGTTCATAGACAGGCTGCTGCTGGTGTTTGTCATGCCCATGACGAATACGATATTCGCGAGATACAAGTTTAATGAGAACATGTAGGGTTTAAACGAGACTTTTGATCACTTTGTAACAGAGTTAAAATTGCTGTAACGGAGTTTAAATTGCTGGTATGCCAGGTCTGAGCTAACATTAAATAAAGCCGTGGACATCGCGAGATCGCGCAAGCACAGCTGAGAACCTTCGATGCATGTACTCCGAGCGGCTCACGTGAACTGACTTTGCAGGACTGGGAAAGGTTAAATTAAGTTCATAGACACGCTACCGCTAAATATTCGCAGGCAAATCCAAAACTTAATGCCAGGAATGCCTGTTAAACATCTTAGATTCACGAGTACTGATTTGGGTAGTGAACACTTCGATGAATGAAACCTGTTATCTTTACCACGGTTGACAAACACGGAATATAACTTGAACACAACACATCCTCCAGATACGAACCTGATTGAAAGAAATAATGATAATCAAATCCTTGATGACTGCAACACTCATAACAATGACAAGACTATTCCATTGGTATGTGTATATATATATATATATACTCAGCAAAAAAAGAAACGTCCCATGACTTTCAACTGTTTTTACTTTCAGTAGACTTAATATGTAAATATTTGTATGAACACTAAAATAGTCAACACCATAAGACATAAACTAAAAATGTTTCACAATGTGTCCCTGAATGAAGGGAGGCTCAAAATCAAAAGTACCAGTCAGTATTTGGTGTGGCCACCAGCTGCTTGAAGTACTGCAGTGCATCTCCTCCTCATGGACTGGACCAGATTTGTCAGTTCTTGCTGTGAGATGTTACCCCACTCTTCCACCAAGGCACCTGCAAGTTCCTGGACATTTCTGGGGGGAATGGCCCTAGCCCTCACCCTGCGATCCAACAGGTCCCAGGCGTGCTCAATGGGATTGAGATCTGGGCTCTTCGCTGGCCATGGCAGAACACTGACATTGCTGTCATGCAGAAACTCACGCACTTTTTGCCACTCCTGTCTGGTCCAGCGAAGGTGGGTTAGTGCCCATAGGTGGCGTTGTTGCTGGTGATGTCTGGTAAGGACCTGCCTTACAACAGGCCTGCAAGCCCTCAGTCCAGCCTCTCTCAGCCTATTGCGGACAGTCTGAGCACTGATGGAGGGATTGTGTGTTCCTGGTGTGACTCGGGCAGTTGTTGTGGCCATCCTGTACCTGTCACGCAGGTGTGATATTCAGATGTACCGATCCTGTGCAGGTGTTGTTACACGTGGTCTTCCACTGCGAGGATGATCAGCTGTCCTTCCTGTCTCCCTGTAGCGCTGTCTTAGGCGTCTCACAGTGTGGACATGGCAATTTATTGCCCTAGCCACATCAGCAGTCCTCATGCCTCCCTGCAGCATGCCTAATGCACGTTCACACAGATGAGCAGGGACCCTGGGCATCTTTCTTTGGGTGTTTTTCACAGTCGGTAGACAAGTCTCTTTAGTGTCCTGCGTTTTTAGAACTGTGACCTTAAATGCTTACTTTCTGTAAGCTGTTAAGGTCTTAACGACCATTCCACAGGTGCATGTTAATTAATTGATTATGGTTAATTGAACATGCATGGAAAACATTGTTTAAACAATTTACAATGAAGATCTGTAAAGTTATTTGGATTTTTAAAACATTATTGTTGAAATACACAGTCCTGAAAAAGGGACGTTTTTTTGTTTGCTGAGTATATATATATATATATATGTGTAGATATGTATATATGTGTATATATATGTAGATATGTATATGTACATATATGTACGTATATATGTGTGTGTGTGTGTATATATATATATTTATGTATGTGTGTGTGTGTATGTATTGTGAAGGACAGCCGGGTCCCATGCCCGGCAGGGACGCCCCTGCTGCTTATGTTCCGGGGGAGCCTCCATGGACAGTCCAGTACCTCCCCCGGGACGCTTGGTGGCAGCCTCCCTGGCCGACGGTGTTTTCCCAACCACCCGCAGGGCTCCATGGGAGATGGAGTCCTCCACAGCTTGGTTGGGGCCCAGCGTGGCCGCTAGGGGGAGCTGCCTGCTTCCCACAGCCCGGCTGGACGAGCCTGCAGCCCCACCCGGAAGTCCAATTAGGACCAGGTGGTTAATCACCTGGAACGCTTCCGGGTGGGCTATAAAAGGGCCCAGCCACCACCACTCGGGGAGCCTGAGTTGGGAGGAAGAAGGAGACGAAGCTTGTCTGGGAGGAGTGGTGGAGAATTGTGGTTTTGTGTCAGTTTTGTGCTTTGGGACTGTGTTTGGGCTGTGTGACACGGGGAAGATGTGTCACACGGCTGAAGAAAAAAATAAAACCTGTGTGTTTTAGTACACGTGCCTCTGCGTGGTCTGTGCCGGGTCGGGCGCTATATAGCGCCTTTTACAGTATATATATATGTATGTGTGTGTATATCTATATGTGAGTGTATATGTATGTGTGTATATGTATGTGTGTATATATGTAGATACAGTGCATCCGGAAAGTATTCACAGCACATCACTTTTTCCACATTTTGTTATGTTACAGCCTTATTCCAAAACGGATTAAATTCATTTTATTCCTCAGAATTCTACACACAACACCCCATAATGACAATGTGAAAAAAGTTTACTTGAGGTTTTTGCAAATTTATTAAAAATAAAAAAAACTGAGAAATCACATGTACATAGGTATTCACAGCCTTTGCTCAATACTTTGTCAATGCACCTTTGGCAGCAATTACAGCCTCAAGTCTTTTTGAATATGATGCCACAAGCTTGGCACACCTATCCTTGGCCAGTTTCACCCATTCCTGTTTGCAGCACCTCTCAAGCTCCATCAGGTTGGATGGGAAGCGTCTGTGCACAGCCATTTTAAGATCTCTCCAGAGATGTTCAATCGGATTCATGTCTGGGCTCTGGCTGGGCCACTCAAGGACATTCACAGAGTTGTCCTGAAGCCACTCCTTTGATATCTTGGCTGTGTGCTTAGGGTCGTTGTCCTGCTGAAAGATGAACTGTCGCCCCAGTCTGAGGTCAAGACCGCTCTGGAGAAGGTTTTCAACCAGCATGTCTCTGTACATTGCTGCAGTCATCTTTCCCTTTATCCTGACTAGTCTCCCAGTTCCTGCCGCTGAAAAACATCCCCACAGCATGATGCTGCCACCACCATGCTTCACTGTAGGGATAGTATTGGCCTGGTGATGAGCAGTGCCTGGTTTCCTCCAAATGTGACGTCTGGCATTCACACCAAAGTGTTCAATCTTTGTCTCATCAGACCAGAGAATGTTGTTTCTCATGGTCTGAGAGTCCTTCAGGTGCCTTTTGGCAAACTTCAGATGGGCTGCCATGTGCCTTTAACTAAGGAGTGGGTTCCGTCTGGCCACTCTACCATACAAGCCTGATTGGTGGACGGCTGCAGAGTTGGTTGTCCTTCTGGAAGGTTCTCCTCTCTCCACAGAGGACCTCTGGAGCTCTGACAGAGTTACCATCATGTTCTTGGTCACTTTCCTGACTATGGCCCTTCTCCCCGATCGCTCAGTTTAGATGGCCGGCCTGCTCTAGGAAGAGTCCTGATGGTTTTGAACTTCTACCACTTACGGATAATGGAGGCCTCGAGACAATCCTGTCTCGGAGGTCTACAGACAATTCCTTTGACTTCATGCTTGGTTTGTGCTCTGACATGAACTGTCAACTGTGGGACCTTATATAGACAGGTGTGTGCCTTTCCAAATCATGTCCAATCAACTGAATTTACCACAGGTGGACTCCAATTAAGGTGCAGAAACATCTCAAGGATGATCAGGGGAAACAGGATGCACCTGAGCTCAATTTTGAGCTTCATGGCAAAGGCTGTGAATACTTATGTACATGTGCTTTCTCAATTTTTTTATTTTTAATAAATTAGCAAAAATCTCAAGTAAATTTTTTTCACATTGTCATTATGGGGTGTTGTGTGTAGAATTCTGATGGAAAAAATGAATTTAATCCATTTTGGAATAAGGCTGTAACATAACAAAATGTGGAAAAAGTGATGCGCTGTGAATACTTTCTGGATGCACTGTATATGTATATATATGTGGATGTATGTGTATATATATATATATATACAGTATATATACAGTGGAACCTCGGTTCACGAATGTCTCGGTACATGTACAACTCAGTTTACGACCAAAAAGTCTGCCAAACTTTTGCCTCGGTTCACGACCACACACTCGGTATACGAACAAGCCAGTTTCCCTTTTGGTTTGTGCGCGCTGATGATTTCATTGCATTGTTGCATTGTTCTCGGTCCGACATGCATGCTTGCACATGTGTGCATGCTTTCCCTGTGATTTCTTTGTGCTCTATTTCATTTCCCTTCCGGTTTGAACACGCCAATTACTGTATTTAAGCACGTGTTGAGCCACTCAATGTTCAGACGTGCGTGCTTTATCTGTGATCTCTTTGTGCTCTACAGTATTTCGTGTGCTTTTGCAGTTAGCCATGGCTTCTAAGCAAGTGAAGATTGGTGAGAAGAAAGTTTTGCAGAAAATTGAAATTGAAGTAAAAAAAAGAAATTATTGAAAAGTATTGAGCGTGGTATTCGTGTTACTGATCTTGCCGCCGAGTACAAGAAGTCAAAACCTACAATTTCGAATATTCTAAAGCAGAAAGAATCTATTAAAGCAGCTGATGTTGCAAAAGGAGTTACAGCGTTAACCAGGCAGAGACCTCAAATGCTGGAAGAGGTGGAAAAACTGTTTACCAGTTTACTCATTTACCAATTTGAGAACCCTCGTGCTTTCAAGCAGCACAATGTAAACAAAGCCAGACTGCCAGTGATGTGGAGGGCAAACACGAAGGGTTCGGTCACAAGGAGTTTGTTTTTGGAATTGCTGCATTAGGCTTTCGCTCCCACCAGCTAAACAGCTAAAAACACCAGAAACCCAAGAAATCACACGAGAGAAAACACCTCAAGGAAAACATCCCTCCATCGCGGAGCCAGACTCTCCCTCAAAACCTCCTCTCCAACCAGTTCCTCCTCACTTCATGCCAGAACTTGACTCATGCAAGGTTAGTTTTCTTGGTGGTTTATGGTTAGTTTTTGTATTACGGATTTTTCAAATGTTCATTTTTCGGTTCGTAGCGTGAATTGTTGCAGTGTTACTTTTCACTTTTTTCAAATGTTAATTTTTTCCCCCTGTGCTTAAAACTCATTAAAAAAAGTGTTTCTACAGCGATCGGTTGCAAGGCTATAGCGCAAACTCCTGTAATGTTATTTTCTTGATTGCTTGTTGTTGGTTTTTAAATAAAGTTCGGATTTGTTCAAATGTTCTAAAGTTTTTTCAGTGCCCAAATAGCCTCCTAGGAGGTGGGTGTGTGACAATTCACAGACCTGCCACTGGTAAGTTTGTGCGATTAACAACAGCTTCCTCACCTCCCCCTTATGCTCTGCCAATTGATATAATAGGTCATTTTCTATTACTAAGTGAGGACATTGTGGCATGGGCTGATGGGTGTGCTGGCCATTGACTAACACTACTGCAATTTTTGCAAATTTCAGGGAGTCATCGTTCCACTGCTCCTTTTTGAAAGAAGCCGGAGTCTCTCTAAACTGTATGTGAATTTCAGAGAGAGGGTCCGGTCTGACCTCAGACCAGTCCTGCCCCAGAATCACTGGAATAGGTGGTTTGGGGAGGACTATCACAAGGAACTTTTTTAGCGATCCTCCTTGACTAATGATATATTTACAGACTTCTCAGTTTATGCAAGTAATACTAGTCTTTACTTGAATCCATTGTCGCGGTAATACATATCGGCAATCAACAATGGAAATGTTGCTGCCAGAAACATAGAGTGCTTCAACTTTGTATCCATTAATGACTACAGTTCCAGTATGTGATGCTGTGAGGTAGTTGGTAAGTGCACATAAACTGCCTCACCTCCTCCACCTGCATCCCACCTTGTTCCCGGGTAGTTTGCATGCCAAGCAGCCCGGAGACTTTGGAACAGGCTCTGTTTTACACGAAAGAGACTTATTTTGTTGGACATAATCCTCTGGGAGTGCACTAGAGGACCGTTCTGCTCTCCCAGATTTCGAGGTTGGCTTAGGTGTTTCTATGAGCTGTATAAGCTCTTCCATAGTATGAAAATCTCCCCAGACCGCTTAGGTAAAGTTCTTGGGAAGACTTTGTAATAGCATAAAGTAGGCTACCTGCTGCACTATTTAGAAAGTAGACAGTTCAAATGGCTGCAGCCATAGTGCCACCTTTTCCCAGGGAGCCAAAGCTTGCCCCTGGATCGATCACTCTGGATCGAATTCCAAATTTTTTAATTTTCTTACCTGCTGGTTTCGGTATAGCCCATATTTATCTGGGATCTCAATCCCAGTGGGTGGCTCAACTCTCTCCTCTGAGAGAACATAATAAGCCCCTTTCGTTTCCTCCCCAGAACCCAGCCTACATCTGTGTGTTTCTTCCACACTCTTCTCTTGGTTAAATACGACCCTGGGTTTACATTTTGGGAATGGAGCCTGCACTGAGTCGTTCCTGACCACTAGACACACTTTCCACACCGAAACTCAGCCCTGGTACTTCCCCACCTGGTTAGATTTTAGGTCCTGTCCTGGTTTCTTCTGGGAACCAATCCTGCCGACTATGCCACTGTAACAAGGATGAGTCAAAGACATCATAAAGGTTTGGGGCAGCCACCCGTATATTGTTCCAAGGCTGCAAAATAGGTTTAAATATGAACAGAGGAGTTCACTGATTGGAGTCCAAAACAGAACTGATTGTATTGAGGCAAGCTGGTGGCTTTAAAGGCCAGTAAAGGAAGTAATGTCTTTGGGACCAGGAATGTCATCATCAAAGGTGCCGAAACTGGAAGTGACATCTGCAGAGGCACCAAAATCTGGCAGGATTTCCCGAGAATTGTCTGCAAGGAACTAAGAGAGTTGTGGAATTACAATTACTCAGGCCCTTTAGCTGCCTCTTACTTGCACGTGTGTGACAGCATATAAAATTATTATTTTTGTTTTACATAGAGCACTATTTTCCTACTCTGAACATTGCAGGGTGAATGTCATTAAATAACAATAAGTAAAATATACTTACCAATAGAATGAGTTGATAATACATAAAACCACCTTTAATTCCCAAGGAAGGACATGTTCCTGAGAGGATATTTTATTACTGTGATCTACATCAGGCTAAGAAATGTTTTCAGTATATGTCAAGCCTTACTGCATATAGTGTTATGACTATATAAAATCTTATGGATTGCTTAGCAGCTTAGGCAATGATACATTTGTCTTTTGCAACCTAGACAAAAAAGGTGATAGCTGAAGACCAAAGATATGATTTAAACAAAAACTGTATACTGATTAAATCCTGAGTACAATTCAAGATGCTCCCATCCCCACCACAACATCAAGATCAACATACCCTAATATTAATGGGATTGAGCAGGTTTGAGAATCTTATGCATATTACATTTTGAACTGGGTGGAGCATAAAAAAGTAGCCCAAAAACATGGAGTATACGCTAATATGAGCATCAGCTCTGAGTTTGCTAGAAGTTCAGGAGTACATTCACAAGAGTTTCTTGGTTTTAGTGCATTTCTCACAGAAACTAGAATGTGCCACATTTTTCCATTTGCTGATTTGTGTATTTGTCAGGAGCACTCACAATGAGATATTGTTCCCAAAATCTTTTGACATGTCAACAGAAGGAATTGCTATGAACACACAGCTCCACAATCTAACTATGCTGTTGCAGTGAAAAAAGTCTTTCTAGCGCATGCACACACATGTGGCAAATTAAACTAACAAAACAAGCATCTGGACTTCCCTCTACCTTCATTGGATTATGTTGCTGCCAAAACAAGGTTTACTATTTTTTTCTTTTACTCTGTACATTTCCTGTGTTCAAAAATAATATATTACAGTACAAAGATTTTAGTAGTACAAATTTGTATTACAGTAAAACCTCGATTATTCATCCGGGGTCAGGGCTAAAGCCGTGACGGATAAGAGTAAAGAAGGATTAACAGAACAACTACTTTAAAAATGATATACGGTAGATAGGTTTAGCAAATAGTCACTTATTTACAAAACAAAACTATACTAACAAAATATAATATAGTATTAACAAAATTACTTCATATAATAACGTAGT
Source organism: Polypterus bichir lapradei (assembly GCA_026402145.1). Classification (NCBI taxonomy): domain Eukaryota; kingdom Metazoa; phylum Chordata; class Cladistia; order Polypteriformes; family Polypteridae; genus Polypterus; species Polypterus bichir. The sequence continues at coordinate 127,699,764 of JANRMT010027041.1, read as the reverse complement.
GACCAGCATAATAAGCAAATACAACTCAGAGGTACTGGACTTTTCTCCGTTTTACTTGGAGTCTTATTCCATAACAAAGACAATATGTCTTATACTCTGTGGGTTATGGAGCACTTCCAAAACAATAAAAGAAAGCCTTCCCTACCAATCAGTTTATCTTGTGCCCCTCACGTTTTGTCTTTCTCTATACTGCACAAACTCCAGGTGATTGTCTTCTAAATGCCTACTCAAAACTTTCTTTTGTTGCTCCTTCTTTTTACTTCAAACTTATCATGTCAATCATCTCCTAAGGGGCGTGTCAACCCCTTACAGAACAGAAACCCTTTCTGTTCCTGCACAACCCATCACCAGCTGCCTGCATATCACAATTTAACAAAATATTAACAGAATTTTAAAACAAAATTAAAGCATACAAGGACTTTTTTACAAAATAACATTACCATCAGTGTTTTCCATTTTCAGCACATTTTTCAATTTTGTCGGTGTCACAACTTACATCTTTCACTGCAGTTCTTCCTACTCCATAAATTGCACCAATATTTGAAGCACCTTCCTCATTTCACAAATGTTTAATAATTAAAAATTTTTGTTACAATTTCAACACTACACATTAAATTTATTGGCCTTAACAATATATAGTAGACTAGCAAAATACCTGCGCTTTGGAGAAGTAGTGTGTTAAAGAAGTTATGAAAAAGAAAAGGAAACATTTTAAAAATAACGTAACATGATTGTCAATGTAATTGTTTTGTGACTGTTATGAGTGTTGCTGTCATCAAGGATTTGATTATCATTATTTATTTCAATCAGGTTCGTATTTGGAGGATGTGTTGTGTTCAAGCCACATTCCGTGTTTGTCAACCGTTGTAAAGATAACAGGTTTCATTCATCGAAGTGTTCACTACCCAAATCGGTACTCGTGAATCTAAGATGTTTAACAGGCATTCCCGGTATTAAGTTGTGGATTTGTCTGCGAATATTTAGCGGCAGCATGTCTATGAACTTGTGGATTTTTCTGAGAGTATTTGGCGCCAGCGTCACAAAGTTGTTTTCGTCTAGCTGTATCAGAAAATGTAGCACAACATCTGACACACCTCCTTTTTACTGTTTTCTCACAGCTTGGATTGCTGCTGTCATAATTGTTTTGTGTTTCATGGTTTGAATTACGTTAATATTTGCAGGACTTGTGTTGAAGTGACATTTGGCATCTGTCAAGCGTTGTAAGCATACAACCAGCTTCATCGATAACCTCGCATCCAGCTTTTCAGAGTTGAAACATTTATAAACATCAAAGTGTTCACTACTCAAATCGTCACGTGTTTAAGATGTTTAAGATGTTTAAGAGGCATTGGCAATTCTCTAAAGGTGTAAAATATTTGACCATTTCAGTACAGTTGAAAGCGACAACCAAACAATTCAGTGGCAGCCATCAGCTCACATGTAGAAGTAAAGTTGAAGGGCTTAAGCATTTCACTCTTATAGTGCCTCTGTGTAGTATAATTATCTCCTGTACTGTCATCAGTCCACACCTTGAACCTGTCCCAGTCATTCAATACATAAGACACAATGTTCCTCCGGATATCAAGAGTGAGCCTGATATGTCAGTGCAATATGTAACACAGATAATGGAAAAGGCAGGCGGCATCTCCGGGCATGGAAACCACTCAGTAAGTGACAGTTCTTGATGGTGATCACCTTGATAGACATCTCACCACCCAAATCGCTACTCGTGAATCTAAGATGTTTAACAGGCATTCCCGGTATCAACTTGTGGATTTAGATGCAAATATTTAATGGGAGCATGTCTATGAACTTTTGGAATTCCCCGTGAGTATTTAGCGACCGCGTCTCTATGAACTTGTGGATTAGCCCAAGAGTATTTAGCAGCAGCGTCTTTATGAAGTTGTGAATTTGCCTGCGAGTATTTAGCGACAGCGTGTCTATTAACTTGTGGATTTTTCTGCGAGTATTTAGCGACAGCGTCTCTATGAACTTGTGGATTTGCTTGTGAGTATTTAGCGACAGCATGTCTATTAACTTGTGGATTTTTCTGCGAGTATTTGGCGGCAGCGTCATGAAGTTTTTTCCGTCTAGCTGCATCAGAAAATGTAGCGCGACATCTGACACGCCTCCTTTTTACCGTTTTCTCACAGCTTGGATTGCTGCTGATGGACGACCTTAAATGGGCAGGCAGTCAATTATGTGGGAGGCGTGGGGATGGGTGATGCAATATAGGCAGGCAGCCAACTACATGGGAGGCATGGTGATAGGGGACGCAACTCCGCCTCACACAGTGACTGAGCTGCAGGCTATGGACGTATATATGCACGTAAGTAGGATTCAGTTATGACCGTTACGCATTGAATTTCGAAATGAAACCTGCTTAACTTTTGTAAGTAAGCTGTAAGGAATGAGCCTGCCAAATTTCAGCCTTCTACCTACACGGGAAGTTGGAGAATTAGTGATGAGTGAGTGAGTCAGTCAGGGCTTTGCCTTTTATTAGTATAGGTAATTATAACAAAAGAAAAAAGCTAAGAAACGCTATTAAAACTGAATGTACATAACAGATGCTGATTTCAAAATGTGATACGTGGTGCTGGAGAAGAATAATATGCACTAGCACAAGGGACAGTTGTTCTGATGTGTAGAGCACGCAGTGTACCGTGTAGGGCAGTAGTAGGACATTAATATATTTATATATTTTTTTTTACACTGACCATTAACAGATGCTTAATCGTGTGACAGATAATCGAAGTTTTACTGTGCTTCAAAAGAATGCCACTATACAAATGACTAAAAAAACATTACAGGATGACATGGTGTGACAGTGGTAGTGCTACTGCTTTGCAGTAAGGAAACCTAGTATTGTATCCGAGGTCCTCTCTGCCTGGTATCTGTATGCTCTCCCCATCTCTGCACGGGATTTCTCAAGGTGGCGTTCCAGTTTCTTTTTACTGCCTAAAGACATACAGGTTAGGTGAACTGGTGATGCAGAATTGGCCCTATTGTGTGTTTGATGTGGTGTGTGTGTGTATTCGCCCTGCAATTGACTGTCACCCTGTCCATGGTTTGTTCTTGCCTAGAGACCTATGCTAGCTTGGATAGACTTAAGCTCTCCCATGACCCTGGTCTGAATTAGGTGGGTTAGAAAATGACATGACATATTCCCCATTACCCTATATCCTTTATTGCTGCTAGTAACAGACAGTAATAAACAAAAGAATACATTATTAAATTATTAACCAATATTGATTCAAAAGTTTACAAGCAAATATACAGCATTCACCCAAAATGGAATCCAAGAGGTGGTTTAAATTAATTTTAAACTCAAATTTATAGAAGCATATTCTGTTGGTTTAGTTTTTTTATGGTTCTTAATATGCACTCTCTGTACACAGAACTTTATTTTTTAATCTAACTACTTTATAGAAGATGGAGGCATTATAAAAGTAATTTAGTAATAGCCACTACCAAAGGACATCAAGTATTTGATATGTCCATGGTTCTAAAACATTTAAAACAGAATAATAGTATTACAATATCTACCTTCAGTTACACTGATGACAACAGGAATACAAAGGAGATCCTATTTATTTCCTGGGTTATCCCACAGAACTAAGTACTATGCTATATAGGAGACATACATCTAAGTACAGTAGTTTAATGGAACACATATTATTCACATAAACATAAAGTATTTCAAATTAAAAGTTATCTCATATATTGCATAACATTTTGATTTATTGTATTAAAATCAAAAATATATAACTGCATATTATTTGTAATGTATTTGTATGAAATATGCATCGACACTGACAAAACAAAACAAACAATTTTAGTAGAGGGAAATAAATATCTGTTTTGTTTTCTCACAAACAATCCTAATTAAAGAAGTATACGATTTTCAAAAAACACTGAAACATTCTGTGGAAAAGGCATTACTGTGTAATATTTGATAAAGTAGTAATTAATATCAAGTCTTTACATCTTAGATGCATATGAAAGACATGTCATACCTTTGGTAGCATAATCTGTATTTCCAGATCACAAACATCTTTTGTATTGGGGGAAAAGTTACCTTTGCATAAAATATAGCTGAACAAGTTTTTCAAAATGAACTGTGGCCCAGGACACCCTTGAACCATGCAGACAGCTATCATCCCTCCAATGATGAAAAATTAATCATTTTCAATGCTAAAACAAATACTGGAAAAAAACGTGAAAAGGAGAGGACAACATACTTTTAAATCAGTATGAATACGTGATTAATGTATATATATTATATTTTTAAGAGTATCCACTTATTTGAACCTTAAATTTGAAGATTATTTGTTTAATGTGCCCTAAAGCATGCATTAAAGACTATTTTTAAATTGCTTGGTTTCCAAATGTACTTTAAGCGGTAATCATGCTAAATAATGTAAAGAAAAAAGCTATTAATCTGTGTCTATTAATACATGTAACATTGTTAACAATTGAGAACTATAACATACTTGGTTCAACAGTGCAACAGAAATGATATACGTAGCATTGTTGATGATACCTGTAGCAATGTGCACCTATACTCATACTAGTGCAGCTTCAATTACACTGATGACAATAAGGATGCATAAAAGATCCTATTTATTTCACGAATCACTCCATAAAACTGACTACCATGCTATATAGGAGACACCCATATGCAGAAAGAAGAAGAAGTCTAATGGTACACATCAGTCAAATATACACAGAGAATTTCAAATTAAAAAGTGGTCTCACAGTCCTTTTATGATGTGCATGCCATATTTTGCTTTTCATTTGATAAAGGATTAACCAAACACATCTATTAAAACAGGAATTGAAAATCATTTTAAAGTAACAAACACAATGGGCAGAGACTACAGTAATATACTAATATATTATAATATAACTCTCTTTATTATTATTATTATTATTATTATTATTATTATTATTTATTTGTTTTTTTATATTTACGAGGTGTGGCAGAAAAGTAATGAGACTGATTTTTTATTTACCAAAGTTTTTATTTTTTTCAAACATCAATGTTATCCCCTTCAAAGTAGTTCCCTTGGGCAGCTACACACCGATGGAGACGTTGTTCCCACTGTTGGTAGCAGCGCTGGAAGTCTTCAACCGGTATGGTCTTCAGCATGTCCGTTACACTCTTTTGGATGTTTTCTAAAGTCCCGAAATGACGTCCTTTGAGGACATTTTTCAGTTTAGGAAAAAGGAAAAAGTCACACGGACTGAGGTCAGGTGAATAAGGGGGCTGGGGAACCACAGGAATGCCTTTTGAGGTCAAAAATTCTGTTATGGAGAGGGCAGTGTGACATGGGGCGTTGTCATGATGGAGCATCCATTTGTCTGCAATGTCTGGTCTCACGCGAATGACCCTTTTTCTGAGCCTTTCAAGGACGTCTTTATAAAAAACTTGGTTGACAGTTTGTCCTGGAGGAACAAATTCTTTGTGGACGATTCCCCTTTTGTCAAAAAAACAAATCAGCATTGATTTGATCTTCGATTTGCTCATTCGAGCTTTCTTTGGTCGAGGAGAGTTTGCAGTGTGCCACTCCTGACTTTGCCTCTTGGTCTCAGGATCGTATTCAAAAATCCATGATTCATCACCTGTGATCACACGACTAAAGAAATCTTGCTCATTAGCGATTCTGTCAAGAAGATCAAGACACTTGTTTTTTCGATTGTCCTTCTGCTCAATTGTGAGGCACCATTTTGGCACAGACCTTTCGCATGTGCAAATGTTCAGTCAAAACTTGATGAACGGTAAATCTGTTCAAATTTAATTGTTCACTCAACATTCTTAATGTTAAACGACGGTTTGATCTCACAAGAGTGTTCACACGTTCGATGTTTTCATTGGTTTTCGAAGTTGAAAGCCTCCCTGAACGGTGTTCATCTTCAACATGTTTTCTGCCTTCCAAAAATGATTTGTGCCAGCGAAAAACTTGAGCTCGGGATAAAGAATGTTCCCCATAGGCCTGTTTTAACTTTTCAAACATCACGCTTGCCGATTCTCCAAGCTTAACACAAAATTAAATGGCACAATGTTGCTCCAAATTCCACTGTTCCATTTTGCGTGACGCACAACCAAAAACACAACTTCGCTAATAGCAGTCACAAAACTCACGTAGTTAACGGAAGGAGTTGAAACTCGCACTGAGCTATGGGAGGGTACTGATACACGTGCTCTATCAAGGACAACAGTGCGGTGTTGCCAGATTGCTTGCAGTGTTGCCAGTCTCATTACTGTTCTGCCACACCTCGTATACCGCGCTTATATTAACTTCACCTGTTTGTTGTCTAGTAGAAATCTTTTAATTGATATTTAACCCAGTTCCTATTTTCCAAATGACTTGAAATTTTGCACACTTACTCACTTCCGATGACAATATGAGAATCAATAATCAGTTTCACTAATTGATCAATTAATCCATGTCAATTAAGAAATGAAATTTTCATATGAAGAATAGTTCAAGATTTCACCAATAGATGGCGTTATTAACATATAGAAATATCCTTTTTGCATCTTGTATGAAGATGTGTGCATATAAACATCAGAAAGAAAAGTGTTAAAATATTGATTACAAAATTATACTAAAACAAACCCAAGACTAAAACGTTGAAAATAATATATATATAAAAAAATACTTTTTAAAACCCACACTTACATTAAGTTAAAAAGTGTACTAAAAAGTAAAAAATAAGTCTCTCATACATCACTCGCAAAATAAAAGCGTGGGTGCTTTTCATCAATCAACATTCAAAAAACACTTCTTAAAATCTTAGCAAAAGTGCCCACCTTTTATTTTACGAATGATATATAAGAGGCTTATTTTTTACTTTTTAGTACACTTTTTAACTTAATATAATTGTGGTTTTTAAAATGTATATATATATATATATTGTGACAGATAGAGGGCGCTATCGCTCCCTTGAACCCTTGTCCAAGATACCAGACACCAGGTGAAAGTCCAATAATCTTCTTTATTTGGACAATACAATGCACAAAGCACCCTCCTCTCCACAATACTCATTAAATAAACACAATACTCTACAATAATCAGTCCTCCACACTCCCAGACGCATTGCCACCATTACACCCAGCTCAGCTCGACGTCTGGGATTTCCCATTGTCCTTTTATAGTCCCTGACCCGGAAGTGTTTCCCATCCTTCTGTCCATGATTCCTTATCTCTTCCAGGTCAGATAAAAAGTCCTTTTCTTCACTCCGGAAGTACGTCACTTCTGCAGTCGCTTTGCCTATGACGCACTTACAGGTTATAGGGCACATGTGACTCTCTGGGCCTCCCTGCAGC
>JANRMT010027041.1:127644202-127680862 GCA_026402145.1 Polypterus bichir lapradei | reverse complement strand
ATAGATAGATAGATAGATAGATAGATAGATAGATAGATAGATAGATACTTTATTAATCCCAATGGGAAATTCACATACTGCAGCAGCAGCATACTGATAAAAAACAATATTAAATAAAGAATATGCGGTTAATTTCAGTGTATTTATAAAGCCGTGTCAGGGATATACTGTAGATCTAAAAAAGAAAGGAAAACCACACTAGAACAGTATTACTGCTTTGATGCTAGGTGCCACCAGTCTGCAAAACCGAGCGCAGAACAGCGTATGCCTGTGTATGAGCTACTGTGAAAATGTGCCTGGCTTTATGCCAAGTTTAGGTTTTATACATCACGATTTGAGCATGAAAACATTCGTACGTAACATTTTTGAGCATACACACCGTTTATACATGAGGCCCCAGGACTCGTCGATCATGTGAACTTTCTGGAGGAACAGACAACATCAGCTTTGGATCCCATGTACGGCTCAGCTCCACAAAGAAGAGACTGAATTTTACACAGACAGCAAGGTAGTGTTAGGCTACATACACAATGAGACAAGGAGATTCTATGTTTATTTTAATAACAGGGTTTTACAGATTTGGAAGTCCACAAATCCAAAGCAATGGCATTATGTACATACTGACTTATACCCAGCTGACCATGCCACAAGAACAGCTAGTCACTTGAAAGACACTGCTTGGCTTACTGCACCGGCTTCATTATCAAAGGTGGAGCAATACACCACAAAGCATGAAACATTTGAGCTAGTCGACCTGGGCTCTGATATAGAAATCTGCCCCAAGGTATCAGTTTTCAATACCACCGCCTCAACCCAGACTCTTGGGTCACATTGTTTTGAAAAATTCTCAACTTGGAAATCCTTGGTCTGTGCTGTTGCCAGCCTTCTTCACATAGTTTAGCTAGTCAATGCTTCTGCTGTAGCTAAAAGCAGCTGTAAGGGTTGGCATTACTGTAAGAGAGCACACACAGTACAAGAACTTTAACAGTCAAGGGATATTATCATCCGCACTGTGCAGCAAGAGATGTATGCTAAAGAGTTGCAGTGTCTCAGAAACAAAGAAGCCATTCCCAAATGCAGTGCACTAAGAAAACTCTCCTTTCTTAGATGGAAAAGAAATCCTCAGAGTTGGAGGTTGTATTAAGGAAGCCAAGCTTGCTGCTGAAGAAAAAAAACCACTATTAATCCCTGGAAGTCATCACATTGCTCCTTTGTTAGTGTACCATTAACATGAGCAGACTAAAATCAAGGACGTCTGTCCACAGAAGGAGTTCTGTTTGTTGCTGGAATATGGATCATAGATGTAAAAAGAGTTATAAGCAGCACCATATTTAAATGCATCATCAGCAAAAAACTTTGTGGAGTTTTTTCAGACTCAGAAGATGGCTGACTTACCTTCTGACTGGCAGGAAGCAAAGGAACTTATGATAGACAAACATTTCATCAACAAAACCATTGCCAATAATACAACCTTGGATAATTCCAGATGCGAATGTAGATTTTAAACTTTTGGGGACAAAAAATGAAAGGTAAAGAATTTAACTTCACTGCTTATACTATACAGAAATACACTGACAAATATTATAGCTACATAAAGATTTACACAGATGCATCAAAGGATTTAGGCAATAAAATGGGAGTAGCAGTCATTATTTCAGAGTTGCATATACAAATGGGTAAAAGGGTCAGTGATGGGATATTCGTCTATGCAGGAGAAATTATTGCATTACTGCTAATGGTACAATGGATTGAGGAGGTTGGTCCAACAAGATTGGTAGTTTGTATGGATTCCAGTTGACCCCTATATAGTCTAAAATAGGGGTGCTCTGATATTTTGATTGAAATTGAAAAAGACATTGTACAGAATTTAAATGATGGATCTCACTGTAAACTTTTTGATGGATACTAGCTCATATTGGTATTAAAAGTAATGCAACAGCATATAAAATTGCAAAAGGATCTATAAAATATGACTAAATACAGATAGCAGTTTGTCTGAGTAAATCAGAAGTGAGAGGTACTATAAAACAAATGATGAAGGAAAGGTGGCAAAAACAATGGGAAGAGGAAAGGAAGGGATGATGGTAGTTCAAAGGAAAGTGGAAGAAATGAGATGTACAGGAAGAAACAGAAATGATGGGATGATTGATAGTAAGACATAGAGGCTACATAATGTCTCAGTCGTGTTTGGCCTTTTGGACTGTCCGTCACTTTATAATATGGCTGGGAGGGTGTTTATAAATACAGCAGCCCTCCAGGCACTTTTGTGGATGACCCAGTGCTGGGAGGATCCCGCCTGGTAAATATTTCAGCTGCCAGTTGTCAGCGTCATGTTACCATAACAACCATGCGGGGAAAAGATGTTTTCGCAGGAAACTTTTCTTTTTAAGGGGAATGACGGATTGAGGAAAAGAGAAAAAAAAAGGAAGGAAAAGGCTGAAGGCAAGGAGGCGACTATCTACGCTTTAAGAGTCATCAGGATTTGACTTTCACCCATCTGCTATTTGTGTATGGCCACCCCGAAGAAATAATCAGTGTGACGAATCCCAGAGAAGAGGCCAGGGTCTGGTGTTCTCCGGGTGCTCCCGTTTGTTGAGTCGGACTCGTGAGTGTGTTTCTTTGTTATAGCCAGCGGAGAAGCTGTTTTCGCCAGAGGACTGTTGTGTTTCCTCATGCCATACGGTAGGAACTGAACTGCAGGTTTCTTCTCCGTATATATGGACTACGTTAAATCTCTCTTTTTGTTTTCTCTGAGAACATTTTTTTTTATTTTGCTTTATGTCTGTGTCAAACTGGGGGTTAGGATTTGGCCAATGGGGAGGGCATCTGGGGCAGGAGGGGTCACAAATGAGCACTCAGGCACTGGGCATGTAAATGTATTCAGTGGAAATCAATATATTTACCAGTCACACTTTCTTCAAATTTTTTTTTTTGCCAGTTATTTAAGGGCCCGCATAGGGGACAAGAGGGGCAGAGGACTGAATATGTTAATGCTATTTTATCTTTCAAATATCTTCCACTTCCCTCTCAGGTGGTGAAGTGTAGGAATTGTGTTCCTGCATCGGGCGATTGCTACAAACTTATGTGAATATTGTGGAAAGATAGAATCAATAGAACATGCAATATTACATTGTCAGAGGTATGACAAGAATATGAAAATTTTAGTAGAAAACCTCAGGGAATTGAAAACAAATCTTATTTTGGACGAAGTTTTGCAGAAGAAGTGAGGGGATGTGTGCTATCGGTGTATATTGCAATTTTTAAAAGATACCAAGTTGAGTGAGAGGATATAGCAATGTGAACATGCTGATCCACACTCAATACCAGGTAGTGGTGGTAATGCACCAAACTGTTGTTTGCGAACTGCCAGTAAAACAAGAAGAAGAAGAAGAAGACACTAAAGTTTGGAGTTGCCAGAAGTAGAATTAGCTGTAAGTTAGTATTCGTTAATTTAACCTATTGTGTATTGGTTATTATCGTTTATATTAAAATTTTTAAATTATGATGTGTAACCAATTAATTGCATAGTATGCAAGGTGCTGTAAGGTGCATTAACTGGTGCATATTATATACGCCAGTTTAAATTACTTGGCAAGATTTTTACTTATACTGTATTATGATATCCAAATATTAACATTTAATAAGCAGTGGGAAAAGTAAACAAGTAATGTTAACTTACAATGATTGTTTGTTTTAGCACCTTGTTTTATTTTAACTTTTAAACCGCTGAGAAACATTGAGAGTTTTTGCTGTTAGCACATTTTAGTAAAGGGCAATATCAAATGTAAACTTTTCAATATGAATTTGTTTTAAAGAGTTTCTGCAGGAGATTCCTGTATTAAAATTTAGAGTAAAATTGTTATAGTTCAAAATATAATCGTATGTGAAGACAGGAAATATGTTATCTATTAAGAGTACCAACACAAGGGTTTTTTCTTGAATATCCGATTGATTCTTAATGCCTGTGAATTTTGTGGTTTCCAAGCTTTCCACAAATCTTCAGTGTTTACCTGTTGGTTCTGGCATGCTGAAATATGCCACCAGATGACAATTTTTTAACCTAAACTATAATGTAAAAACAGAATAATTGTTACAGTATACATATTTATTTATTTTTTTATGTTGTGTTACAGAGTACACAAGTGCCTTTTTTAAACTTGTTTTTTAAACTCTCATCACCCCACCTCTTGCATTCTTTATATTCTGGACTGGTTTATGGTGGTGTGTTAAGTTATTAGGTAAGCAAATTTGTTTGTTTCACTAATATTGTACATTAATCAACAACAACAACAATGACATTTACTGTATTTATGTAGCACATTTTTTTAAACTTTTGTTGAAATAATATAAAGCAAGTAACATTCCATACAATCAAGTCAAACTTAATAAAACTAAATTCAATTCAACCCCTACCCATGAGAGAAAGAAACGCCAACGGCCTGAATAAAACTTTTGAGAGTATTATATAGGGAGAGGAGTCTTTCACCCCAATATAAGCTCTTATTTTAAAATATTATTGATTCGATCCTGCCATGCTTTAAAAAAGTTTTGAATAGATCCTCTAAGAGAGAATTTGATTTTCTCCAATTTCAAGTAGTATATAACATCAGTTACCCACTGACTTAACAGGGGTGGGTTAGGATTTTTCCAGTTGAGCAAGATAAATCTACGTACTATTAGTGAAGTAAAGACAATTACAGTTTGTTTGTCCTTCTTCATTTTAAGACCATATTGGAGTACATCATAAACATATTGTAACGTGCAGGCAATGCTTTCTAGCCTTGTCTGAGGGCGAAGGAGGACTGGAAGGGGAGGTTTCTAATTGAGAGGGGCGGACACACCTTGTGGGGGGTGTGTATAGGGTTCCTGGGGGGTGCTGGGAGTGAGTGGATTTCCGGAGTCAAGGAGATTGCCCCATTACTTTTGTATACGACCAATTTAACTAAAAATAAAACTGAAGAGGCCCTGACAGCTGCGAGTGCTCCTGTTATTATTTACCAAGAGCGCGACATTGGTGTCAGAAGTGGAGATGGAATTGAAAGGAGCGACTGGAGGCGAGTTACTATGCGGGGATTTGAAAAGATCCGAGCCCGACGCTGGCACCCGGAGAAGAGTACAGACGGCGAGTAAGAAGAAGGTCAGTTTGGCAGCTGCTATAAATATGGAGCAGGATAGTGGGCTTGTTTCTCTAACAGAAGGAAGTGGAGTGTTCGGGGTGTCGGCGTCAACACCAAGAAGTTACTTGTTGAATCCTTCGGTAAGCGCACGTGGGCCAGCGTCGGTTTGTGATAGCCATGTGGGAGAAAAACGTGACATAGAAGGCAACCTTCCACAGTATCCGGGCGCAATGCAGTGGGAGGAGTTTCGGCGGAGCTTTGAACAGCTAGCAGTTACACAGAAATGGTCTGAAGAATATGGGGCAGGACAGCTGCTGGCTTGCGTGTCAGAGGGAGCGGTGTTTGCGTTAGCAGAAGCGCTGCGCAGTGGTTGCCGTGGCTACTCGAGACTGTTAAATCATTTAGAAGAATATGCAAATGAGAGAGAGAGAGAGTCAGTGAGAGAGAAGGAAGTGGCAACAAGCGCAAGGAGAACGTTCCAGCCTTTGGCTATGCTGCAGATGCCAGCGGTAAGCAAACCAACACTAAAACCAGGCCACTTTGATGGAAAAGGAGCATGGGAGGCGTACTATAGGCGCTTTCGTATGGTGGCCATGGCCAATAGATGGGATCCACAGGAACAAGCAGTGCAGCTGGCTGCTGTCCTAGAGGGCGATGCCCTGAATGCTCTGACGGACTTAGGAGAGGAGGAACTGCTTGAAGTTGGCGCCCTGGCGGCTGCATTGGAGCGACGATTCGGTCATGTAGAATCCATTCCGGGCATCAGACAGCAGTTGGGGGAGCGAACTTGTGATACAACAGAAAGTCTGGGCAAGTTTGCAGCAGAAATTCAGTCTTTGGTCAGAAGAGGCTACCCTTACTTTGAGCGGGCAGTCCAAGAGGAGTTGGCAAAGGAGGCTTTCATCCGGGGTCTCACACCCCAGTTATTGAGGCAAAAGGTACGATTTTCCAAGCCAGGTACATTTGAAGAGGCATTGCAAATAGCACAAGAGGCTGAGCAGGTGCTATCAGAAGGATGCCAGGACCCCAGCCCCTTAGCTATGAGAAAATACACAATTCCAGTTAAACAGCAGGTTGTCCAGCATCAAAACATGCAAGAAGTCAAATCTTTGGCTGTGACAGCGTTGCCCTCGCAAGCACAACGGTCACCACGTTCAGTAAAACCACCCCTATGCTGGCATTGTGGCAGGGTGGGGCATCTGCAGCGCTTTTGTCCACACAAGGAAAAAAGTGAGCTTAAAACCATACAGCTACCTCAGGGAAACGACCAGGGACCCGTGTAGGAGGGACAGCACGGGCCCCACAGCATGTCCCATCACAAAGTAGTCCACAGGGGCAAGATGTGCAAACCCTGGTGCCTGTTGGCCGATTGGGTGAAGGGACATATTGCCATGTCCACACTTGGATAGGCAATCGTGTCTGTAAGGCCCTGATTGACACAGGATCGACTGCCACAATTGTTAGACCAGACTTACTACCAGAAGAAAAACAGTGGAAGGGTACAGGGGTAGCTTTGACAACCGCCACAGGTGAAACAGCACCCATGCTAGGTAGAACTCAGGTAGCTATTTGTACTGTATTGGTGGGCTTTGCTGGACATTGGAGGTCTGGGTGGCTAAGATTATGGACCCCTGTATCCTGGGTTTGGATTTTTTGGAGATGGCTGGAGTTAAAATTGATCTACAAAAGTGGACTTTGACATTCCAGGATGGAACAATTTTGGACCTTCTGAGCAGTGGTGATAGGAAGGGGAGGACCACCACCCAGGTGTCGAAACCAAATCAAACACCCATGTACAATCATACAGACACCACGAGTGTAGGTTTGAAGGTCATCCACAAACTATGGGAAAGGAATAAACAAGGATTGAATGTAGTTCAGCAGAGTCAACTGTGGGAGCTCCTGGAGGACTTCAGAGACCGTTTTGCAACCTCGCCAGAAGATGTTGGCTGCACACACTTAGTGCGACATTCCATACATACAGGCACTGCACCGCCCATTAGACAACGTCCTCGACGTATTCCCATGGCGAAACAGAAGGCTGCAGACAGCATTATAAGGGAAATGCAAGAGGCAGGTATTATTGAACCCTCTGAGTCCCCCTGGGTCTCACCAGTTGTCCTTGTACCAAAAAAAGATGGAAGTTGGCGCTTCTGTGTTGACTATCGAAGACTTAATGCTGTCACTGTAAAAGACTCCTATCCCTTGCCTCGTATTGATGAGTCTCTTGACTTAGTAGGGGGATCGTCTTGGTTCTCGTCCCTGGATTTAAAGAGTGGATACTGGCAGGTGGCCCTTGTACCTGAGGCCAGAGAGAAGACAGCTTTTACTACTGGCAAGGGCTTATGGCAATTCCGGACTATGCCTTTTGGACTTTGCAATGCACCAGCCACCTTCGAGAGACTGATGGAAAGGGTATTGGCTGACATACCGGGCATGCAATGCCTTGTCTATTTGGACGATCTTCTGGTGCATGGGAAGACTTTTAATGACGCTATAAGTATTCTCCGGAATGTACTGACTAAACTTCGAGCAGCCAATCTCAAGCTCCACCCTGAAAAATGCCATTTGCTAAGGAGAGAAGTATCATTCCTTGGGCATCGAGTGAGTGGCAGGGGAATCGCCACCGAGGATAGCAAGGTAGAGGCAGTGCAGAGATGGTCCGAGCCACAAAACCAGCGACAAGTGAAAGAGTTTCTTGGGCTAGCTTCTTATTATCGCCGTTTTGTGCCTGGCTTTGCCACAATTGCAGCACCGTTGCACCGCCTGTTGCGTCAGGGTGAAGTTTTCCACTGGGGTGAAGAACAGCAGACTGCGTTCACAAATCTGAAGACAACTCTTTGTAATGCCCCAGTCCTGGCAGCACCAGATATAAATCTGCCATTTATACTTGATACAGATGCCAGTAACGTGGGGATTGGAGCTGTGCTGGCTCAGAGGCATCCGGAAGGGGAACGAGTTGTAGCCTACTATAGCCGGGCATTGAGTCGACCAGAGTTGAACTATTGTGTAACTCGCAGAGAACTATTGGGCATTGTGGATTCCATTCAGCACTTCCGGCATTACCTGTGTGGTCTACATTTTGTGATCCGCACAGACCATGCTGCTCTGCAATGGTTGCTTTCCTTCAGGGAACCTGAAGGCCAAGTAGCTTGATGGCTGGAGCGGCTTCAAGCATTCCACTTCACTGTGGAACATCGACCTGGAGAACAACATCGAAATGCGGATGCTCTGTCCCGAAGACCATGCTTAGGGGAAGAGTGTACACACTGTGACCGCCAGGAGAACAGAGTGGAAGGTGGTTCGACGTCTGCAAGCATACGTTGCCAAGAGTTAACTGTACCTGGAAGTGAAGAGGAATGGAGAAGCAGTCAAGAGGCTGATCCAGAATTGCAGCTGATCATCCAATGGTTGGAGGGGGGGCAGCGTCCTGCTTGGGCTGAGGTTTCAGCGGAGTCCACTGTAGTGAAAGGTCTGTGGTCTCAGTGGGGGAGTTTGTCCATCAACAGAAGAGTTCTGAAGCGGCAGTGGCGGAATCCTGTAACTGGTGAAGGAAGGTGGCAAGTGGTGGTACCTCGTGCACTTCAAGAAGAGGTATTACGAAGTGTACATGGCACTCCTGGTGCTGGTCATTTTGGGGTCACGAAGACACTAAGGAGGTTACGCCAAGCTTTTTACTGGAGCCGGAGTCGGAGGGATGTAGAGGATTATTGTCGGCAATGTGATGCTTGTACTGCCAGGAAAGGTCCAGCAGGGCAGTCAACAGCACCACTGCAACAATATCAGGTGGGGGCACCTATGGAGAGGGTAGCTGTTGATATCCTTGGCCCTTTTCCACGTTCACTCAGGGGCAATCGTTATGTCTTGGTAGCAATTGACTATTTCACCAAGTGGCCTGAGGCTTACGCGCTGCCAGACCAAGAGGCGGGGACTGTGGCCGAGGCCCTCATTGATGGATTTTTCAGTAGATTCGGGATGCCAGATGAATTACACTCGGACCAGGGCCGGAATTTTGAAGGTCAGGTATTTCAGCAGATGTGCCAGCGGATGGGCATCCGAAAGACCCGTACAACCCCTCTTCACCCACAGAGTGATGGGCTTGCGGAGAGGTTCATACAGACGCTTGCAACACAGTTGGCTCTTGCCACTTCCCAAGACCAGCATGACTGGGATCAGCAGTTGCCATTGGTACTCCTAGCCTTTCGGTCTGCAGTGCAGGAATCTTCTGGCTGCACACCTGCCCTACTAATGTTGGGAAGAGAATTAAGAACTCCCACCGAACTTGCATTCGGGCTACCCCCTGATACTATGGCTGAAGTGTCTGGTCCTGAATACGCTCGCAAACTACAGATTCGCATGGAGTCTGTTCATGCATTTGCCAGGGATCACCTTCATGTGGCGGGGACTCGTCAGAAGCGACAGTACGATCTGAGAGCTCGAGGCCAACCTTTTCAAGAGGGTGATCAGGTTTGGGTCTATGGACCCAAACGGAAAAGAGGACGTTGCCCAAAATTGGACAGCTCCTGGGTAGGCCCTTGCCGGGTTCTGGAAAGGGTGGGAGAGGTCGTGTACTGGGTTCAACTGCCCTCGCCAGGGCGCCGCGTATTCCTCCACCAGGATCGTTTGGCTCCCTATCGTGGACGATGCTCTGACGTGGAGAGACAAATGGACTCATCACCATCACCAGCTTCTACTCAGGAGGGAAATCAAGGTCTAACCACTCCCATGGATGCTGCACAAAATTCGCAGACAGGCAGTAGTCCGCTGCACCAACCTCTGCGAACACCCCGACCTCGTCGACAGCGATGCCTGCCAGCCCATCTGAAGGACTTTGTGATTCCTCGGGGACGAGGAGCTGAGGGGGAGGCTGTGTAACGTGCAGGCAATGCTTTCTAGCGTTGTCTGAGGGCGAAGGAGGACTGGAAGGGGAGGTTTCTAATTGAGAGGGGCGGACACACCTTGTGGTGGGTGTGTATAGGGTTCCTGGGGGGTGCTGGGAGTGAGTGGATTTCCGGAGTCAAGGAGATTGCCCCATTACTTTTGTATACGATCAATTTAACTAAAAATAAAACTGAAGAGGCCCTGACAGCTGCGAGTGCTCCTGTTATTATTTACCCAGAGCACGACAATATATTAATGGATTAGGAGTAATTGTGACACAAAGGCTGTCTGATAGGCATTTAAAAAGTTTTTTCCAGAATGATGTTAATTTGGTACACGCCCAAAACATGTGGCCTAGTGTACCTGGAGTTTGATTGCAACATGTGCAGGTTGGAGCTTGCCCTGGAAACATTTTGGACAATTCTAAACGAGACAGATTGATAAAAAAATTTAAGTTGAATAATTGAATGCTTTGTGCATATGGAGCTAGAGTGAATTTTGTGCATGGCTGCCTTCAACTCATCCATCTATCCATCCATCCATTTTCCAACCCGCTGAATCTGAACACAGGGTCACGGGGGTCTGCTAGAGCCAATCCCAGCCAACACAGGACACAAGGCAGGAACCAATCCTGGGCAGGGTGCTAACCCACCGCAGTGCCTTCAACTCCTTTTCTGAAATGTTGAGTAAGACATCCTTTTCACATTGTACTTTGGGATATTTGAAAGGGAGATACTTTAAAATAGTTTTATATATTATAGAAATGATGTCTAAGTTTTCAAGACTGATCAATATATCTTCTGGAATAGAAATAGGTGGGAGGTGAGGAAAATTGGGCAGATTTTGCTTAGCAAAGTTTCTTATTTCAAGATAGTGGAAAAATTGTTGTTGATGGGAAACTATATTCAGAGTGTAATTGTTCATAGGATGCATAGGCATTATTTATATCCAAATCTCTAACTGATTTAATTCTATATGTTTTCTAAACAATAAAAACTGTACAAGTTTGAGAGGGTGGAAAAAGGTGGTTATCATGTATAGGTGCCACTGATAAAATATTTTCTAACTTGAAGTGCTTCCTACATTGGTTCCATATTCTGAGTTAATTAAGGACAATTGGGTTGTTAGTATATTGACGATACCTTGTATTTACTGGTGTACAAAGCAAGGAATATAAAGAGGTAGGCCTACTGCAGGATTTCATTTCTCTTACAGACCAAGCTAGTGTGTGTTCATCTAACTGTGTCAGTGTCCAGGTTTTTATAGCTTATATGTTTGTTGCCTTCTGATTTAGGTCATTGTAGGGTCGCCCTTTGGATGCATGGATGTATTGAATTCCAAATAAATTAGGTTATGATTGAATTTAATTTCTTCAAAACATATTTGTTAATGTATATGGGATGTTCTGAAATAGAAACAAGCTTAGGGAGTATATTCATCTTTATAGTATTAATTTTCCCTGCTAAATGTAAGATGGAGGGGTACACCATCTATGCATGTCTTGTTGAGAAAGAGCTTTATATTTAATTTTGATGTTTACCCCTAGATAATTAAACTGATAAAAGGGAAGGTGTCCAATCTACAATACAATACAATTTATTTTTGTATAGCCCAAAATCACACAAGGAGTACCACAATGGGCTTTAACAGGCCCTGCATTTTAACAGCTCCCCAGCCTTTACTCTCTAAGAAGACAAGGAAAATTTTCCAAAAAAACCCTGTTGGGAAAAAATTGAAGAAACTTTAGGAAAAGCAGTCCAAAGAGAGACCCCTTTCCATGTAGATTGGGCATGTAGTGGGTGTCAAAAAAGGGGTTAAATATAATACAATACAGAGAACAGAACACAAGTAAATTTTCAATCCAATATAATAGTGCAACAGAAATATTACAAGTACAACGCATAATTCAACAGTAGATAATATTAAGTAATACAGTTTGGATTTGTTCATAGTCCTGGAGACCTCAGCCATCAAGCTGCCTCCCCCTGTTGGCCATTCCACAGCTTAGTCAGCTCTGGGCCAGCTAATCTGATGAAAGGACCCCTCCACCTGATGATTCTTGCCATCCTTCATCAGAGATGACTTTACCTTAGGCAGGAAGAACAACTTGGCAGGTGGACAGTGGCACCAAGTGCTACATTTGAGTACCGAGAATAGAAAGAGAATAGATGAGGGATAGTAACAAATTCTAACTATAATATGACTTATGTTTTAGTGCTAATGACTAACAACAGAGATGCAGTATGTACAGTTAATCAGCAGCTTTAGTCAGGATATGCAAAACTGATGTAGTAAGTCTTCAGCTGGTATTTGAAAACTGAGACCGAAGGGGCATCTCTTATAGTAGCAGGCAGACCATTGCACAATTTAGGGGCCCTGTAACTAAAAGCACGACCTCCCACTGTTATTTTATTAATCCTTGGAATCAGAAACAGACCGGCATTTTGAGATCTTAATGTATATTTTGGTTTGTAAGTCATGATAAATTAAGACAAGTATGCCAGACCTTGGTCAGTTAAGACTTTATATGTTAAAAGGAGGATTATGAAATCTGTCCTAAAGTTAACCAGGAGCCAATGTAAGGATTTAAGAACTGGAGTTATGTGTTTGTATTTTGTTGTTATTGTTCTTGTAATAATTCTTGCAGAAGCATTTTGGATTAACTGGAAGCTGTATAAAGAACAGTTTGAACATCCAGTGAACACCAAATTGCAGTAGTTCAGACTACTAGAAATAAATGCATCAATTAATTTCGCAGAATCCAGCTTTTTTAGAAAACACCTTAATTTCCCAACATTTTTAAGATGGAAGAAACATGATTTAAACAGCTATGAACTGTGTTCTTTAAATGACATGCTAGAGTCAAATATAACTCCTAGATTGTGGGCTGATTCAGTAAAATTAATGGTGATTAACTGAGTTTAATGATGACAAAATATTTTTGTGATCAGCATCATTCACTCTAATAATTAACATCTCTTTTTTATCAGTGTTTAACGACAATTTGTTCTCATCCATCCACTCCTTTAATTCACTAACACAGCTAAGACAACATTGGAGAAACTTCATTTGGTCTAAAAGAAAGGTATAACTGGGTGTCATCTGCATATGAGTGAAAAGTAACATTATGTTTTCTAATGATAGATCCCAGTGAAAGCATGTAAAGCGAAAGCAATTAAGGTCCCAGCACTGAGCCTTGTGGGACACCACATCTCATCTGTGTAAAATGATGGAGTACTGTCAGCACATTTTTGTACATAATGGAATCAATTTGATAAATAAGAGCTAAACCAATGTGACAGATTGGGGGCGCTATTGCTCCCTTGAACCCTTGTCCAAGACTCCAGACACCAGATAAAAGTCCAAAAGTAGACTATATTTATTAACAACAGTGCACAAAGCACCCTCCTCTCCACAATACTCATTAATAACCACAATAATAAATCAATAATCACAATCCAACACTCCCAGATGCATTGCCACCCTTCCACCCAGCTCAGCTCGCTGTCTGGGAGCTCCCACAATCCTTTTATACTCCCTGACCCGGAAGTGTTCCAATCCCCAGTCCATGTGATCTCCTATCACTTCTGGGTCAGATCAAAAGTCATTTTCTTCACTCCGGAAGCACGTCATTCCCCTTGTCCATGTGACTCGGACGTACTTCCGGGGTGTAAGGCAAATAAACGTTGTTCCTCCCTGCAGTGTCTCCTAGTGGCCCCCATGGTATCCAGCAGGGCTGTGCATAAAGACTCCAATGTCCATGATGCCCTGCTGGTGTTTGGGGCACCTCCATACTGCAGGTAGGGCTCCACCTGGCGGCTTGGGGGTATTGGCCGGGATGAAAGGCTGGCCATACACCACAGTACTCCTCCCCCAGTGAAGAATTATAATTCTGACCGGCCTGCCCCGCAAGGGAAGTCTTTCTCCAAGAGTAGTTCCCGGTCGAACCTTGGCTGATCCTTGTGTCTCGTTCCCTGGAGAATCTAGGGGGAATATTAGTCCAAAACGACACCTGGTCCCCCGCTCTCCAAGGACAATTTCGCCAAATGTGGCCCAATCTTCGGCATCTGTAGCACTGCCTCCGTCCTCCTGTTATTCTCCCCCTGCAGGACTGAAAACAATTGGGAAAAGTTAGGCCCGTCCCTTTTCTTGCTGAGGAGGAGACCCCCGACGCCGCTAACAGTTTTCTCTCGCCTTTCTCTAGTTTGTCAGGAGACTCACGTTTTGTTTTTAGGATCACCAGTTTGCTTTGGAGGTTTTCCACAGTCTGAGTCTCTCTATTTTATAAAAAGAGACCCTTTCCTGTCTGTACCCCTCTAGACTTATTTTTTAAACGGCTTGGGGTCTTCAGGACCGAATCGTTCCAAAATACAGCACCATCCAACTGCTCCGGATCGAACGGCCCTTTCCCCGACCACTCGGTCAACGTTCCAGTCTCTCTTGTAGGGCACGCAGTGATTTGGTATCTGCTACTTATTAAAAGCGGGCCCGGATCACACTGCATTCCTGTTTCATTATTTACGGTACCAGTATTACTCACCGGTACTGCCACATCATATAACATGGGAGGCTCCCGTCCGATTCGCTGCAAGTACACATTTACCTTTCGGATGGGCGCCTCAGCTGTTTCTCCCAGATCCTTGACGATCTTCTGAATCACCGCCAGCATCTGAAATATACCTCGTACGGGCTCGATTAATTTCTCGAGTTCCCACACGTTAAAAGAGATAATTAATTCAGCCAGAGGTATACTCACTTCCTCGTTCTCCTTACCTGCCGGCCGGGAGCCAATGAGCCCGTCTGCTGTCGGCACGTGCTCTGACGGGTCTCACGGAGGCTTCTGGGAATTGGAGTTCTTTGGTACTGAGGACCGGGTTGCCTTCTTCAGCGGACTGCGGTCTGTCTGTATTAATTTGTCGACAGCCCAATCAGCCATTTCCCGGCCCTCCTTACCTTCTTTCGGGGTGAGCAGTGCTTTGCTCGCCTCCCCCTTCCGCTTCGGAAAGTCCAGGACCGTCTCTTCAATGGCGAAGTCTCAAGCAGCGGGACGTGGACCTTCTCCTTCCCACAATGCACTAGGTGCAGTCACGTGTCCCTCGCCGGCCGCCGACATGCGGAAGTCCTTCTGGCTCATCGGCTGGACTGAGAACAGAGCCTCTTCGTTGGGTTTTTTGTTTGCATCCCGCAGGACCTCCGGAGGATCTTCCTTGAGGTATGTGCATGGAACAAAGTGTGTTATTTTAAAGATGTTATTCACAGAATCCCCGGCACATACCTCTTGGTAGTCGTTCTTCTCCGAAGGCCTTTCCCGACTCGTGCAGCCGCTCTTCAGCTCATCCCGAGCGTCATCTGTGACGAGCGTGGTACCTCCGCTGATGCTCTGCTTGCCCTTTTTCTTCCCCATTACGGACCTGGAAAACGGGTTTTCTGGCGATGTTGTGGTGTGTCTGAACAACGTCTTCTCAGGGTTCTCTGCCCACAGAAAATTTATGTACAGGCCCTCTGCAAATGACGCTAGAGAATCCTGCTGACTACGCCACTGTGACAGATTGGGGGCGCTATCGCTCCCTTGAACCCTCGTCCAAGACTCCAGATAAAAGTCCAAAAGTAGACTATATTTATTAACAACAGTGCACAAAGCACTCTCCTCTCCACAATACTCATTAATAACTACAATAATAAATCAATAATCACAATCCACCACTCCCAGATGCGTTGCCATCCTTCCACCCAGCTCAGCTCGCCGTCTGTGAGCTTCCACAATCCTTTTATCCTCCCTGACCTAGAAGTGTTCCAATCCCCAGTCCATGTGATCTCCTTTCACTTCCAGGTCAGATCAAAAGTCCTTTTCTTCACCCCGGAAGCACGTCTTTCCCCTTGTCCATGTGACTCAGACGTACTTACGGGATGTAAGGCAAATAAACGTTGTTCCTCCCTGCAGCATCTCCTAGTGGCTCCCATGGTATCCAACAGGGATGTGCATAAAGACTCCAATGTCCATGATGCCCTGCTGGTCTTCGGGGCACCTCCATACTGCAGGGAGGGCTCCACCTGGAGCATGTGTGTATGTGTGGGCCTTTTTAAGTAATTGTTTGATGACTGGCACTTTTAGTGCATCAGGTTCTGTGCCATGCAACCCAGCCACAGGGGATGCACAAAACAGTGTGTTTCTTTGTGCCGGTCCCAAGCGTGGAAAAATGGGGAGGATTATGTTAGGAAGGGCATTTGGTGTAAAATTTTGCCAAATCAATATGCGGACAACAATACAAATTTCCATACCGGATCGGTCGAGCCCCGTGTTAACAATGGCTGCCACCAGTACTGTTAGTCAACAGGGTGATGCCGGAAATTGGGCTACTGTTGGCCGAAGAAGAAGAAGAAGAAGAAGAAGAAGGAGGAGAAGTGAGGGGAGAAGTGTGAGGAGGAAGGAGAGTGGAACTGAGGGTAGGATCTTTGAATGTTGGCAGTATGACTGGTAAGGGGAGAGAGTTAGCAGATATGGAGAGAAGGAAGGTTGATATATTGTGCGTGCAAGAGACTAAATGTAACGGGAGTAAGGCCAGGTGGATTGGAGGTGGATTCAAATTGTTCTATTGTGGTGTGGATGGGAGGAGAAATCGGGTAAAGGTTATTCTGAAGGAACAGTATGTCAAAAGTGTTTGGAGGTGAAAAGAGTGTCAGACAGAATGATGATTATGAAGCTGGAAATTGGACGTGTGATGAGGAATGTTGTTAGTGCATATGCCCTGCAAGTTTGGTGTGCAATGGATGAGAAAGAAGATTTTTGGAGTGAGTTGGATGAAGTGATGAACAGTGTAACCAATGGACAGAAAGAGGTGATTGGTGCGGATTTCAATGGACATGTTGGTGAAGGGAACAGAGGAGACGAGGAGGTGATGGGTAGTGTCACGCACAAGCACTTGGGGAGAAGCTTAAGGACCTGATTCACACTGCGACGTCCTGCCGGGGGACAATGACAGTGTACTAACCTCTCTTTCTTTATTTCTTCAGAAAGACCGAGACACTGCCGCCATAGGACAACCCGGACGACTCAAAGAGCTGCAACACTTCCAGGTTCCTTTCTTCCCTCTGCTTCCCCATCGATGACGTCAGACTCCCATACACCATCATGATTTACCCAGCATTCCATGTTCTAATTTCCGGTCCTTCCCTATAAACTGTCTGTCTTCCTACCCTTCAATGTCTTTTGAGTTTTGTGGAAAAACGATTGAACAATTTTGTTTACAGTATACAGGGCTAAAACCCCAAATTTTTATGACTGTCTGTATCTCTTAACAGTGCTCTTTACATTAGGTATGGTGTCAAGGAGAGGACTGGAGAAGGTCAGAGGATAGTGGATTTTGCCAAAAGGATGGACATGGCTGTGGTGAATAAGTATTTTAAGAAGTGGGAGGAACATAGTGTTCCGTACAAGAGTGGAGGAAGATGCACACAGGTAGATTACATCCTATGCAGAAGAGTCAACCTGAAGGAGACTGAAGACTGCAAAGTGGTAGCAGGGGAAAATGTAGTTAAGCAGCATAGGATGGTGATCTGTAGGATGACGTTGGAGATCAAGAAGAGGAAGAGAGTGAGAGCAGAGCCAAGGATCAAATGATGGAAGTTGGAAAAGGAAGACTGCAAGGTTAAATTTAGGGAGGAGGTGAGACAGGCAGTGGGTGGCAGTGAACAGTTACCAGACAGTTGGGCAACTACAGCAGATATAGTAAGGGTGACAGCAAGAAGGGGGCTTAGCGTGACATCTGGATGGAGGAAGCAGGGAAAGGAAACCTGGTGGTGGAATGGTAAAGTACAGGAGAGTATACAGAGGAAGAAGATTGCAGAGAAGAAGTGGGATAGTCAGAGAGATGCAGAAAGTAGACAAGAGTACAAGGAAATAAGGTGCAAGGTGAAGTGAGAGGTGGCAAAGGCTAAAGAAAAAGCGTATGATGAGTTGTATGAGTGGCTGGACACTAAGCAGGGAGGAAAGGACCTGTACCAATTGGGTAGACAGAGGGACTGAGCTGGAAAAGATGTGCAGCAGGTTAGGGTGATAAAGGATAAAGATGGAAACATAATCACAAGCGATGAGAGTGTGTCAAGCAGATGGAAAGAGTACTTTGAGAGGCTGATGAATGAAGAGAACAAGAGAGAGAGAAGGTTGGATAATTTGGAGATAGTGAATCAGGAAGTGCAACGGATTAGCAAGGAGGAAGTAAGGACAGCTATGAAGAGGATGAAGAAAGGAAAGGCCGTTGGTCCAGATGATATAACTGTGGAAGCATGGAGGTGTTTAGGAGAGATGGCAGTGGAATTTTTAACCAGATTGTTTAATGGAATCTTGGAAAGTGAGAGGATGCCTGAGGAGTGGAGAAGAAGTGTACTGGTGCCGATATTTAAGAGGAAGTGGGGTGTACAGAACTGTAGCAACTACACGAGGATACAATCGATAAGTCTTAGCATGAATTTATGGGAAAGAGTAGTGGAAGCTAGGTTAAGAAGTGAGGTGATGATTAGTGAGCAACAGTATGGTTTCATGCCAAGAAAGAACACCACAGATGCTATGTTTTCTCTGAGGATGTTGATGGAGAAGTATAGAGAAGGACAGAAGGAATTGCATTGCATCTTAGTGGACCTGGAGAAAGCATATGATGGGTGCCTAGAGAGGAACAGTGGTATTTTATGAGGAAGTTGGGAGTGGCAGAAAAGTACGTAAGAGTTGTACATTATATGTATGAGGGAAGTGTGACAGCGGTGAGGTCTGCGCTAGGAGTGACAGATGTATTCAAGGTGGAGGTGGGATTAAATCAGGTATCGGCTCTGAGCCCTTTCTTATTTGCCAAGGTGATGGACAGGTTGACAGACAAGATTAGACAGGAGTCCCTGTGGACTATGATGTTTACTGATGACATTGTGATCTGTAGCAATAGTAGGGAGCTGGTTTGAGTAGACCCTGGAGAGGTGGAGATATGCTCTGGAGACGACAGGAATGAAGGTCAGTAAGAACAAGACAGAATACGTGTGTAAATAAGAGGGAGGGCAGTGGAACGGTGAGGATGCAAGGAGTAGAGTTTGCGAAGGTAGATGAGTTTAAATACTTGGAATCAACAGTACAGAGTAATGGGGATTATGGAAGAGAGGTGAGAAAGAGAGTGCAGGCATGGTGGAAAGGGTGGAGAATAGTGTCAGGAATGATTTGTGACAGACGGGTACCAGCAAGAATTAAAGGGAAGATGTACAAGACGGTAGTGAGACCAGCTTTGTTATATGGGTCGGAGACGGAGGCACTGACGAGAAAACAGGAGACAGAGCTGGAGGTAGTAAAGTTAAAGATGCTAAGATTTGCTTTGAGTGTGACAAGGATGGTTAGGATTAGAAATGAGTACATTAGAGGGTCAGCTGAAGTTGGACGGTTGGGAGACAAAGTCTGAGAGGCAAGATTGCACTGGCTTGGACATATGCAGAGGGGAGATGCTGAGTATTTTGGGAGAAGAATGTTAAGGATAGAGCTGCCAGGTAAAAGGAAAAGAAGAAGGCCTAAGAGGAGGTTTATGGATGTGGTGAGAGAGGACATGCAGGTGGTGGATGTAACAGAGTAACATGCAGAAGACAGAAAGATATGGAAAAAGATGATCCGCTGTGGCAAACGCTAACGGGAGCAGCCAAAAGAAGAAGAAGAAGTCGAAAGTGTTTAACTATTGAGGTATGCAATTTCAATTTAACCTAATTTACCCAATTTAATATGTTGCTCTTTATTGTTTTATAATGTACATACAAATGCTATCATGATTTGTATCAAAAACACAGTGGGTTTTCTTTCTAATTCTAATTTGTGCTGGTCGTTTAAAAGCTGTAAGTACTACGTGACGACAGTATAACATTAATTAATAATATAAGCTCTTTAATTGCGTGTTTTTTTTTTCCTTGTACATCTCTGAACAACTTTATAGAATTATAATGCATTACAGTTGGTACTTTTTTATATATAAATTATAGTTTTAAAATGGAATACAGTACACCTTTTCAACTTTGTATGTATTTGTAACCTTTCTTTTTGTCTTTCGCTGACAAAAAGGCAATGGTGATTAATGGCTTAATAATTTGAATGTTGTATTTTCTTGTCGTTTTTCAATAAACTGTATAGCTTTTAATGTTTTACCACTTTGCAATGAACATCAGATTAATTTACAGCAGGGTAACCAAGAATGCTTCATCGTTTAGATATGCTAAAAATTCCTGTCTCTTACAAAACAGGTGGAAACGAATGATATAATTTAAATGTTCATTTTCAATCGTAATTTAGGTTATAATGTTTTTAGAAGAGAACATGTAATATCAAAAAATGCGGAAACGTTTTCTGTTATGCTAAACTTTCCTTTTAGCCTGATAGCAGACACCAACCCATAATCCATCCATCCATCCGCTGAATCTGAACACAGGGTCATGGGGGTCTGCTGGAGCCAATCCCAGCCAACACAGGGCACAAGGTAGGAACCAATCCCGGGCAGGGTGCCAACCCACCGCAGGACACAAACAAACACACCCAGCACACACTAGGGCCAATTTAGAATCGCCAATCAACCTAACCTGCATGTCTTTGGACTGTGGGAGGAAACTGGAGCGCCCGGAGGAAACCCACGCAGACATGGGGAGAACATGCAAGCTCCACGCAGGGAGGACCCGGGAGGCGAACCCAGGTCTCCTAGCTGCGAGGCAGCAGCGCTACCACTGCACCACCGTGCCACTCCCAACCCATAATATGTAAATTTAAAAGCCATTCTGTACGATTTCTTGTGGCTATTGTCAGTGACAAGGTTTCACATCGAACATTCGTCAATTAATTAATAATGAACAGTTATTACTGCGAAGATTAAACTAGTGGTATGGTCCTTGGTATGGTATTTTAGAAAAAAAATACTGTGCCATTAGAAAGCTCTTCCAGTAGTGGACAAGGAAAGGAGTTTAAAAAATGATGACATTTGTGAAGAAAGTAGAAGAGTAGGTGGAGGGATGGCTGAAAGCTGTAATACAATTAAGTATTAATTACAATCTCTTTTATTTTGATTTATTGCTATACGATTTAAGCAACTACTATTACACAATGTTTCAAGACTGATTTGAACAGTAACAGGTACTGTGCTGGAACTCTTAAGAGGGGGTTTGTTTCCGTGGGGAGCGAATTGCCTTTACACTTTGTGTTAAACGTGGTTTTGAAAATTGTTTTAGGCTGGATTCTCAAATTGTAAATTCGTTTAATTTGACGGGATTTCAGGATATTCCAGAGATCATTATTTTATTTTCCTCATAGGATAACAGAAGACGCAATGGTGAAGCAGAAGAAAAAAAGTAAGGCATGATTTTAAGTAAATAAATGTTACTAGGAAATGAAACATGAACGTAGTACATTTTTCTAACATTTTCGCGTAACCTCTGGATATTGTCACAAATTTATTATTATGTATTCCAGCCTCAAACACGGGCATGATGGTTCGGGTCTTTCATTCTAATATTTAAAGTGATTTTTCTCCCGTTCCATGAAAACAGTTTATGTTCATACGGTGTCGTTGTACACCTAATGTTAGTTTATAACAGACTTGTAATCTTACCGTTTTATGTTTTTCTTTATTAGTTCGCATATTTTAAAAATATGATTAGTTTGTAATAGAATGATTCGAAAGCAGTTTAATCTCGATGTAATTACCGATCATGCCACGCAGGTCTCGTTTTGTTCAACACAAAAAAAAACTCCACTTTTTATTTTAATTTAAAAACAACAAATCCATAGTAGGCACAGATGTTTTAAGTATTTGAACGAAATAATCTTAAGTATTATGTTATTTTTATCAATAATGAAACAGTTTTCAGTAACTTCGCAATGAATTCACCCATTCATATTCAAGGTTTGGAGCAGGCGCTGATACATCGCATTGCTGCAACCATCACATGACAAACCAGCTTAGGACCCGAGTGCATCCATGCAACGGGTGACACCTTAGCACCACACTAGTTCATATGGAGTGGAACCAGTGTGAGGTTTTTTTATGGTGGCCGGAATGCCAATTAAAGCTCATTGTAGCACTTTTTGTGTGATTTTTGGGCCATACAAAATAAATTGTATTGTTTTAAAGCTTAAGCATAAGTTCGTTACACTTCACTGTACAAAGTATAGCCTTACATTCTGTAGGTCATCTTAATGTCTTCTGTAAACTGTGTAGATGTAAATAGTAATATGTCCACTATGTCTCCTTAGTTCAAATCATGAGGAATACTTTAAAGTTTCAAACTTAACATTTTTATATCCTGGATTTACTTGCATTAAATTTCAGCTGCCACAAATCTGCCCAAGCCTATATGCTGTCATGATATGTCTGATTTTAGAATATCTGCACCTAGATTGGTATCATCTAAAAAAACTGACCAGCTTGTTTTTAATATTCTTATTTATTTATTGGAGCATTAGCTCCAGTACTGACCTGGAGTGACACCACTTTTAACATCATCTAATTCTAATATTGTTACTTGCCCCATAACTCTTTTTCCTTTTTGTGTTGTAGCCAGTTTAGCATTCATCTACAAACTGCACACAGATTTCCCATTTGTTTTAGTTTGAAGCTCAACCTGTAATGTGGAACCGTATCAAATACCTTCCAAAACTTAAGGGAAATAACATAAGCACCTCTTCTGCATATTAGTAAAACACAGCCTCCCCAGTTTGAACCCCTGTTGACTATTCACAAGCACTCCTGTTTTTTGCCAAGTGATGCTCAGTTTTTTTCCATAGTAATTCCTGCCATTAATTTACCTGTAATACATAATAAGTTTACTGGCTTATGGTTCTTTGGATCTGCCCTGGTCACCCTTTTTATATAATGAGACAATATTACCTAATTTCCTGTCCATCAGAGTTTCCCCAGTGTGCAGACACTTTTAAAAAAATATGCATGAAGTTTAGCATAAACACCCCCTAACGTCATTACACACTCTATCATGTGCCCTAAAGCTGGGGACTAGAAGCAGACTACGACAAAGACCAAGTGCATATTCAGTGTGCTCCTGGGAGTTGGAGAAGTGGAACAAAGTTGCTTACTAAATTAGACCACCACATAAGTAGTTTTAATAGACGTAGTACAGTTGTAATATTACAAAATTAATTTTGCACGTATCAAACATAGTTATGGACATGAAGAAGCTCTTATGCTGTTAAAATATCTAAAACATATTTTATATTTATATTTGTAATGAAGTACAGTATGGTACTGAAACAAATATATTTAATGGCAATGAAAATAGACAAGCAGTACATGGACATATTTATATTGCATAATCTCAGAAATACAAAATACATTATGTACATAAATGTAACCATTTATTTTCAGTTAAAAAAGTATCTATCAATCTATCTATCTATCTAAAAGACTTTAAGTCATTGTCCCTAATTAAGAAATTGCTTGGCTGCTTGTTCTGAAAGTGCGTATTGAAAGATGTTGTCACTTTCTTGAGTGCTGTATACCTGTTGTGGAGGTATCTTTGCAGGTGTCCCCAAGATGTGATATAGAATCTCTTACTGCATGTAGTATATAGAGCTTGTGCTCTACTGTACGGATTTTGCTGCAACATGGTTACTGTCCAGATTCTGACTAGGTATTTTACTCGCTTTAGTGCTTGTGTAGATGAATTTGGTAAATTGTTAATTAGAAAAAATTGGGCGCATAATGAATGACATGTCTACTTAAATGGAAAATGAATTAGAGAATTGTGCTTCAGGTATTCTTCTACTAATGTACTGTACCTTTCATCATAATTACTTTCAGTATAGGAATTTCTGGACTTTTGGATACGCTCAAAGTGAACAAAGTTTAAAAAAAAAAAAATTTGACCGCTGGCCTGTAGATAACCTGAATACAGTTTTTTTTAAGTCTATTTTAGAGCCTAAAATCCTTGGCTTATCTGCGAGTATATATGGTAATTATCACATCTGCCTCATGCCCATTATTGTCAAATGTCCCCTACAGGTTAAGGCAATACCACATTGCTGAATTGCCCTCAATGCAACTGCAATCTGTAGATGATGTTGTGCAAAATGTTCTTGTGTCAAGGACAGCAGTTCTTAAAAGCTTTGATGGGTTGTAGCTGCACTACCTGACAAGAGTTTTGAATTGACTGTAATATTAGACAATGCTGTTTCATTCAGTACCCATAAGGTGTTAGGAGGGATAAGGCATGGCTGCCAATTTAAGTTTTAGGGCACATTTAGTTTGCCTAATCCCCAAAATGCAGCTGGATATGTTGCTCTGAAATCAACTTCTTTGTCTCCTGAAGAAAACATTGCTAAATATAAATACATTTTAAAAATGAAGAGCTTTTCAAAAAGTTGCAGTAATATTGATAATAATTTCCAAGCTGTCTTGGTACCACCACTGTCAAATTTGCACTGGCCTCTTTTTTGAATTTGCCCTGTTGTGTCTCTATTGATTCTGGGAGATGTTGTTTCCATAATAAAACTCCTGATCTCTCAATAATAAGGATAAATGGAGCATCTTGTTCCAACATCAGGGAGTGGCTTTTGGTCACCAAGCTTGTGGGAGAAACGCTATTTTGGGGTGGGGGGTTATCTCATTACCTCATAATTTTCATACATCCTGTTTCTTTTCGTATTATATATATTCTTTTCAATAAAAATGTGGTCACCAAAAAAGCTCAGTTCTCTTAATTACAGAATGGAGCAAAGAACCATATCATTTTTTACGTAGAACAAGAAAGTCCTTAATTCCATGACATCAGTTAACCAGCGAGTCATATAAAATATAACATTGTTCCACTAAACTGCCCAACCTCCACAGTTCCTGTCTGTTGCATGGACCAAAAGCAAGCAGAAACTGTGTTTGAACAGCTCAATTCTTTGTCATTCTCAAAGTTCTTATCAAAGACAGTATCTTTCCTTTTGCCTTTGTTTGTTCATATTTCAAAGACATGCAAATCCCATCCATCCATCCATTTTCCAACCCGCTGAATCCGAACACAGGGTCACGGGGGTCTGCTGGAGCCAATCCCAGCCAACACAGGGCACAAGGCAGGAACCAATCCCGGGCAGGGTGCCAACCCACCGCAGGACACACACAAACCAATTTAGAATCGCCAATCCACCTAACCTGCATGTCTTTGGACTGTGGGAGGAAACTGGAGCGCCCGGAGCAAACATACAAATTCCTCTAAAAACAATTATGAGTAGGGGGAGACTATACATCTTCTGCATTTTGCAATCTCATTGATTTCACCAATCTAAAGTGGATTTTAGTCTGTGTATGTGCATCAAGCTTCATTCTTAAAAAATATATTAATTTTATATAGTTTTATTTCATTTTTTCATTTTAATAGCTTTTACAATTTTCTATATCGGGATGAAATTTTTATTTTTCAGTGTGACATTTAGTTTTTCAGTTATTCAGCATTAAAGATCATTTAAATTCCAAAGAAAAAAAATCAGAAGTACTCATTTTTGTTACATATTATTTTACATTTTAAAAGGTTAAGCAGTAAAAAACCATGGGGGGAAAAAAAATTTCAGTGGTCATCAGGATCTGTTAACTGAAAAAAAATGCAACCCACGCTGACATAATTTTAAGGTTAATAGTATATTTTACAACTAGCAAAATACAGTACCTGCGCTTCGCAGCGGAGAAGTAGTGTGTTAAAGAAGTTATGAAAAAGAAAAGGGAACATTTTAAAAATAACGTAACATGATTGTCAATGTAATTGTTCTGTGACTGTTATGAGTGTTGCTGTCATTAAGGATTTGATTATCATTATTTCTTTGAATCAGGTTCGTATTTGGAGAATTTGTTGTGTTCAAGTTACATTCCGTGTTTATCAACCATTGTAAAGATATCAGGTTTCATTAATCGATTCCTTTCTTACTGTATCAATAAACAACTCGTCTTCCTCTTTATTTGAGACAACACACACTGCATGCACGGGATTTTTTTTTTTTTTTTTTTACACTGTCTTCCTTTAGCTGGACATTGACTTTTTCCACCGTGTGCTTTGTTTCCGCAGTAGCTGCACTTATGGATATGCTTGTATGCCACTCGCTTCATATTCTTTTGCTGCCTTCTCAATTGTGTAATGCTTTTTGTTCAGCGCTCTTTGGAGCTCTTGCTTTTTGTCTGCATACTGCGTTCACAGTCAGTTCACGTGAGCCGCTCGGACTACATGCATCGAAGGTTCTCAGCTGTGCTTGTGCTATCTCGTGCGATGTCCTCAGCTTTATTTAATGTTAGCTAAGACCCGGCACATAACAGTTTCTCTCGCAGTTTTGTTGGGTTTGTGCCAAACACCACCCTGACCATCTCATCTTCGTTTCCATAAGCACAGCCCTAAACCTGCGAATATTTAGCGGTAGAGTGTTTCTATTGGATTGCAGCTGACGGACGGCATTATATGGGCAGGGACTCAATTACGTGGGAGGTGTGACGATGAGAGACGCAACTCCGCCTCACCCGGTGATTGAGCTGCAGGCTATGGCCGGTATATATGTACAGAAGTAGGATCCAGTTATGACTGTTACGTGTAGAATTTCAAAATGAAACCTGCCTAACTTTTGTAAGTAAGCTTTAAGGAATGAGCCTGCCAGATTTCAGACTTCTACCTACACGGGAAGTTGGAGAATTAGTGATGAGTGAGTCAGCAAGTGAGTGAGTCAGTGAGGGATTTGCCTTTTATTAGTATAGATAAAAGGATTTATATATTAGGAAGAATCATATGTATTTTCAGTCCCAGGTGTTTTAATTCTAAGATGGTGTAAAGTAGAGAAAGTAAGTCCATAGCAATAGAGCTGAGCTGTGTCTGTTGTCCTCTCATTCACATATGTCATATTCATAGGGCTAAAGTTAAGAAATTCCACAATAATATTTATTTTAACTTGGCATAGAAGTACTAGGAATCATGTATTTCCATATCCATATGCCAAAATTCTAAGGTACAAAATAGAAATTATAAGGCTGTGGCAAATGATGAGGAGGTGTAAGTTTACAACATTCAGAGGTAATAAATACAGTTATATTCTGCATCCTGCAGATTAGACTGAATAAATATTCTTGAATGTAAGGTTGACCAGAAAATGCAAGTAAGTAGTAGGTGAATAAGTAGCCAACATCAGCCTTTTCTGAGAACTCAAGTTATATCGTTATAAAGTATACATTGTCCCTCCTATCCATTTCCTGAATCTGCTTATCTAGAGCAGGGTTACAAGTCAGATGAAGACAATCCAATCAATCATCAGGTGCGAAGCAGTCCAACACATGATCAACACAATCGCACACCCATGCTTACACAAGGGCCAGTTTAGCAGAGGTGTAAAATAATGAAGTACAACTACTTTGTTCTTTACTTATTTTTCACGTACAGTATTTGTACTTTACTGGAGTAAATTTCACTTAGGGCTACTTTTACTTTTACCCATCTACATTTTTAGGCCAAATAGCATACTTTTTACTTCATACTAAATTTTCCAGCAAGTCCTTGTTACACAGACCAAACAATTACAAATTATTAAGAGACCGGGGTCTTACTTGCCCATTTACTGTAACTTTAGGGCGAGTCCAGCCGTAAAAGTTGCTGATTAACTGGAGAAGACAGACTCCGTGTTCCAACGAGATGTTGTGGCCTGCAAGGGGTCTTACTGTCTTACACCTTGTCTGATGAAGGGGCCTTAGCTGCCTCGAAAGCTTGCATTTGTAATCTATTTAGTTAGCCAATAAAAGGTGTAATTTCACCCTACTTTCTCCTGTATTAATCTATGGCTAACACAGTACAACACTCTGCTGCTATGTCTCTTGTTATGTGAGAGCTAATATAAGGGGTGTCAGCTTTCCTTCAGGCAGAGATAAGTATTCTTAGCTGAAGGCTAAGCAAAACTAACAGAACACAGTCCTGGCAACCAGAATCAACTAGAGCCACAATAAATGAGAAAAATGTTTATGGCTTATTAAGTGAGTATTCTAGTTATGTATGCAATGGTGAAGTTTGAGTGGTGATATATTTTTTCTTGGTAAATTATTTAATAATTACTGCACATCTGTTATTCTGTCTTCCATTCCAATGTATGTGACTCAATTTCCCTGACCTGTCTTTTTTATTAGTCCTTTATGTGATTCAGGAGAAGGCATATATATTTAATGAAACTGACCTATGTCCAGAGCATTCTTCAGTAGAGCACAGACACTCAGATCTGTATTTACCGTTTTATTGCATTGTACTGAAGTTGGATTATTGTAGTGTAATATTAATGCAATTTGGTTTAATGGTTGTGTGTAAAAATGTTAATCTGTAGGATTTAAATTGTCTGTAGGAGTGCATTAAAATATGAATATATATTATGAGACAACCAACAGGTTTACATCTGGTTATGCTGGAGAATTAATAATATGCCTGTGGATAATTCTATAGTTTATACGAGTGCTTGAGTGGGTAATTTAAAGATAAAATTGTATGTCAGATTGAGCAATGGAAACTACGGCTTTCTTAAGGTAATTCTTATTAAAGATAAACAACAAATTGTTGTATTAATGTTTAATGTAATAATTGCCCTTCTAAAATACATTTTTACTTTGATGAAATACAATAAACACAGGAATCACAATATTGGAGACACAGTGCAAGTCATATCCACATTTATTAGTGCCATACTTGAAGTCATCACAGTGACACAGACTGTGCTTACTGTATTTACTGATCAAATCATGATTGCATTTGCATGATTCATTATTCTGTAGTGCAGGGGTCCTCAAACTATGGCCCGTGGGCCAGATACGGCCCCCCAAGGTCATTTACCTGGGTCCCGCTGTGGCCATGGGAGCCACTATAGCCGTGGCTGCTGCTGCATCCAGCATCATTATCATATGGTGACGTGATGCACTGGAGCCGAGGACGTGCCATGCTGAGGCAGGCAGGTAGTAACTACGGGTGAGGATGCACCCACCCCAAAAAAGTAATAGCCATTGTGCATCCTTTTGGAAACAATAATGTCAAGGAAAAGAAAAATTGACTCTGAGTGCAGGATATTCAAAGAACAGTGGACATACGATTACTTTTTCACGTAGTGCAAGGAGAGAGCTGTTTGTCTGGTGTGTCAGGAGTCAGTGGCTGTGTTCAAGGAATACGACTTGCGACGACACTATGAAACTCGACATAAAGATAAGAAAAGGCATAGTATTAAAACTGAAAAATGGATTGACAACTCAGCAAAATGCTTTTGTGAAACAGAAGCAGCTAAATATTTCATCACTGCGAGCAAGTTTTCAAGTTGCCAAGCTAATAGTGTGCACTGGCAGACCATTCATGGAGGGAGAATTTGTTAAAGAATGCCTTCTTTCTGTTGCCAAAGAGATGTGTCCAGAGAAGGCTGATTTATTTTGTACAGTGAGTCTTTCAGGACCTACAATTACACGGGGATTGAAGAAATTGGGGACAATTCGCATCAGCTTTTGCAAAACTCCTCAAAAAAAACTTGGCTATTTTTCGTTGGCACTCGATGAAAGCAGTGATGTTCGTGATTCTGCACAACTTCTAATTTTCATTTGTGGGACTGTGACGATGTGGGTTCTGCTCCATGCTCCCATCCGCTGTTCGGGAGCCCTTCAACCCAACACCGTCGGTAATGTCACCGATGAGCTAGACAGTGGAGGCAACAACATAGCAAGGGGATGGTTCAAAAAGGTGCAAAAGTGCTTTTATTAAAAACAGTCTACAAATCAAAAACAGTGTTCCAAGTAAAGTGCAGTGATTCCCAAAGTCTTTCAAAAACAAGAGTCATTAAATAAGTAATCCAATAAAAGAAAAACGTGGAGGTTAAAATACACAAAAACAATCCTTTTAAACGAGGCTAAAACATTCTTACAGAAGCAGTCTTTAAAATCAATAACAAGTCCGGTGTCTTCTTTTAACTGTTGACTCCCCTGCTTCTCCCTGTCCAGGCTTCGCAACAGGGGAGCCACTCTACCTGCAGCTGACCTTCTCTCCACTACTGATCTGGTGGCATCCTGATCCCTGGCTTCGGTTCCGCTCCCTCCAGACCAAGACTTGGGAATTTCTCTCACGGCCAAGGCTGTCACGTGGAGGACACCACATCCCAAATCCTGACTCCTGCTGCCATCCGCGGCCCCATACGGAGTCACCCGTCTCCCAGTCACTCCCGTACTTCCTACAACAAATTCTACGGGAGCGACAACAACTTCTCCCAGGTGTTGGCCAAACACCCAGGCTGCCTTCAGCTGCCTGCGAGTGTTCGCTCGCTCGCTCGCTCGTCCGCTTCCAGCTGCACCGACTTGTTCTCTCTCTCCTCACTGCTTCCTGCTACAACCTCCGTTTCCTTCTTTTCTTTTTCTCTCCGATTTGTTCTTTCTCAACCGACTCGCGCTTCTTTTTATATTGCGAGGGGCCATAGCAGCTGCAGCACATTAGCCATGGGAACAATCACGAATGTGGGCAGTTCCTCACCTGTGCACTAGATGAAAAACGGCCACACCGTAGATCGCCCCGTGGCTTGCTATGGCCACCATGCCCCCTCACTAAGCCGCCGCGAGTGCGGTGATTATTTATTTAAAAAACTGAAATGGCCTTTGCAGGAAGAGCTGTGGACCCATAACACCACAGGGACAAATGATTATTTTGAAGTCACAGTGGAGCTTGCTGCACTGCAAAGCATCAAAGGAACAACAACAGGAGAGGATATCTATGAAAAGGTTTGCCAAACTGTGAATAATTTGGAGCTGGACTGGGCTAAACTAGCCAATGTGACAACTGATGGTGCTCCTAGCATGATGTGCTCTATGAAAGGAGTGGTTGCACGCATTAACCAAGAGATGGACAAACACAACCATTCACGTTCAATAGCCATACACTGCCTCATGCACCAACTAGTGTTATGTTGTAAATCACTGAAATGGTACTCTGTCATGAAAGTTGTGGTGTCCTGAGTTAACTTCAATAGGGCTCATGCACTAAACCACAGCTTCAGAAATTTCTGCCTGAGCCGAATGTTGCTAATGAAGATATTCTGTACCACACAGAAGTCCATTGGCTGAGTCAAGGGAGAGTTTTGAAACGTTTTTATGACTTACTTCCACAGGTTTCTGCTTTTCTGCTTTCAAAAAACAAAGACGTACCAGAGCTTAAAGATGCAGAATGGAAATGGCACCTTGCTTTTCTGACAGATGTAACAGAGCTACTGAACAGTTTCAGTGTGAAACTTCAAGGAAAGGGGAAGCTCATCTGTGATATGCATTCTCATGTGAAAGTATTTGAAGTAAAATTGGACCTCCTCATTAAACAAGTGAAGGAGGAAAACTTCTGCCATCCCCACATTACTCAAAAGCTGTTGGCTGAGAAACCCACAGTTGCATTCCCAAACAAAAAATGTGTGGATTCACTGGAAATGTTGCAAAAGGAGTTTCAAATGAGATTTAAAGAGCTTCATCTCCATGAACAGGACATACAGCTTTTCCAGAACCCGTTTTCTGTTGACATTGAAATTGTTGATCTGATTTACCAAATGGAACTGGTTAAACTACAGAATTGTGATTCTCTGAAAGACACATTCAAGTCAAGCAGCCTTAAAAAATTTCTATGCATCTCTCCCCTCTGAGACATACAGTATCTTAATCTCAGGAACCATGCACGTAAAATGGCAACCATCTTTGGCAGCACCTATGTCTGTGAACAGACTTTTTCCCGAATTAAACATCTGAAATCTCCAACCAGATCCAGACTAACTGATGCACACTTGCATCAGTTGTTACGACTGGCAGTGACAAACATGGAACTGGACATTGACATCTCATCAGCCAAAAGCAGGCCCACACTTCTCATTGAAATAATAGAAAGTTTACATTGGTTAAAATTGTTCTTCATTTTAAATATTGTATTGTTCTTTCATGTGTCTTGAACTACAAATAAGATATGTGCAGTGTGCATGGGAATTCATTCATGGTTTTTTTTTTTTTTTTTTCAAATTATAGTCCGGCCCCCAAACAGTCTGAGGGACCGTGAACTGGCCCCCTGTTTAAAAAGTTTGAGGACCCCTGCTATAGTGCATTTCTTTAGCAAAATTATTGTGTGTGTTAAATGTAAATTTGTTGAAAGCAGATACTTTTTACTTTTAATCATTATTTTTTTTACATGAAATACTTCTTCATTGAAAGTAAAAATCTGATGAAATACTTCAAATTTTACTCAAGTATCATTTCCGAGTACTTTCTACAAATAAACAACATTTTAATGATACCAGACCACCTAATCAGCATGTCATTGTACTTGTGGAAGGAAGATCCAGTTGAATTGGGGAGAACTACATGGAAGGTTCACCCGAAATGTGATTGCCAATCTCCTTATTGTGAGGCAGCAGTGCTGCCCTTCTGCCAACATTGTACATTATCTCAAAAATAAAAAGTGAGAAAATCACTTAAGATTCTGATGTGTTCCCATCTGACACATTCACATCAATAAGAAAATCGTCATGAGCGCATATCATGATCACAGTTGACATTACAATTCTGACAGCGCACAAGCACTTGCCATGATAATTGAGTAGTTAATTTTGAAGTTGTTCGCGTAACATTTGGGTAGCAATGGGTAACATATTAATAATTATCCAAAGACCTCTAAAATAGTTGGATTGCTGTAATCAAGCTTCACAGACATGTGGATCCTGCTGTCTCTTTCACATACAGTTTACAAATGTCAAAATGTGGAAAAATCTTGTGTTTTAAAGACATTAAAATATTGTACTGTGGAATCCACTATAAATTGCCAAACTACTACAGCAATACATTTTTGTACCCAGAGAGGATAAAGAACAGCAGATGATGTACTGGATTTGAATTTGGATTTTAAGGCTATATGCCAGTATTGAACTTTGAAGTTGTGTTCTTATTTTGATTCATATGTTTACATGTTTTTTTTCTTTCATGATATTTCTGGGACAGAGCATTGAAAGCTGTGCAAAACAAAGTTAATTCTGTTTTTATATTTTTGAATTCCAGTACTAGTTTTCCGTAATGATTGTTGGGGAGCTATTTCAAGTATATACCACCATTTCAAAGTTGCTATTAATTATTAGTTATGTATTTTCAAGTAAAAGCACAATAAAGTTCACTTGAATAATGTCCTTGCCACTATGGTAGCATGAGGTGATACCTGCAGCTGATTCAGGTTGCACAGACAGCCCAACTCCACCAGGATGGCCTATCCATACATGCCATTGCAAGAAGGTTTGCTTTGTTTGTCAGCACCGCCTCAAGAAGTTGGAGGTGATACCTGGAGATGGGCATTTACGGAAGGAGAGGTGGACTGGGCTGTAGAAGCGCATCAACTCAGCAGCAGGACCGGTATCTTCTTCTTTGTTTGAGGAGGAAGAGGAGTAGTACAGCAAGAAAACAACAAAATGACCTTCGCTCAGCTACTGGTGTGAATGTTTCTGACTAAACTGTCAGAAACAGACTTTATGAGGGTGGGTTGAGGTCCCTACATCCTCTAGTGGGAACTGTGCTCACAACCCATCATTGTTCAGCTCAATTGGCATTTGCCAGAGAATACATAATTGGCAGCTCTGCTGTTGGAGCTCCGTTCTCTTCACTGATGAGAACAGGTTCACACCGAGCACATGTGACAGATGTGAAATAGTCTGGAGATGCCATGTTGAGAGTTATACAACTTGCATAACCAGCATTACCCTGGATGGTGAGTCAGTGATGGTCTGCGGAGGCATACCTTGGAGGGTCACATAGACTTCCACATCCTAGGCTACAGTACCCTGACTGCTGTTAGGTACCGGAATGAAATCCTCCTAGCCATTGTCAGACCTTATGCTGTTGCCATAGCCCTGGTTTCCGCCTGGTACAGGACAATGCCCACCCAGCCTCATGTGGCCAGAGTGTGTTGGCAGAGGGGTGGTGAAGCTGCCTCTTTTTGACATGGTCTGGAGGGAGATAGGATGAGTTTGGAACAATGTATATGTAGCTTGCACTTTCAAGAGGATAGCTTCAGGGAAGAAATGCAGGTTTTATGAGCCTCAGTGATAAGATGACA
Source organism: Polypterus bichir lapradei (assembly GCA_026402145.1). Lineage (NCBI taxonomy): Eukaryota > Metazoa > Chordata > Cladistia > Polypteriformes > Polypteridae > Polypterus > Polypterus bichir. The sequence goes on along the minus strand of JANRMT010027041.1, from coordinate 127,646,783 downwards.
AAGTTCACTGCATAGCTGTCAAAGAGAGACAGTAAAAGAGACTTGGAAAGGATTACTCCTCTCTCCTGCTTTCTGTCTTTTTCCAATCCACCATGAAGTGAAGACATCTCTGTCTCAGCAGCCACATTTGAGACATGCAGGCTGCTTGGGCCTCTGCAGATGATGAGACCAGGAAGAAGTGAATGCAGCTGCCGTTTATTATGCCACCTGAAACTACACATTTAGCATTATCTGGTTTAGTGATAAATGAAATTACGGAGTTAGCATCACTGTGAGTTTGGGGAAATCACAGAAATATTTGGGAACTTTATTGAACTCTGCAAAATGCAAAGACGTCAATATGAAAGGAGGAGCTGAACTAGTTTTCAAAGGGTTATTATAGTGCAGTTGTGTTTAATTGTCCCCGAGGACTAGTGAAATATAAGACAATTTATGCTGGACTAATTATTGTGGCCAAAAATGTTATCTCCACTTTGAGGCAGTAGTGCTAACCACTGAGCCACCATGCCTGAAACATCAAAATAATAATAATAATACAGTAGACCCCCGCGAAGTCGCGGTTCAGTGTTCGCGGCCTCAGTCATTTATGGATTTTTCCTTAGAACCTATCTAATAATTGTTAGCAGAGACCGCAAATATCCTCTGCAATTTTTATGGCTTTTTTCGTGGCAATACTGTACTGTAGAGCGAACAGGAAGCAACTGTAAAGGAAAACGAGACTTGGGATGGTGAAAGTAGCCAATGCAATTTGCTCTGATTGGTCTTCTGCTGAGGGTGTTGGGGCTGTTGGGGTCAAAGGATGTCAGCGCAGCTTTTAAAAAGTGGGCCGGTGACCAAAAGCAAAAAAAAAAAGATTTTGTAATTTGTGTTTCAAGTTCCTGTCTGTCTGCTTCTATTGGGTTAACTGTACTTATTCATTTTGTCCTGGTTCGTTTCTTGGTTGGTGTCTGGATTGTCTGCCTGTGTAAATGAGTACTGTAAGTAGATTCATGGCCATCCTGCAAAGAAAGGCGCACTCCTGAACCCATCCACCCATCTTCAAAATTTCAGGAACTAGCGGTAGGACTATCTATTTTCATCATTACATTTCATCCGTTGCAGTTTTTCATGAATGTTTTTCATGGTTTACTGTGAGTGTTTAGTTTGTGCTTTGTTGTACAGTATTTAATGTGTACTTTACGTAAGGGGAACAGGGGTGGTATCGTTGTTTTCATTTGTTTTCATTACATTCTATATTTGCTGTTTGATTACCGGTTTGCTTTGTTTTCGTCTCTTTGTGAGTGCATGTGGGTCGGGCCTAGGCTGGGTGTGTCCCTGGAATCTCCACCATAAAAATAAATAAATCGCTGTCTTCTCTGTGCTGTGAATCTTAGTGGCACCGGACCGCTACAGCGTTATTTATTTCTCCTTGCTGCTGATTGACTGTGATGCATCTTCAGCTGAGTGTTCTTGTGTTTTCCGTTTTGTTCCTCTTAACCCTTAAACCGCCACAACTGGCTATAGTCATTTCCCAGTGCCATTTGCAAACATGCAGGAGCTGATCAGTCAGTGCTGTACATTCGTTGAGCAGCCAGCTCATGACCATTGCCAGCACCTTGTGAGCAGGGGAGCTGAATGCACCCCTAGGAGACACGAACGCTCCTCAAAAAACCCCTCCTCAAAAACACTGATAGACTACTTTCACATTGCTCCTTTACTTGCTGGGCTTACTTGTGGCTGCTCTGTCACGTGATATGCTTCTCGCGCGACACTACACATACTTAAAAGCCTGTCCTTTTTGGCTGATTGCTTTGTTACTCTCTACTCCCTCGGACATCCTCTCCTCCTGTTGGGGGTCCCATTCCCGTTTTGCTCCCCAATGATGTTTGCCTATTCTTTAATCGAGAACTAACTGCATACTGAGCTCGTTTTACATCTGAAAGAGACTTGTTTGTTTGAAGTGTTTGAATAAAGTTCCTGTCTCTACAATCTCCTGTGTTTCCGTGCAATTCTGTGACCCAAGCGTGACACCCTGCAGCACTGAAGCCTCATTGTCCCTGGGATTGAGCCACTGCACTAGACTAGCCTGCAAGCATCAGCGCTTACCTCTATGTGCTTGAGTGTAGCCAGTTCAAGCGCAGTTGGCTCGGTGATTTACTGAATTTTATCCATGGCGTCAGTTGCATCTTGTACATATTGTTCCAGTAGTTTTTTAAAATAGTTTTTACAGTTCATTAGCAGTGTATAAAATGATCAGTGTTGTAGTAATTGTGATGCTCTTTGCATGAAAAATTTCACTTTTTCTTTGTGAATTGTCTCGTTTACTTAGAAGTGCAGCAAAAAGTATTTGGCATCCAGGGATGCATTAACCCCCAAGTATGTGGCAGTTTAAGGGTTAAAGCCGCAAGATGCTGCTGAAATGCCCTGCACCTTCTAAGGCATCTGGCAATGAAAACGCGCTTGCATGAATTACAGTACATACAGTGGTGTGAAAAACTATTTGCCCCCTTCCTGATTTCTTATTCTTTTGCATGTTTGTCACACAAAATGTTTCTGATCATCAAACACATGTAACCATTAGTCAAATATAACACAAGTAAAC
>JANRMT010027041.1:127620535-127630823 GCA_026402145.1 Polypterus bichir lapradei | reverse complement strand
TATATATATATATATATATATATATATATATATCTAGATCTAGATCTAGATCTAGATCTAGATCTAGATCTAGATATAGATATATAGATATTTTTTTTTTTAAATCTTATTTGCAGGTTGAAGACAAAAATGTCAGCTAAGTATGGACTTTCAATACAGCCACGTTTGGTGGATATAATTGCTGCAGTACCACCCCAACACCGCCAAGCTCTAGTTCCTAAACTGAAGGCCAAACCTATTCGCACTGCCAGTGGAGTAAGTACTTAAAACAGCTCTCAAGTGCATTTTACAATTAAGTATTTGAATATATTTCATTTGCAAGTTATGTTTTTAAGTGTGGTAAATGTGGATGCATGTTACTTTTTTGTGTTTTAAATGATTTTTAGTCTAGTCTTGTGTCTTAAAACTCGTGGGCCAAGTTGTAGTGATTCTTAGCCTTTTTTCTTGGAGTACCATGCACATGAATTAAATATGTCACCTTTTCTCAGTATTAAAATGTTAAGTTCTGAACACTAAATGTGTTTTATTTCTCCACCCAAAAATACTAAATTTGAGTGTTTTAATGAGTTATTATGGAGTAGTTTTTATACATGTGTGTATGTCTTTTAAGTTTACTTGCGCCATTTTTTTTTTTTTTTAAGTAATAATTTTTATGTGAATAATACTGGCGGTCTTGTGGCCTGGAACCCCTGTTGGTTTTATTTTTTTCTCCAGCCGTCTGGAGTTTTTTTTTTTTTTTTTTCTGTCCTCCCTGGCCATCGGACCTTGCTTTTATGCTATGTTAATTAGTGTTCCTTAATTTTAATTCTTATTTATTTTTTATTTTTTCTCTTTCTTCATCATGTAAAGAACTTTGAGCTTACATTATTTTTATGAAAATGTGCTATATAAATAAATGCTGCTGTTTTTACTGTGGTTTGATAAGGCATTAAAATTAGAAAGCCTAAAATTTCCATACACTGCTGGTGTGTAAGGCAGGATTAAGTATGAGCCAAACGCATACCAAAAGAAGTCTCTTAGTTTTAAAAGGTTTATCTTAAAGGTTTAGTGAAATTTTAAAGCAAACACTCCACACAAGAATGTAGAATGGTTATTACACATGTAGAATAATCTGCAAAAAAAGAAAAGTGCTTTTTCTTGTTAAACTTCAATTGTTTCTACAATTAAGGTTGAGTTATTTCTCATGGCTTCACCATCAGTTTCAGGTTGGGCGAACACTGGCGTGTTTTGTCTGCCGCTGTCCGTTTTTTTGTTTTTGTTGTGGGATCTTTCTTCATGTTCCTGATTGGGATGTTCTGAGTTTAGTTTTTCTCCTGAACTTTTTGGAGATCTATGATTGTTTGGAGATGTACCTGCAGTTGTTCCGTTGTCTTCCTTAAGATCTTGCTGGCCGTCTTAGGGTTTGCAAGAGCCGTTGCTTGCTTATGACAGTTTGGTCTGACCTGGTATAGTGTGAGAAAGTCGCAGCTTTCTTTCGGGTTTTGTTAGGTTGTCTGTCCGTTCTGCTGTAGGGCTGGCTGGCTAATGTGTTTTTGAACCTTTGTGCCTGTAGGCATGTTGGAGAGCAGTTGCCCGCATGAAGAATGACTAGTTTTTATTTAATATAATTTTTTCTGTATCTGATACTTTGGTTTTCAGCTTATGGGCCAAAGATTATGCATTTTCATGGTGCTTGCTTATTCATCTATTGAGCTGAGGAGTTTGAATTGGATGCCTCACCTAGGAGCTGGATTATATAATCACTGTGTTGCTCTAGGAATTTTATGACGGCCCCAATATATAAATAGCGGTTCTTGTCGGAGGCTGTGCTGGAGTATGTCCTCTGGTTCTTTGACCGTCAATTTAATTCCTACCATCTATTCTGCTACTGGATTTTCTCTCTGTGGATCAAGTGCGAGGGGTGGAGAAGTTAACTTTGATATCCTTCGCTCACTTCAATACTTGCGTATGATGAAGACAAATAAAAAACGTGAAACACTTCCAAACGGCTCAGTGAAGGTGGCCTTAATGAATGTTCGGTCTATAGCCAACAAATCTTTTATTTTAAATTAGTTTTTTACGTCTTGCAACCTAAACTTTCTATTTATGTCAGAGACTTGGTTAAGTGCTGGTGACTCAATTTCTCTCCATTATCTCTCCCCTCCTGATTGTACCGTTTTTAACTATTCTAGAATCACTGGTTGAGTGAGGTCGGGCTTGCTACTATTTTTCAGAATTGTTTTAAATGTAGACTTTTGACTGTAGACAGTTTCTCCAGTTTTGAGGCTCAGCTGTTTAACTGTTTAAGAGCTGAATATTTTTTCCAAAAGATTATGTTTTCTGAAAAGCACACAAAGCAATGGTTTCACACAGAAGTCAACATAAAACGTCTGTTGCTGTGTGCTGTGGCCAACCGTCACAGTCTCATGGGTAGCATGACAACTAGCAAAAATGCGTGGCAGGCTAGCTGCCAGGCTGTCTTCATGGGGTCAGGGGTGGCAGTGGCAGTTGCAGTCACAGTGCATCACAATCTTGTCATTGTAAGTGTAGGATTTCCCAGGCGAACGTTGCCCTGTCAGCTACATGACAGGGTTCTGCACCACGATCAGCTGGGGATTGATCAGCTGATGTGGTACCTCATGTTCGTTTTTGATTACTTGCATAAAAATCTGTCAAGTCAGAGTCCAATTCAGTGATAATATAAAAAACGTCATCCATGGAGTATTTTGTGTTATGCATTTGCTTTAATCGCTCGCCAGATGTTGATGCCATTTTTGCTGTTGTTTGCCCTTCTTTACTCATGCGAGTGCAGGGAGACTCGGTTAAACCAGAAAAGCTAACTTTCCTTCTAGCAAAGAGAGTCCAACTATAACCTAATGGTGGGTTAAATGACGCCACTTCTGCACTCGGACAGGAATGCAGGCAGGCTGAGCAGAGGTGGAAAAAGTCTGCAGGTCTCTTATGAAATTCTCAGAACTTGCTGGAAGTCCTGTCAAGAGGCTGTGACAGCAGCAAAATCAATTTTTTTTATCTTTTCTAATCGCTAATGCTGCCTTGAGACCTTGGGTGCTGTTTAGCACTGTAAACACTCTCTTAAACCCACTGGTCAGCCTGAAACCTGTGAGCTTTTTCTCAATTATTTTATAAATAAAATCCAAGCCTTTCATTCTAGCATTACTTTTCTGGGTGTTGTTCACTGTGGGACGACACCAGCCCCTCAAAGGCCAGTGCACAGCCAGTTTACTTCCTTTCAACCTATTTCTTCTTCTCATTTAGCTAATATAATCCTGCATATGAAACCTTCCAGTTATCCTTGAGATATCTTACTCTGTGCCTATTTAAAGATGCTTTCAGGGGGCTTTTAATCCAATTCTTTTGACTATTATTAGCAACTATCTAAAAATCTGGTATAATGCCAGACAACATGCAATTGTTCAGCCTTTGCTGAAGAAGGCCACACTTGATCCTACAGTTCTTTCAAACTATAGGCCTATTTCTAAGCTCCTGTTTATGTCCAAAATTATGGAGAAAGTGGTTTCTTTGCAGTTACTTTCATATCTGGAGGATAACAATGTATGTGATGTGTTTTAGTCAGGTTTTAAAAAAACATCATAGTACTGAATTGGCTTTGATGAAGGTGACAAATGATATTCTATTAACTTGGGCTTTTCTGCAATCTTAGTCTTACTCAGTGTGGATCACAGTGCGGCATTTGACACTGGCCATGGTGTTCTGTTAAAACAACTTGAGGATGAAGTCGGCATTCAAGGCTGTGCATTGAAATGGTTTGAGTCCTACCTTAAAGGTAGATCTTTGTCTGTTAACATAGATGGGAATTTCTCACCGCCAGCTCCTCTCACATTAGGCGTCCCACAAGGTTCTGTCCTGGCTCCCCTTTCATTTTCCCTTTATCTGCTCTTATTAAGTTTCTTTTACAAACATGATGTCACATATCGTTATGTTGATGATATGCAGCTGTACCTCAAAAGTTAGTCCTGACATCACTTCTTCTGTAAAATACTCAGCATGGGTTAATCTCTAAACACATGCTACAGGCCAACCCTTCAGAACCAAGTGTTGATCTTCAGTCAGAAGTAGACGACAAATATAGACAATAATCCAGCTTGGTGAAGCACATAAAGGATGTACAAAGAAATTAATCTGTGAAAAAATAAACACAATTATTGAGGAATATTTCCTCATCCTGATAACGGAATACAAAAGGTTAAGCGATGAATTATTCTCCATGCAAAGCGATGAAGACGAACAGAAAAGACTACGTAAAGGTTTTGATGCTAAACTGAGGACTGTACATATGTTTAAGGGAAAGATGATGGAATGGTTTTCAAAAACCCATCAAAATAAAAGCCTCTCCAAACTGCCTTCAAATTCTGCAAACCATTTCATAAGGCTGTAGATTTATTGACAATATCACTCCTGCCAACAGTGTCTCCTAAGTCTCTGCAAAAACTACAAGTCAAGCAAATTCAACAACTACCTTTGTTAGTGCCATCAGAGCACAAGAAACTGAATACGCAGTGTTGCTTGCCATGGCCGAAGCCACAAAAAGACAGGCACTTTATATAGAAGAGGCACGGTCGAAAGCCAAAAGAGAACCTGAAGAAGCACCGCTAAAGGCAGAAAGTGATCAACTGGCATTAGAAGCTTACATGAAAATTTGTGCAAATTTGAGAGCTCTTAAAGGATGCAGCCATGTTCCAAGTAAACCAAGTCCTTATAATGCTCTTGATAAATTAGATGTGAGGAATGAAGAGCCATATGATGCAAGTATTTGTAACTTTTTATTTAAAAATGAAAGTAAATACAAACCTCTCCTACAGTATTATGAACAGCAGAATGAACAGCAAAACAAGATGCAAGTGCCCAATGTACCCCATAGAAAGGTTCCAGTATGTGATGGTGACCCATTGATTTATATGAACTTTCTCAGGGCATTTGACTGTGCTGTTGATGATGTGGTGGACAACCCAAAGATAAATTAGAATTCTTAGTACAATTTACCAAAGGTATGCCTCATGACATTGTGCAAAGCTTGTACATATCTGCTGCCAGCAAAGGCTACAGAAAGGCCAGGAAGAAGCTTGAGACCTTTTATGGAAACCACCTACAGATAGCCGATGCGTACATGAAGAAAGTAGTGGCAGCAAGTAAGATTGGACAACGGAGAGGGTCTAAAAGCATATGTCTTTCTTTGTAACTGTATAAGCGTTATGTCCAGTTTGAAGGACGGAAATCAATTTGACAAAGGTTCAGATGTTCACATTATAACATCAAAGCTCCCCTATGAACTCCGAGGGCATTGGCAATATACAGCTTCAAAGATCAAAAATAAAGAACACAGAAGGCCACGACTTGCTGACCTAGTTGACTTTCTGGAACAACAAGCTACAATAGCCGTGCCCCCTACCTGGATTGCGACCTGAGTGCTGCCGTGAAGCAGACGACACCTCAGTACCACACCAGTTACGATCCTCAACAGGCCTGGGGATGAGGCTCCCGAGGGCTTTCTCCCATCCCTTTCATAACATGAGCAGCCTTCCTATGGGCAGCAGCAGCAGAGGTACTGCTACAGAGAGCAAAAAGGAGTCCTGTCTGCATCTTGGAGATGTGTGAAGTGTTTTTTTTAAGGTGGCTGGAGTGTCAATCCTGCCTCTAACCCGTATGATTTTCCTGCAAGTTGGAGGACCGCTTTGCAGGGCCAGATGCAGTTTAACATCACACCCAGGACAAGTCTTGAAGTGACAGATGTTTATAGATGATTTGATGATGTTGTCATGCCAGTGACTTTTAACTCTCAGATCTTACAGATGGCCATTCCATTCTTTGTGGTGTTGTCTGCAGTAAATTGCAGGAACCACCAATTGCATCATGCTTTCGGCAGTAGCTCTCCTTTGAGTGTTGTATTATTGTGAGTGTTAAGTCGATATTACTGTTACTGTTTCTTTCTTCCTCTTATACTCACTGCTGTACCACTAGAGAAGGATGAAGATATTGCCACGTTTGGGTCACAGAGTTGCACAGATTTATTCAGGGTTTTCAAGAAACAGAAAATTTATTTGAATACAGCATAATAAAGTATAAAGAATATAGCAGAGGATGTCTGGGGGAAGATAGACAAGGCAGTGAGACAAAAGGACAGCTGCAGCACAGGCTTTAAAATGTTTGAAGCCTGCGCGGTGAAGCAGCAGCAGCTAGCCTGCAGCTGATCTAGCAAAGACGAGATAAAAAAAAACTATTTCTTTCCTATTGAATGGTTTCGGAGGAGCAGTCAAGTCCCCTTGTGGCTGCGTTCAGCATGTTCACAATATAAACTCCTCAAAAAAAATTAAAGGAACACTTTGAAAAAACCTCAGATCTCAATGGGAAAAAAATCATGCTGGATATCTATACTGATATGGACTTGGTAATGTTTTAGGAACGATAGGATGCCACATCGTTTGATGGAAATGAAAATTATCAACCTACAGAGGGCTGAATTCAAATACACCACGAAAATCAAACTGAAAAAATGAATGCGGCAGGCTAGTCCATTTTTCCAAATTTCATTGCAGCAACTCTGAATCATAATCAGTAGTTTGTATGGCCTCCATGTGCTTGAATGCTTGCCTGACAACTTCGGGGCCATGCTCCTAATCAGACGACAGATGGTGTCCTGGGGAATCTCCTCCCAGATCTTGAGTAGGGCATCACTGAGCTCCTGGACAGTCTGAGGTGTAACCTGGCGGCGTGGGATGGACTGAAACATAATGTCCCAGAAGTGTTCTATTGGATTTAGGTCAGACGAGCATGGGGGCCAGTCAATGGTATCCTTTCCTTTATCCTCCAGGAACTGCCTGCATGCCACATGAGGCTGAGCATTGTCGTGCATAGGTTCTGACAGTGGGTCCAAGGATTTCATCCTGATACCTAATAGCTGTCAAAGTGCCGTTGTCTGGCCTGTAGAGGTCTGTGTGCCCCTCCATGGATATGCCTCCCCAGACCATCACTGACCCACCACCAAACCAGTCATGCTGAATGATGTTACAGGCAGTATAGAGTTTTCCATGACTTCTCCAGACCCTTTCACGTCTGTCACATGTGCCCAGGGTGAACCTGCTCTCATCGGTGAAAAGCACAGGGCACTGGTGGTGGACCTGTCAATTCTGGTATTCTATGGCAAATGCCAATCGAGCTCCACGGTGCTGGGCAGTGAGCACAGTGCTCACTAGAGGATGTTGGGCCCTCAGGCCAACCTCATGAAGTCTATTTCTGATTTGGTCAGAGACATTCACACCGGTGGCCTGCTGAAGGTCATTTTGTAGGGTTCTGGCAGTTCTCATCCTGTTCCACCTTGCCCAAAGGAGCAGATACTGGTCCTGCTGATAGGTTAAGGCCCTGTCCAGCTCTCCTAGAATAACTGCCTATCTCCTGGAATCTCCTCCATGCCCTTGAAACTGTGATGGGAGACACAGCAAACCTTCTGGCAATGGCACATCTTCATGTGCCATCCTGGAGAAGTTGGACTACCTGTGGAACCTTTGTAGGGTCAAGGTTTCGCCTCATGCTACCAGTAGTGACATTGACTATAGCCAAATGCAAAACTAGTGAAAAAACAGCCAGAAAAGATGATTAAGGAAAAATGTCAGTTACACCATTCCCGTTTTGTGGGTCGTCTCATTGTTGCCCCTCTAGTGCACCTGTTGTTAATTTGTTAATTGCATTAACACCAGAGCAGCTGAAACTGATTAACAACCCCCTCTGCTACTTAACTGACCAGATCAATATCCCAGAAGTTTCACTGACTTGATGCTATAGTCTGATTAAAAATTGTTCCTTTAATTTTTTTGAGTAGTGTATATACAGACTTTTGGTTTAGTAAATCTCTAATGAACTTATTCCCGGAGAGTCTGCATCCCCTTCTGGGTACACCTTCCAACATTCTAATAAGTCCTAAAGTCTTATGCAAGTATGGAGCACAAAAAGTATAATAATGAAATGTAAATTAAAAGAATGTAATTTGAAAACCAGTAAATGTGGAGCTGTAATGTGAGGCTCTGTAAGTAATTTTTATCTGAGTCTAGTCTCAAGACATAAGTAAGCAAGTGTAAGTCAAGTTGAGTCATTTTTTTTAAATATTGTCAAGTAAGTCACTATTCAGGAAATTAAAACTCTAGTGTGAATCGGGTCAAGTTATGTGACTCTTTGTAGACAGTACAACTGGTTTTCTAAGTCCAAGAGGGCCATATACAGAATTGATGACAAACAGAATACTACATCTTGTGGCAGGCTTATCTTTTGTTTTTATTTTACATTTGAAACTGCCTGATTCTGTGCACCACTGAACAACTGAGCATACTCCGTTGGAAGCAAATTTAGGCTCAGTCCTTTTGTTCAAGAGTTCTGTATGTATTAAGAGAGTTCTGTATGTATTAAGACTGTTCTGCTGTTACTCACCCACTTGTGAACGTGGAATCCCCCACTGAAACATAGGACTTGAACATCTCTTGCCAATCTTTTTGCCCATTCCTCTGTTGCATCCGACTTTAGACGGTAGTCTGTATAAAAATTCTGAAGCACAGAGCTGTTTCTTTTGCTTCTTTGGCTATTCTGAACAAAGCATATGAAGCACGTCTGGGTTAAGAAGTAGCACCAAAAATATGTAGTGTCATTTGAAATTCTTCCCAATGTTTATTTAGTTTACGTTTGGGCCAAAAATAAAAAGTGAAGAAGACCAGTGTCTTTTTCTGGGACCTGGTAGAATTTTGATCTTGATGTCTGCCAATAATGCCACTAACTGTTTTCTAAATCTTGTATGGACACCAGTCAGCATGTTAATTAGATCAGCACCTTTCAGAAATTGTTAATTAAGTGAAGTCCCTTGGTATGTCTTTGGATGATACACACCATGATGAAATAAGTACTACACCTTGTCATCACAGCAACTCAGGCTTTCTTTGGGTACTTCAACAGTATAATTTTTCTCTGTTATAAGTCTCTCATGAAAGCTTTATAGGCTTAAGGCTTTGTGGAAATCAGTACATTCATTCAGTTTTACAGTGCATCCGGAAAGTATTCACAGCGCATCACTTTTTCCACATTTTGTTATGTTACAGCCTTCTTCCAAAATGGAGTAAATTCATTTTTTTCCTCAGAATTCTACACACAACACCCCATAATGACAACGTGAAAAAAGTTTACTTGAGGTTTTTGCAAATGTATTAAAAATAAAAAACTGAGAAATCACATGTACATAAGTATTCCCAGCCTTTGCCATGAAGCTCAAAATTGAGCTCAGGTGCATCCTGTTTCCCCTGATCATCCTTGAGATGTTTCTGCAGCTTAATTGGAGTCCACCTGTGGTAAATTCAGTTGATTGGACATGATTTGGAAAGGCACACACCTGTCTATATAAGGTCCTACACTTGACAGTTCATGTCAGAGCACAAACCAAGCATGAAGTCAAAGGAATTGTTTGTAGGTCCCAATGAGCACAGTGGCCTCTATCATCCGTAAGTTGAAGAAGTTCAAAACCACCAGGACTCTTCCTACAGCTGGCTGGCTATCTAAACTGAGCGATCGGGGGAGAAGGGCCTTAGTCAGGGAGGTAACCAAGAACCCGATGGTCACTCTGTCAGACCTCCAGAGGTCCTCTGTGGAGAGAGGAAAACCTTCCAGAAGGAGAACCATATCTGCAGCAATCCACCAATCAGGCCTGTATGGTAGAGTGGTCAGACAGAAGCCACTCCTTAGTAAAAGGCACATGGCAGCCTGCCTGGAGTTTGCCAAAAAGCACCTGAAGGACTTTCAGACCATGAGAAACAAAATGTTCTGGTCTGATGAAACAAAGATTGAACTCTTTGATGTGAATGCCAGGCGTCACGTTTGGAGGAAACCAGGCACCGCTCATCACCAGGCCAATACCATCCCTACAGTGAAGCATGGTGGTGGCAGCATCATGCTGTGGGGATGTTTTTCAGTGGCAGGAACTGGGAGACGAGTCAGGATAAAGGGAAAGATGACTGCAGCAATGTACAGAGACATCCTGGATGAAAACCTGCTCCAGAGATCTCTTGACCTCAGACTGAGGCGACGGTTCATCTTTTAGCAGGACAATGACCCTAAGTACACAGCCAAGATATCAAAGGAGTGGCTTCAGGACAACTCTGTGAATGTCCTTGAGTGGCCCAGCCAGAGCCCAGACTTGAATCCGATTGAACATCTCTGGAGAGATCTTAAAATGGCTGTGCACCGACGCTTCCCATCCAACCTGATGGAGCTTGAGAGGTGCTGCAAAGAGGAATGGGCGAAA
>JANRMT010027041.1:127608103-127620135 GCA_026402145.1 Polypterus bichir lapradei | reverse complement strand
TAGTAATAATGTATTCGATGTGTGTGCTGAATGCGTGTTATTTCCATTGTCCTGTTTACTGTTCGTTATGTGTACGTTAGTGAATGTTGTCCCCGTAAGTGCAGACGGGACGGATGAGGGAGAGAGACCGCAGCCCCAGGATGGAAAGCACTTGTTCACATTCAGTTACATCGGACTCTTTACTGTTTAAATGATCAGGAGGAAAAGAAGAGGAGAGAGAAGGAAGGAGAAAGACAGATTTCATTTAACAATAACGAACCATCATTTCCTGGTACTTTTCACATCGCGATTTATAACCAGTTTGTTTCTCATTCCGCCGGATTCACTTCAGCTCTGTCATCGCCAGAAGCCCTGGGGTTGCACTTCATTATCCACCATACGCCGAGGAAACACGGTGAGATTGTTCCATTTTTCAGGGAGATTCAAACACATCCATTCTTTGTTGATCAGTCATCCGTGTTCAGGACAGTAATATACCCAGACTCAAGTTCACGATCATTGTCATTTCAGTAATCATTCATTATTGTTATTTGTGTTTTGTGTTTGTTATATGTTACAGGGGCAAGGGAGGGTTTGTTATTGTATATATGGTGTTTTCATGTTGCTGCTTTGGTGGAGGGATATACATATCTATATATATATATATATATATATTTTCCACGTGTGAAATTTGCATTTTTTGTTATTGTTTCATTTAATACATTTATCCACCTATTTTTTCATATCTACTTTTGTGTGCTTGTGTTTAAACCGTCAATTGAGGGAAAATATTATTTGTTAGAGGTACGGCTTGGTATATGTAGGTTAGCCTCAGTAATTCATCCAGGCTACAGGTCTTTATAGTGTAGCTGCTGGCTGTGTAAGGGGTCGGCCGTTACACTGTGACATTTCTTCTTTTCCTTTACAGTTAAGCTGTGGAAAATCTGCATTGTTTTGTTGATTAAACATTTCTTCTATTTCTGTTATTGACACATGATTATCAATGTGTTTTTGCAGCTTACCACTGTGTGTTGTGAGGTTATGTATTTCTTTGAATGGTGCACTGACCATCCATCCAAGTGCAGTCTTCATATTGTTAGGCCCATCTTCTCTGCTAGGTATGATTTGCCACAGCTCAAAAATTTTAGGGTTGTTCATACCTATTAATAGATCAACATCTCAGTTAATAAATTGTAGATGTACCTTCTCAAAATATGTCCCCTTCGTAATCTCCTCATGTTGTGGAATATTCTCTCTGGTCAGTGGAATATCTTCATATAGAATTTGCATATTGACCTTCGGCAGATCAATGTAATTTTTATGACTGAGACTGTAGACTTGGCATACTGTATCTGATAAAATAGAATATTTGGTTAGCATTCTTGAATCATCATCACATAGTTTTGAGGAACACTTGAGTTCTTCCATGAAGGTTTAACTGTCTTTGATGTTTTTCAGTGAAAATTACTGAACTACCAGGATCTATAAAGACATATGATTCTACATAACTTTTACTCATCTTAGATTTTACCTTAACAGGGACTGCATATAGTGTTTATTCTTCACAAATGTTTTAATTAGTAGGAGTAGCTTTAGAGAATTGATTCCCAACCTGGGGGTCCCGACCCCCACTAGGGGTCGCCAAATCCTCACAGTGGGTCGAGAGGACCTTTCCATTTTAAGAGGTGCAAAATTTATTTATTTAAATATTTGTTTGTTTAATGTGTCTAGGCATTTAATTAATGTTTGTGTAACATAAACAACTAAATTTGTAGAAGTTTTTATTATTTCTTTATAATAAAAAAAAAATTGCGATTTCGGCAATGACAAGGACGCTATTTGCATAATACTATTAGTATTCACAGAGCGGAGCTAGCATGAAAGCTAATCTAACCACAGAATTACGAGGTTAAACAGTTAAAGGGCTTTTTGAAAAATGACAAAGTCTCAGGGAGAACAGACTATTGATTGTTTTAGAAAGAAAAAAAGGACTTATCAGAACAGTTATTTGGAGTTTGTTTTCATTGAGTCAATGGGCAAAGTCAAAATTGAGTGTGTCATTTGTGGTGAGAAACTGGCGAATGAAAGTATGAAACCCTGCAAACTGAAGCGACACCAGACTACCAAACAACCGAACATGGTGGGTAAACCCAGGGAGTTTTTTCTCTGAAAAAATGAAACTGTGATAACTAACAGACACCAGAATATTAGGGAAAGTTTTGCCGGGACTGGAAGTGACCAAAAGCAAGCAACTATTGCATAATTTGAGTGCTCTCTCCTTATTGCCCAAGCCAAAAAGCCACGTAACATAGCAGAGACACTTATTAAACCGGCTTGCATTAAAATGGCAGAAATAATGTGTGGACCTCATGTTGCTAGCAAATTCAAGACTGTACCACTGTCTAACAACACGGTGAAAGACAGAAGTGATAGAATGGCTGGAAACGTTGAGAGCACACTGACAGAAAATCTCAAAACTGGCCTGTTTTCCATCCAGCTCGATGAAACTACCACTGTGGGAGAGAAGGCGATACTGATTGTATATGTACAGTATATTGACTAAACCGAACTGAAACAAGACATTCTTATGTCTATCAATCTAACAACCACCACACGAGAAGAAGTTATTTTCTGTGTTGTTGACACATACTTCACAAAACGCAATCTTTCCTATAATAATTTAGTTGCATGCTGCACAGATGGAGCTGCCTCTGTGATGGAAAAGAATAAAGGCTTCAACAGCTGTTTGAAAGAGAA
This sequence comes from Polypterus bichir lapradei, assembly GCA_026402145.1. Taxonomy (NCBI): domain Eukaryota; kingdom Metazoa; phylum Chordata; class Cladistia; order Polypteriformes; family Polypteridae; genus Polypterus; species Polypterus bichir. Next base: position 127,617,399 of record JANRMT010027041.1, on the reverse strand, counting down.
AGTGCCCCACTGCCTGGTGTTTCACTGCATGATACACAGACAGGCTCTGGCCAGCAAACACCTCTGTAAGGAGATAAATGAAACCTTAAAGACTGTTGTAAAAATTTGTGAACTTTATTAAAGATTGTCCAGTCAACAAACAAGTCTTTGCACAGCTGTGTGAGGACGAGACCCACCAGACACTCCTCCTCCATACTGAGGTGTGCTGGTTGTCCCGGGGCAAAGAGTTGGAGCATTTCATTGAACTTCAAAATCCGATAAGAGACTTCCTGACCCTCCATAACCAGAAACTACTGGAGGAAATGATAGCCGAGTTTCTAATTAAGACATCATACCTGACGGAGATATTCGGCCTCTATAATGAAAAATAAACACATGCAGGGTACAGAGACCAGTATAATGATGTGCAAGGAAGCAGTGGATGCATTTTTGCATAAAGTGGAGTACAGAAAGAACAAACTGGTGAAGAGGGATCTACAGCCCTTCCCCACTTTAACTCTAGAATTACCAAAGCTTACGAGAAAACCCGTAAGTCCGGCCTACCTTAAATCCACTCACACGTCTTCATTCAGCGAATTTTGTCTTGTAAATGTGTTGATAATCCCAAGCAGCAAGCAGTCTGCTATATCATCCCCCCAACGCCGGAGAAACTGCAAAAACCTCTCCCAAATGAAGCCTTGTTTATCAGTGAGTCAGGTACCTAGGCTAAAAAAAAAATTATTGTTATTTGGAACACATGCATTTCACGTGTGTTCTGTGTCCACAAAGATCTGTGTAAGTGTAGGATGACAGAAACTTTGAACATATACTTAAAATACAAACTTTTTCCATGTTTTAGTACTAACGACAAAATGTAGACATGAAGTGTATAATGTGTGAAGACTGAAGTCCAAATATCAAATAAGTACTTTAACAAAAGATACAAGTTTAACATAACAAATGTGCTTTTTTCCCCAAGACTATAACTAAAGAAAAAGAAATCAGGTTAGTGTTGCTTGTAGTCCTGACTTCTCAGGTACTATACTGCTTAGAGCTGCTGACTCCAATTCAGAAGGTTCTGAGTTCGACTCTTAACCTCTCCCAAAATGAATGTTTTGAGTAGTGAGCTGTTCTTATTGTTACTATTATACAATAAAAGCATACATTTGATTTGAGTCTATAATAGACGGTGTAAATGTATGGTACTTGTAAAGGTTAGCGGTTTATTTTTATTCAGTTTTATTCTCTCGGTCGCGTTCATGCTTGCCCTGCTCTGACACGGCTGTTTTCAAATAAAGACGCACTATAACAGAGGTGAACTCAGATCGGGGAAAGAGAACAGAAGCCCTACCTGCAAGAAACGTCCACTCACAAATAAGAACAACGCAGCTGCACTAGGTGTAAAGGCGAAAAATGGCCCCATTTGGATATAGGACGAAGTCCAGTGTAATCCTGCCAATCACCTGTCCTTCAAAGAAACAGCACGGCTTACAGAGCTCGCCAACGTATCGTGTAAAACTCATGTTTGTGATTATGTTTTGTGATAGTCTTTACATAAGAAGCATTTATATGTTACTTATATAAAAGCCAGATCGATTGTTACTTATCTTGATTTATTTACTTATCTTCCTACAGCGTAAAGTCACAAGTATACTGCGGAGCTTCCTCTGTTTGATCATCAAGGGCATGCTCACAAATTACACGTGTAATGACATGGAAAGTACTTGCTGACACTTTAGTACACGAGCAATGGTATGAGAATGCAGTTAGACTTTTTTGGGCACATACACCACACTAGTTTTTAGATCTGGACGGTGTAGCGTTGGTGAGCTCTGTAAGCCGTGCTGTTTCTTTCAAGGACAGGTGATTGGCAGGATGACGCTGATCTTCGTCCAGTATCCAAACGGTGGCATCTTTCGCCTTTATGCCTGGTGCAGCTGCGTTGTTCTTATATGTGAGTGGGTGTTTCTTGCGGGGAAGGGCTTCTGTTCTCTTTCTCCGATCTGAGTTCACCTCTGTTATAGCCCGTCTTTATTTGAAAAGAGCAGTGTCAGATCAGAAAGTGCGTGAACGCGACTGAGAGAATAAAACTGAATTAAAAAATGCCAACTTTGACAAGCACTATAAATTTACAGCGGCTGTTTCAGACTCAAACCAAATGTATGTTTTTATTGTATAATGTTAATAATAACAGCTCTCTACTCAAAACGGTAAACTTGAGAAGCTGCCAGCATCGAACCCAGAACCTCTTGATTGGGAGTCAGCAGTTCTTAGCACTGCAATATGCAAGCTATCGCATCAACTGCCTACCGTAAACCTGCTTTCTTTTTTCTTCAGTTATATTCTTGAATAAAAGCGCACTTGTTTTGTTATACATGTACTTTTCGTCAAAGTGTTTATTTGATATTTGGACTTCAGGCTTCACACCTTATATACATGTAGTAAAGACTGTCCTTGGGTGTGTGTGGGAACTGTTAACATTTAAATCTGATGATTGTATATAGCGCGGAACTGACCTGTCTGCACTATGCTCTCCTCTGCATCTCCTGGAGTGCAAAAGAAATACCAACATGCAGCAACAAGATCAGAACAAAAAACCAAACGCGGTCACTAACTACAACCGCATGAAGGTATGCAAATGAATATAATGTTGCATTAGTGCAACAGCGTTTTCCGAAATGTACAATACAGGTCATAAAATGAATTATTCCAAATATCATATATACCCAAGTCTCTCTTTTTTGTCAGTGTGGCTTTGTCAACATGGATCAGAGCAGGAGCACTCAAGAATAAAACTGAATAAAAAAAATTCACATCCACAGTCATTCTCAGTCACGCACACCACTCAAATCCACGTCCATAGTTTTCCCAGTCTTGTTCGTGCACAAGATCTGACACGGTTTTCAAATAAAGAGGGGGTGTAACAAAACAAGTTTGTTTTTTGTACCACATCTTTATCTGAAAACGGCGTCAGATCCGGGGGGTGTGTGGGAGCTTGAACGTGAGTAAGAGAATAAAACTGAAAAAAAAAGCTAACTTTAACTATAAATTTACAGACGCAAATCAAATGTGTGCTTTTATTGTATGACATTAACAATAAGAGCAGCTCACTACTGAAAATGGTAAATTTGGGAAGCAGCTGATTTTCGATACTGCAACCTCGTAATTGAAAGGCAGCTGTTCTTAGCATTGCACCACGCAAGATGTCGTATCAATCGCCTACCGTAACCTGCTTTCTTTTTTCTTCAGTTAAATTCTTGAATAAAAGTGCACTTGTTTTGTTATACTTGTACCTTTTGTGAAAGTGTTTATTTCATATTTGTATTTCAGGCTTCACACCTTATACATTTCATATCTACATTTTTTCATCCATCCATCATCCAATTCCAACCCGCTATATCCTAACTACAGGGTTACCAATCCCAGCCAACACAGGGTGCAAGGCAGGAAACAAACCCCGGGCAGGGCTCCAGCCCACCGCAGGGCACACACACACACACACACCAAGCACTCACTTGGGCCAATTTAGAATCACCAATGCACCTAACCTGCATGTCTTTAGACTGTGGGAGAAAACCGGAGTACCCGGAGGAAACCCACGCAGACACGGGAAGAACATGCAAACTCCACACAGGAAGGACCCGGGTCTCCTAACTGCGAGGCAGCAGCGCTACCCACTGCGCCACTGTGCTGCCCTAAAATTTTTCAATTATTACTAAAACATTAAAAACGTTTCTGTGTTAACTACGTTTTACATAGATTGTTGTTGACACGGAACACACATGAAATGTATGTATTCCAAATGATTATGTACTATTTTATCCTATAAAGCTCCAGCACTTCACTCGAAAATAAACACTGAGCACTGAGAAACTTATTTGCGAAATGAACTGCAGCGGTGGGCAGGGGGATGGGATACCAGGCTGCTTGCTGCTTATCGACACATTTGCAGGACAAAAGACACTGATGGAGAGGTGTGAATGGATTTAAGGAGGGCCGGATTTGCGAGCTTTCTCATAGGCTCTGGTAATTCTAGTGTTAAATAAACAAGCAGAGGGGAAATTATCCGATGCTTTGATCCGCCAGTTCACCCACCACATGGAGCAGCTTCAGGAGGAGATGAAATCCCGGTTTTCAGACGTAAATGAACACATCACAAAAGGCGCATGGGTGAATGACCCATTTCTCACGAAAGAGGAGGATGTGGAATATCATCAGGCTGAGGATGAGCTCATGGATATTAAGTCGACTTCTCTCTTGAAGAAATTCTATGATGAATATGGATACATGTGGTTTTGGCTTGTGAAAGGACCTGGCATCGCTCCAAGACTTGCGCTTCATGCAACCACCAGATTTATCCTGCTGTTCGTAACGACATACCTATCAGAGACTGCTTTCAGTGCTCTTGTCACCATCAAATCAAAGGCACACAACAAGCTTGATGTGCACAGTGACTTTCGTTTGGCTGTCAACAAAATCACACCTGACTTCCCATCACTGGCCCAAGAGTTGCAAGCCCAAAGCTCACATTAAATGCCATCCTGTTTGTAGCCTCGAAAGGGAACAAGTTCATGTGTCACAAGTTCATTTAAACATAGGAAAGACTGGCAGATATATTGCAGTATTCACAGGAAATAGTCTGTTCAGAAAAGTAATACACACTGTTAAGCACATTATTGCACATTATGCTCACTGCTTGGCTTCAGTTTACATGTAGCCTATTTTGTTGTTCTGTACTGTTATGCATTGAATATAAAAGATCAAAGCAATTCAAAAGTGCTAGTGCTCTTTTATTTTTTCTTAGTAATAGTGTTTATCCGGGATGGGAGAAGGTGGGGGTCGTCAAAATATTCGCTGGTAAAATAGGGGTCCCTTGGGAAAAAGGTTGGGAACCACTGCTTTAGAGGATTCAACTGCATCTTCTTTGCTGACATGTAGAATGTCTGGTTGCTGCAAAGCACATTTCTGACGAATCACTTTGTCAGTACATTTTTTACTAAGGTGCCCTTGTTTGACATCAAAAGCACAAACCTTTAGATTTCAAAAAGTCAATTCTACTTTCGCTTGGTAATTCCATGATTTTGTTTCATGCGGGAAGAGTGTGCTTGTCACAGCAAAATGTGCAGGCTTTTTTAAATGTACAAACAGTTTTCACAGTCTTTTACTGTTGTTGTCTTTAGTCTCTTTTTCAGTAGTAATGTTTGTAGCAAAGCTGCTTCTTTTATGGCTATTTGAGAATGGAGACTTTCCTTTCTCAGCCTGGCTGTTACCATGTACTGGATGAAAAATAATCTGAAATTTTTCTTCCAGGAAGACAATTAGGTTAGGAAATTTTGTGATCTCCCTATCTTTCAGTGGGCAGACTATCCGGCTCCTTTGTGTCAACCATTTTAAATTAAAAGCTTCTGTGCTACTGCGACGACAGCTGCTCCATATATACAAGGTTACTTAAGATAACTAGAGCGTTTGCCACACTTTTTCCTTTCAATGTCATCTGAGCTTCTTAGTTCCCTTCTGTGTTCAATCACAGTCGACCAGTACTGCATGCACAGGCAGCAAGCAGGTAAGTACACAGTACCTTATGTATGGCAGTTCTTATAGCTCAGATTCTTCATTGTTTCAGTTTTATTTCTGTTACATTAGCTGACTTTGTTAGGCAGTTCTTCTGTTCTCTGATGGCAGTTTTCTGACTTAAAAGTGTAATTGTGTTTGCTGAGAATTTCCAAGCAGTTCAAAATTGTTCCAATGCAGTTAACCAGAAAGGCATTCTAGCAATACAAGGAAAATCACCACAGTCCAAGTGTCTTTTTTTAAAGGTTTTAGTGAAACTGAAAGCAAACAGTTCACACAAAATAAGGAAAAATACACAAAAAAGCTAAAAGTGCAACTTCTTGTCTTTGGTATTCTACTTGAGGCATTTTTGAGGTTTTTATATCATTCAATACACATACTGTAGGTACCTATGGTCAGAAATACAGTATGTTCTTAGTGCCTGTCTGAGTATCAGTTCATGTCTCTTTCTAGTTGTCTAACTTCAATCTGAAAGCCTTCTTTCTGTCTAAATACTGGAATAAAGCAGGGCTTCAAGGATGTATCATTAACTTTTAGTTTATAGCAGTCAACAGAATATTCCATTATTTATGGGAAACTTGAAATTTATTCAAATTAAGCAAAGATTATATTAATTTACCGTTAATATAGCTGATTACCTCTATAAGAGCTAAATCTCTTATATTCCCTCTGATCTGTGCGTGTGTGAATATTACTAAAAGAGAAAAGTAGAAAACATCTTGGTAAAACAATATTCCATCTATCCATTTTCCAAGCCTGCTTAATTACAGCAAAGTTCTAACACATCTAATACCTATCCCAGCTGACAACAGGTGCAAGGCAGGATCAATCCCAGCACAGGACACCATTCGATCACAGAGTATATGCACACTAGGAGAAATTTAGCATCGGCAGTCTGTCTAACCTGCTTGTCTTTGAATTGGGGGAGGAGACTGGAGCACCTGGTGGAAACCCATGTGAGCATGGGGAGAACATGCATACCCAGCACAGGAAACACCTGAGGCTTGAACCTAAAACAGTTGTTACTCAAAACAAGAATTGATTCCTGAGGTATATGGCTGCTAGTGGAAATGCATAGTGTAAGCTTTAGTAAAGCTGAGAGAGACGCGTTCTTGGGATGCGAGGATATGATGATCTTTGACAGGATAAAATGAAAGGTAACTTATTCACTTGATAACTGGCATCAGTAAAGGAATTCTGAATATATGATGAGGCACCAAGCACTTGTTCATGGCCACTGAAACTGCATTTAGCATATAATTCTGATACACTATATGTACTACCACCCAATTCACTCAACTTTCATAACACCCTGAATATTGTCACAACCTTGTCCCATACCTGCTATTTTCATTTCAACATTTGAATCTAGCACTCATTTTCTTCATCTCACAAGCTCATCTGTGTCAGTCCCTCATCTCTTCTTCTTTCATATGTGTCTCTGCTGTCAGTCACGACAGCCTTTTGTTTTATAGGTTTCGAGATGGAAGGTAGGGAATACTTTTATTTTCTTGCTACAGAAACGAATGCTCTCTGTGATGTGTCAACAATGTTTAGAACATTAGAACACTCTAGATGAGAATAGGCCATTCAGCCCAACAAAGCTTGACAGTCCTATCCACTTATTTCTTCCAAGAAAACGTCAAGTCGAGTTTTGAAAGTCCCACTGTCTACCACACTACTTGGTAGCTTAGTCCAAGTGTCTATCGTTCTTTTTGTAAAGAAAAATCTTCCTAATGTTTGTGTGAAATTTACCCTTAACATGTTTCCAACTGTGTCCCAGTGTTCTTGATAAACTCATTTTAAAATAACAGTCTCGATCCACTGTACTAATTCCCATCATAATTTTAAATACAGTAATCCCTCGTTTATCGCGGGAGATAGGTTCCAAGGCCGGCCGCAATAACTGAATTTCCGCAAAGTAGGGACACCATATTTATTTAATTATTTAATGTGTATTTGGACATTTTTAAACCCTCCCTGTACTGTTTACAACCCACCCTTTACTCTATTAATAACAGGGACAACTGTTAAGCAATATGAAATTGGTAGATAAGTTTACAGTTACTGTATAGCAAAGTACACATACCTATATATGACGTGATGATGGTGATGAATATGCTGTGCAGTAAAAATGATGACGATAAAGGTGATGATGACTTTTACTACACAGCCGATGACTGTATTTTATGTCTCTTCAGACGGCAGTGCCATTTCCTGGGGCACCTCTTCCACGGTTTCCGAAGGTGTATCTGTAGTAGTAGTAGTAGGAACTGGCTCTTTTTTGCGAGGCTGCAAAAACATTGTGATCGGCAGTTGCTGCCGCTGCTTCTTTTTCCGGTCGAAGAGCAGCTTGTAGGCGGTCATGACGTCGTTGACCTTGTTGCAAAATTGGACCGATCGAACCATATCGTCGTCCCATTCCTGTGACCGCTCTTGCAGATCCTTAGCCAGTCTGCAGCTACAGCCGCGAACGTTCTCCCTTCCTTCAACATATCCAGAAGTTTCACCTTCTCAGCGATTGTCATCATTCTTCATTGGCGTTTAGGCTCAGCACCAGCCTTGGAAGAAGGAGCACGTTTGGGAGCCATTGCAGGGGGTGAAAATTGAAGTGAAGTTCAACACAAAGAAACCACAAAAAAATCACACGCAGTACAGTGTAAATTAAACCGCTCGGCGAGAAAGCTTGAAGCTAAATGGCCGCGACAGAGAGACAAGGGGAGGTGCTGTGGGATCTGGGCATCAGTCAAAGCACTAATCACGGGCCCGATTAGAAAGCGGGAAGCTGTGATTTGTCGTCTCCCTCCCATGTACTAATCACAGCCCGTGTTACAACGCACTTAGTCACCGAACTTGTTTTGTTGTTCTTAGACTAGTAAATACTACTACTATATTTAAAAACCCGCGAAGTTGTGAATCCGCGAAAAGTGAACCGCAAAGTAGTGAGGGATTACTGTACTTCAATCATGTCACCTCTTAATCATCTTTTGCTTAAACTGTACAGGCTCAGCTCTTTTAATCTTTCCTCATAATTCAACCCCTGTAGCCCTGGAATCAGCCTAGTTGCTCTTCTCTGGACCTTTTCTAGGGCTGCTATGTCCTTTTTGTAGCCTGGAGACCAAAACTGCACACAGTACTCAAGGTGAGGCCTTAACCAGTGCATTATAAAGGTTGAGCATAACCTCCTTGGACTTGTACTCCACACATCGTACTATACACTCACCTAAAGGATTATTAGGAACACCTGTTCAATTTCTCATTAATGCAATTATCTAATCAACCAATCACATGGCAGTTGCTTCAATGCATTTAGGGGTGTGGTCCTGGTCAAGACAATCTCCTGAACTCCAAACTGAATGTCAGAATGGGAAAGAAAGGTGATTTAAGCAATTTTGAGCGTGGCATGGTTGTTGGTGCCAGACGGGCCGGTCTGAGTATTTCACAATCTGCTGTGTTACTGGGATTTTCACGCAAAACCATTTCTAGGGTTTACAAAGAATGGTGTGAAAAGGGAAAAACATCCAGTATGCGGCAGTCCTGTGGGCGAAAATGCCTTGTTGATGCTAGAGGTCAGAGGAGAATGGGCCGACTGATTCAAGCTGATAGAAGAGCAACTTTGACTGAAATAACCACTCGTTACAACCGAGGTATGCAGCAAAGCATTTGTGAAGCCACAACACGCACAACCTTGAGGCGGATGGGCTACAACAGCAGAAGACCCCACCGGGTACCACTCATCTCCACTA
>JANRMT010027041.1:127540259-127557936 GCA_026402145.1 Polypterus bichir lapradei | reverse complement strand
TCAATTATATAATGCATGTTTTGTTCAGCGTATTTTGGAGCTCTTCCTGGTTTTCTACATAGTGCGTTGACAGTCAGTTCACGTGATTACGTGGGCGGCGTAATGATGTCACACGAAACTCCGCCCCCACGGCGGTCAAGCTCAACTCCATTACAGTAAATGGAGAAAAATACCTTCCAGTTATGACCATTACGCGTAGAATTTCGAAATGAAACCTGCCCAACTTTTGTAAGGAAGCTGTAAGGAATAAGCCTGCCAAATTTCAGCCTTCTACCTACACGGGAAGTTGGAGAATTAGTGATGAGTCAGTCAGTCAGTCAGTCAGTCAGTCAGTCAGTCAGTCAGTGAGTGAGTGAGGGCTTTGCCTTTTATTAGTATAGATTTACAGGACAAAGGATGCTGACGGAGAGGTGAGAAGCGATTTAAGGTGGGACGGATTTTTGAGTTTTTTCATAGGCTCTGGTAATTCTAGTGTTAATTCGTGATTCAGTCCTTTAACACTCCAGCTCACAAAATTAACCGTCCCGTCATGGAGACATTGATTCTGAATTCTTGATGTCATTTTGTAGTCTTAACTGAAAATGAGACAGCTTTGACAAGAAGCATATTGTTACGTTGGCACTTATCATTATAAGGATTAGAAGGGTAGATTATATATAGCTTGCTCTCTGTCTCTCCCCCCCCCAGGACCCCCACCCCTCCGTTTTACCTGCACACTTGAGGCTCGACCACACTTCACAAAGTCCCAGTCCTCTGACATACCTAGAGGCGGAGCACGTCCAAAACAAAACAAGCCCCCCAGCAGCGGTGTATCAGAATTATAATTGAGATATCTATTGCCCATACAGTCAAAATACTATAAGCATAAAATATAGTCTTTAACAGTCTTGAAATAGTAACATTTTACACCATTTCCTGGGTTTACTAAGTGGACCTAGATAAGCATAGTAAGCCCAAATACAATAATAACAGTAACAATAAACCAAGGGAATGATGTTAAATGGTCTCCTAAAAAAAAAAAACATAAAAAGAAAGTGGCCGAGAAGGGGAAAAGGATGTATAATTACAGTACCAGTATCATTGCAAGAGGATCAGACAGCCTGTAAGAACTTCTTTGCCATGCCATGACAGGTGCAACTCGTGATCGTATTTCAGAAGAGTGTCGGGCTCAGTTTTCTTAGTTCTTTTTCTGCTTCCTCTATAGTGGTAAAGATATAATGCTTGCTTTGAATATTCACTTTCAGTTTGGCAGGATACAAGAGGCTGTATCTGATATCGGCTTTCCGTTAGCACTGTTTAATGTTGTAAGAAGCGGCTCGTTTACCAGCTGTTGAGGGTGAGAAATCAGGGAAGATATGGATGTGGTTATTTGCAAATTTAATCTCTTGTTTCTGTCTGAGAAGTGACATTTCATTAAATTTAGATTGCAATTTCTTGAAGCGCACGACAAGAGTCCTAGGTTTAGAGGTATTTGATCTTCGTATGTGGTTAGCTGCTGCTATCTCGATGTCTGATTTAAAGTCCTCTCCAATTATTTTTGTGAATAATTCAGCTACATATTTCACTGGGTTTGGACTTTAACGATTCTAAGGTAGACCGTTGATTTTAATATTATTCCTTATGCATCCATCTTCCGGAACAGCAAGTCTGTCTCCGAGTTTTTTGCATCCGGAATTCGCAGCTGTTGATTTTCCGTCAGCGGTGGATGCCAAAGGTTCGGCTGTTTTAATTCAAGTCGTGAATGTCAGCTTAACGTCTTCCAGCTGATCGGCAAGTGCTCTCAGTTTATTCTCAAACTTACACGCATTTTGCTGAATGTATTCCTCAGTTTTTTCCAGCGTACCTTTAAAGGCTGCCTCAAAGCGATTATATACATGTTTCTCCAAGACTTTATTATCCTGCCACAGCTTCTCATTTGCCTTCTCGTTTGTCTTGAGCATACCATTTTTTTCTTTCTTTATATCTTCTTTCTGAATATCTTTCTTGAGCTCATTTTTGGCTGTAGCGATTGTGCGATCATTACCTTCTGTTGGAACAGATCATTTTGACTTTCGTGCTTTATAGGTAAGCAGGTGAAGCAGCAAGCCCTATCACAGCTGATGCTCCTGGGTCGTGAGGAGTAGATGAATGTCCGGACTGCAAGGCCCTTTCCAGTTTCAAGTGATCTTCTGGAAACAGTAAGCTATCGTGACCTGCATCACTTGCACATTCGCTTCCATTTTCGCTCTCGACTGGAGACGATGCAGCGGAGCAGGGTCCTGGAAGTATGTGCTTTCACCTGCCTGTTCCAGGTCAGTCTCTGAAAGGCCATACCTTTTAACTTGGACTTGATGACTGTCTAGGCTTGGATGTATCTTTAGATTTTGTTTCTTTCTGAGCTCATTTCTTGCCGCTCACGTTTTTATATGCTTGCCTATACTGTAATAGATCCTCCTCGGTTAGGGTAGATACACAATACCTCAGGATAATAAGAAATAAGAGAAAAAATAACACCGCTGCTAACGGAGCTCCACTTCCGACATCCATCTCTCGTAACGGACGAGACCAACTCCTCGACTTGTCTTTTAAACCTAAGGTATCAAATTTATTTCTAATACCCTCACTATATCCATTTTTGCCAATCACTAAAATTTTTGTTTTCTCCTTATTAAATCTGAGAAAGTAAGACACAGGATTGGAGAGCCAAGAGCGTCAGGATCATCAGGTGCTATTGATAAATACAGCTGTGGTAGCTCAACTTGTGCTTTGAGATAATCTGACCTAATGGGAGCATATATATTGAAAAGAGCAATGGACCTAGAATAATCTTTGTGGTACACCATATAAAATATAGTTGGTCTCCAAGATATTATCACCACAACTAACAAAGAATTTTCTACATGTTAAATAAGAGAAACTAATTTAAGATGTTGCTTTAGAGGCCCATCCATTGACTAAGAGGATTTAATGCTGTGATCAATGGTGTCAAATGCTGCACTCAAGTCTAGGAGAACAAGAACAGATATACTGCCTCTGTCTTTATTAACATGCAAGTCATTTACTTTTTTAACCAGTGCAATTTCCGTTCTGTAATTTGTTCCAAAACCTGGTTGGAACTTGTAAAGAACAGAATGTTTATTCAAGTAAAAGTTGCGTAATGGTTGCCTTTTCTGTAATTTTACTTAAAAAAGCCAGGTTAGATATTTGTCTAAAATTGTCAAAAACAAAGAGTATAAATTATTTTTCTTGAGTAGGGGTTTTACAACTGCAGTCTTAAGACAATCAGGAAAGACCCCCATAGCTAATCTTTCAAAAAGCATTTTGATATTGGGTCAAGGACGCAGGTGGAGGGTTTCAGTTGAGAAATTATTCTACGTAGTTCGGGTCGATCTGTTCTAGTGAAATATTTTAACTTGCTTAACATGGAATGCTGTGGTTCAGTCGGGGGGGGGGGGGGGGGTGTACAATATAATTTGTAATGTTGTTAATTTTTTGTTTCAAAAATACATCGAGAGCGAGAAAAGTTTAAGTAGTAGTTTTTAGAAGGCATTCCATTGAGGGAGCTCAGTTTAGAAGACAATCAATGTTTGAAAATAAAACTCTTCGATTACCAGTATTATCATTTATAATTTTAAAGAAACAGGACTGTCTCTGAAGGTGGACTATGAGTTATATTCAATTATTTTAGCCTTCAATATTTCATAATGGACTATCAAATTAGTTTTTCTCTGTTTACGACCAGCTTTTCGACATGTTCCTGGCAACTCTATCCTTAACATTCTTTTCCCAATATACCCAGCTTCTCTTCTCTCTACGTGTCCAAACCAATGCCTCTCTGACTTTGTCTCCCAACCATCCAACCTGAGCCAACCCTCTAATGTACTCATTTCTAATCCTGTCCATCCTTGTCACACCCAATGCAAATCTTACCATCTTTAACTCTGCCACCTCCAGCTCTGTCTCCTGCTTTCTGGTCAGTGCCACCATCTCCAACCCATATAAAAAAGCTAGTCTCAATACCATCCTATAAACTTTTTCTTTCACTCTTGCTGATCTGCCACAAATAATTCCTGACACTTTTCTTCACCCATTCCACCCTGCTTTATACTCATTTTTTCAACTCTTTTTCACAATCCCCGTTACACTGTACTGTTGAACCCAAGTATTTAAACTCATCCTCCATCACCAACCACACCATACCACTGACCTCCCTCTCATTTACACACATTTATTCTGTCTTGTTTCTACTAACCTTCATTCATCTCCTCTCTAGAGCATATCTCCACCTCTCCAGGGTCTCCTCAACCTGCTCCCTACTATCCCTACAGATCACAATGTCATCAGCAAACACCATAGTCCACAGGGAGTCCTGTCTAGTCTCATCTGTCAATCTGCCTATCACCATTGCAAATAAGAAAGGGCTCAGAGCTAATCCCTGATATAATCCCACCTCACGTTGAATGCATCTGTCACTCCTACTGCAGACCTCTCCACTGTCACACTTCCCTTGTACATATTTGGTGCAACTCTTACATACTTCTCTGCCACTCCCGACTTCCTCATACAACACCACATCTCCTTTTGAGGCACCCTGTCATATGCTTTTTCCAGGTCCAGAAAAACGCAATGCAACTCCTTCTGGCCTTCTCTATACTTCTTCATCAAGACCCTCAGAGCAAAGATTTCATCTGTTGTACTCTTTCTTGCCCAGCTGTCTGGTAACTCCTCATCGCCACCCAGTGCCCGTCTTACCTCCTCCCTAAACTCAACCGTGCCGTCTTCCTTTTTCCACTTCCACCCTTTGATCCTTGACTCTGCCCTAACTCTCCTCCTCCTCTTCAACTTCATCCTACAGACCATCATCCTATGCTGTCTAACTTCAATTTCCCCTGCCACCACTTTGTAGCCTTTAATCTCTTTCAGATTGACTCCTCTGCATAGGATATAATCTACCTTTGTGCATCTTCCTCCACTCTTGTACATCACCCTATGATCCTCCCTCTTCTTAAAATACGTATTCACCACAGTCATGTCCATACTTTTGGCAAAATCCACTATCATCTGACCTTCTTCATTTCTCTGCTTAACACCATACCTACCCATCACCTCCTCATCTCCCCTGTTCCCTTCACCAACATGTCCATTGAAATCTGCTCCAATCATCACTTTCTGTCCCTTGGGTACACTGTCCATCACTTCATCTAACTCACTCCAGAAATCATCTTTGTCATTCATCGCAAACCCAGCTTGCGGGGCATATACACTAACAACACTCATCATCACTTCTCCAATTTCCTGCTTCATAATCATTACTATGTCAGACACTCTTTTCACTTCCAAAACACTCTTGTCATACTGTTCTTTCATAATCACCCCTACCCCATTTCTCCTCCCATCCACACCATGATAGACCATTTTCAATCCACCTCCCATCCACCTGGCCTCACACCACTTCTATTTAGTCTTTTGTACTCACAATATAACAACCTTCCTTCTCCCAAACATATCGGCTAACTCTCTCGCTTTACTAGTCATACTACCAATATTCAGAGTACCTGCCCTCAGTTCCACTTTCTTTACCTTTCCTCTCGATACACCAACCGCCCCCCCTTTTTTATCTTCCTCTTCTTCATCTTCCTCTTCTTCGGCCAACAGTAGCCCAATTTCTGCCAACACCCTGTTGGAAAATAATACTGATGGCGATTGTTGTTAACCCGGGACTCAGCCGATCTGGTATGGAAATCTGTATTGTTGTCCGGATGTTGATTTGGCAAAATTTTACACCAGCTGGCCTTCCTGACATAACCCTCCCGATTTATCCAGGCTTGGGACCGGCACGAAGAAACACACTGGTTTGTGCATCGCCTGTGGCTGGTTTCTTTAAAAGATCTACATACCATGTTTCCCCGAAAGTAAGACCTAGCAGTAATTTGTGATGTACCTCTAATATAAGCCCTCCCCTGAAAATAAGACCTATCGCTAATCCACCATTTTTGCATCTGTCCTGAATGCTGCCGTATTTAGCCTAGAAGCTGCCCTGGTTACAAGGTAAGGCGCTTTTACAAGTACAGTGGAACCTCGGTTCATGAACGTCTCGGAACACATACAGATCGGTTTATGACCAAAAAGTTTGCCAAACTTTTGCATCTGTTCACGACCACACACTCTACATACGAACAAGCCAGTTTCCCTTTCGGTTTGTGCGTGCCGATGATTTCCGCACGTGTTCAGTCTCTCCCTGTGCATTCCCTGTGCAGCGAGAGAGAGAGACAGACACACACACACGAGAGAGGCACGCATACACGCGAGAGAGAAAGGGCTGGACGCATAAGGCAGAGAAGGCAGTAAAAGAATGCACTGGGCTTGTTTTTGTTTTCACTTCTGTTTACAGCGATCAGTTCGTAGCGTGCATTGTTGCAATGTTACTTTTCTTGGTGGTTTATTAAATTATGGATTTTTCGAATGTTCGTTTTTTTCCTTGTGCTTAAAACTCATTAAAAAAAAAGTGTTTTTAGCGAGCGGTTCATAGCGCTATAGTGCGAACTCTTGCAGTGTTAGTTTTCTCTGTTGTTCAAGGTTTTCTCAGTGTTATTCAAATGTTTTTATATTTAGTTTACTATTACGCTGTGCATTCTATGGTATATTTAACTATATTTGTGCTTAAAAACTTAAAAAAAAATATTTACATAGTTTGTACGGTCTGGAACAGATTAATTATATTTAAAGAGAGAAGAGTAGATCAGATAATGATTCCTGCAGGAATGACAGCCTATCTCCGGACACTTGTCATTGCAATAAACAAGCCATTAAAGGACCATTTGCGAATAGAAGTCAGTAATTACATTGAAAACAGAATGGATAGAAATTAGCGGGGGAACTTTGTGAAGCCTAAGCTGCAAGAGGTGGTGACTTGGCTGAAAAATTCATGGGATAAAATCACTGAAAGCTGTGTTGCCAATGCACTACGAGCAGGTTACCTGGACAAGAAGTGTTCATTTAACACTAGAATTACCAGAGCCTACGAAAAAACTTGTAGATCCGTCCCACCTTAAATCGCTTCTTAAAACCGCTCTCACCTCTCCGCCAGCCTCCTTTGTCCTGTAAATGTGCCGATAAAAACAAACTGCAAGCTGCCGGCTATTCCATCCCCCCACCGACTCAAAACGTGCACGAACTTCTCCGAGCTCATGCCTCGATTATCTGGGAGTAAAGTGGAGTTTTAGAGTGGAAATAAATGATTGTTATTTGGAACACACGCATTTAATGCGTGTTCCGTTTCTACAGTAATCTGTGTAAACACAATGTTAAAATAGAAACTTTTTCATATTTTAGTAATAAATGTCACAAAATGTAGACATAAACTATAAAATGTGTGAAGCCTGACAGCCAAAGAGCAAATACACTTTCATAAAAGGTTAAGGACTTTTTACAACAGCTTCCGTGGTGTACTGGTAAGATTTTGTCACTTAGAACACAGCAGACTTGCTGTACCTCAAGAGGTCCGAGTTCGAATCTCCGCTTGGGAGAAACTTTATTTATTTTTAACCTTCGCCGTTCTGCCTGCCTGAACTCTCTGTCTATCTATATAGTAATAACAGTAATTTTATTATTATATAGGAGCTTCCCTGTCTGCCTATCATATAGTGCCTTTCCTTCCTACCTATCTATATATCTATCCCCTTAGCTGTTTTTTATATATCTATTATACAATGCCTTCCCTGTTTATTTATATATCTAGTGCCTTCTCTGCCTGTCTGTCTGTCTGATTGCATATAGCGCTGAACTTACTGCTCTGTACTATTCTGTCTTCTGCATGTCCTGGAGTACAAAAGAAACAGCACCATACAGCAACATGTGCGAACTGGCAAGATCGGGTAAAAAACACGCGGTCACTGATTACAAACCGCAAGATGAATGAAAGAGACAATATATGTAAAAACATCATCGCACTAATGCAATATTATTTGAAAACAAACAGCGTCAGATCGGGTTTGAAAATGCGCCCGATCTGACGCTGTTCGTTTTCAAATAATATTGCATGTACTGTGCGTTGAAAGTGCTGCACTGAATAAGCAGACTCCTTCTGTAACAGCGTCAGGCGTGTATTCAAACCTGATCTGACGCTCTTCTTTTTCAAATAATATTGCATGTATTGAACTATTTTAGAATAAAAACATACATTTGATTTAAGTCAGTCTGTAAGAGCCAGTGTAAATGCATGATAATTATAAAGGTTAGCTTTTTTTTTAATTCAGTTCCATTCTCTCAGTCGCGTCCACGATGCCCCCCCCCATCTGACACTGCTTATTTTCACATAAAGACGCGCTATAACTCAAATGTGATTTATTTGAAGACGCGCTATAGCTTGAATGTGATTTATTTGGAGATGCGCTATACTCGAATGTTATTTGTATAGGGAAGAAAGTACAATGTCAGGTGCTCATTCAGTGTAATAGGAACCATAGCACAGAGAGATGTGTACACTGCAACAAGTACACATGTTGTGAATGTTGGAAGGGTGTGAGGGAATTGTTAATATTTGAATGTGATGATTTTATATAGCACGGATCGGAAATCAGCAGTTCTTAGAATTGCACCACGCAAGCTGTCGTATCAACTGCCTACTGTAACTTGCTTTATTTTTTCTTCACGTATAGTCTAGAATAAAAGTGCACTTGTTTTGTTATTCTTGTACACCAACATATGTTCCTGTGTTTGAGCGACACGGGCATGCTCAAAAAAATAGACGTGTAATGCCACGAAAAGTGCACGCAGGCACTTCAGTTCACAAGCATTGGTACGAGAATGCAGTCACAAATACGCTGCAGAGCTATAGCGCATCTTTATGTGAAAACAGCATTCTCAATTTGGGGGGGGGGTGTAGGGAAGGATCCTGAACACAACAGAGAGAAAGAAAAGTGAATAAAAAAAAATAACCTTTACAAGTATCATAAATTACACCGCCTGTTACACACTGAAATCAAATGTATGTTTTTATTATAAAATAGTAAGAATAACAGCAGTTTACGTCTCAAAACTGAATCGCGCGGGATCGAACTCACGATCTTCTGAATACTAGTCAGCGGCTGATACCATTATGCTACCATGGCAGTTGAGATACGTATGTGTCAATGTGGCATGCTAAGGTGGCTTTTTTCTGCAGTTATATTTTTGAATAAAAGCATACTTGTTCTGTTATATTTGTACCTTTTGTAAATGTCTTTGATATTTGGACTTCAGGCTTCATACATTATATAGTTTATGCTTACATTTTGTCATTTACTACTACAATATAAAAAACGTTTCTGTTTTAAAAATGTGTTTACACGGATTACTGTAGAAACAGAACACACGTGAAATGCGTGTATTCCAAATAGTGATCTATTATTTCCACTCTAAAACTCCACTTCACTCCCAGATAATCAAGGCATGAGCTGGGAGAAGTTTGTGCACGTTCTAAGTCGTTGGGGGGATGGACTAGCCGGCTACTTGCAGCTTTTCTTTTATCAGCACATTTAGATTAACAAAAGACGCTGGCGGAGAGGTGAGAACGGTTTTAAGAAGCGATTTAAGGTGGGACGGACCTACGAGTTTTTTCGTAGGCTCTGGTAATTCTAGTGTTAAGGAGAGCAGCATTGCTGCAAATGAGAGATTGGGGCCATTAATTCTAAAGGAATTAGAGTCAAAAGAAATCCAAGAAGGAATTGCAGGTTCAGATATGGAGAGCTATGATGATATTCTAGAAGAAATGACATGATTATATTTGAATAAATGTAGAAGCATTTAACATTACGGTAGTTTGTATAAGATGAATACATGTTGATTGTTAAACCAGAGATAACATAGAAGGGGGTGCCCAAGGGAGTCCATGATACCGGTAGTGCTGCGCTGGCCGGGGCTTTTGGGGTGCCCGTTTTTCCTGCTACGGTGGGTGAGTGTGGAACAGCTTTCAACCTTTGTTTTTTGCTGCTTCTTGTTCTTTGTTGTCAGCGTGCGGCTGTGGGCTTTTGTTTCCTGCTGGGGTGGGGTGCTGCATTTAACCTTTTTTTAGGCAAGAAGAATCTTTTCTCGTTTGGGAAGGGGTGAGGTGTGGCATTTTTCCCCGGCGGGAGGTGGGGGTTCGCGGCCGCGCGCTGGTGGCAGGAATTGAGAACGGCAGGAGACGGGGTTGAAGCACGGCGGCATTCTTTTGGGTACCCCCTCGTACAGTAGTTTGTAGAACATGAATACCGTACATGTTGATTTGATTGTTGAACAGGCGTTAACGTACCAGTAGTTTGTACCATATAATTGTTGAACAGGAATAAATGTACTTTACTTTTTTGAACTTCAATAAAAATAAGACCTAACCGAAAATAAGCCCTAGTGCATTTTTTTGACCTAAAATTAATATAAGACACTGTCTTATTTTTGGGGAAACAAGGTATTTTTTTGAATTTTGACTATTTTGGCATTTCCGCTTTGTTTTGATGAAATCTGTGATTGTGCGCCTCTGACTGTGTACTTTCTTTTTTGATATCACGGCGGAATGGTGGTGCATTGGTTGGCACTGCTACTGCGCAGCTCAGGTTACCTTTTTGGCCACAATAATCAGTCCAGTGTAGTTGGCAAACGTTTTCGTAGTCCTAAAGGACACCTTAAAGATGACTGCACCATTAGATATATATAGTTTTTTCACAAGATTTTTTTATTTAATTTTGAAAGCAAATAACACTCCATACACAACTCAAGTTTTTCACAAAGAAAAAAGAAAAATGTTTGAAACAAATCAACCCCCACCCCTGAGAAAGAGAGCTATGCCAGCTGTGTAAAACTTTATTCTGGTAAAGACAAATAAATAGATAATAAATAAATAGAGATAAATGGAGTTAAAGAGGGGAGAGAACCTGCTTCCTCAATTTAAATGCTTATTCTAAAATAGCATTGATTAGATCCTGCAAGGTTTTGAAAAAGTTTTGTACAGTGTGAATTAGATTTTTTTCCAGTTTAAAATAGTATATACCATCAGTTACCCACTGACTTAAAATAGGTGAGTTAGGATTCTTCCAATTGAGCAAGATAAGTCTATGTGCCAAATTGCCAAAAGACAATTACAGTTTGTTTGTTTGTTTGTTTGTCCTCCACTATAAGCCTGTCTGGAAGTACACCAAACACAACTGTTAGTGGATTAGGAGGGATTGTGACATCCAAGCTGTCTGAAAGGCATTTAAAGATTTTGGTCCAGAATGATGTTAATTTGGTGCCGGCCCAAAACATGTGACCCAGTGAGGCTGGAGCTTGATTGCAGCGTTCGCAGGTTGGATCTTGCCCTGGAAACTTTTTGGATAGGGGTGTGACGAGACGCTTTTCCCACGAGACGAGAAGAGACACGAGACTGGGTTCACGAGAACGAGACAAGACTTTTAGACATTTTTTTTTAAAGAAATCCTCAATGTTTAAATATATAGCAAAAATAGCCTTTTATTTAACTGAAAAAACACAAAATGCAAAAAATGCATGTCCATTTTGAAATCAATTTTATGAAATAAAACTTCTATTTTGATGAATGATATGCAGTAATAACATGTTAACACTGCAAAATATTTTGCCTCAAACTGACAGGCAATTAATTGCACAATAAAATTAAATAGTATAAATAAAAATAAATAATAAACAACACAAATATCCCTTTACGTGCAATTAACCATAATTAGTGTAACTATCAAAGTAGTGCTGTCTTAAAACAAAAAAGTGCAAAACAATGAACAAAATTTTCTTAAGCATGGAAAAAGAGCTAAGACCTAGGTAATGACCTATACAGAACAGCCTAAGATATGGTCATGTTCTTTTTTAAGAATATAAGCATGTCTACATTTTCTGGCAGCAATTGTGACCTCTGGGCAGTAACTATGTCTCCTGCAGTTGAAAAGACACGCTCACTTGGAACAGAGGTCGCAGGAATGGAAAGATATTCTTTGACAAGTGGAGACAGCAAAGGATATTTGGAGCTGTTTTCTCTCCACCATGTCAGAGGGCAGCAACTAAGTGGGATAGATGCCTCTCTTCTGTAAAGTTCATTTTCCCTCTCAATTCCTTTGCTGGGCTGTTCTGTCTTCGAGAAAGAGTCCCCTAGCAGATCCTCAAGTGCTGTCTTCTTGGAAGCAGGTTCCTCTTCTTACTCAGCTCCGCCTTCAGCTTCAAGAGCTCCCTTGCCCCCATGTGTGAAACAATGAGCTGATGCCTCTTCGTTGCGCTCCATACTCTTCTCATCTGTGGGCTTTAAACAGCAGAAACACTGGCTTTAACATTAGCAAGCAGCAAAGCAGTCCCCCTCTCTCTTTTAACACAAATAAACTCACTCTGATGCTCTCGTGTTTACAACACACACACACACACACACACACACACACACACACACACACAAACACAGCATGAACCTATTAAATCCATTAAAATTTGGTACTGGAAACATAAATCTTCTAGGGAAAAAAAAATCAAGTCAGTGATACCTGGTTTTGCTGCAACTGTTCCACCCTTTTCTGTATCCTCTGAAAAACTGCCTCACGCTGGTTGCAGTCTAGCTGCGGTAGAGACTGGAATCTTGGGTCCAGTGCAGTGCTCTCCAGCAGGTAGTTGTATACATCCCCACTGTATCTGCCTGAAATATTGCTGAGAATTGCTGTCTTTGTGTCGGCCACAGTGGGGGAATCACTGTCATTTGGTGCCATGTTTTGTTTTATCATGTTCTTCAGTATCACGATGAGAGACACTGTGGGCCTCTTCTCTTCACACAAGACAGTGGTAGCTGTCTTTAAAGGATTCAGCAGCTTCACAAGAAATTCGGCATTGACAATGTCGCAGGTATCCAGTGTGTCAATGTTTCGGGCATTTTGTCTTATTTATGGGCTGGTGAGCGCTGCTGCTATAGCAGCCTGCTGCTCCAGGTAACGAACCAGCATATCCAATGATGAATTCCATCGCGTGGTGACGTCCATTATTAATTTGTGTGGTGGCAGTTGTAGCAGCTTCTGCTTAGACGTCAGTACCGCGGCAGCTGTCGAACTCCGGTGAAAAAAAGCAGTTACACGTCTCACCCGCCCGAGCAAACGAGCGACACGCGCAACACCGAGGCCAGCCTGTGTAGCAAGATTTATTGTGTGCACGAAGCATTTGATGTGCGGCTCAAATCCTGCCTCGCGCACAGCCACATCCATATAACGCGCATTGTCTGTTACAATAGCGATGCAATGGTTTGGCTTTTTAAGACCCCACTGTGTGACAGCTTCTTGTAAAACTTCAGCAACGTTTGCCCCTGTGTGTGATTCAAAAAGTGGGCGCGTCTGCAGTACAAAATGTACCATTTCCCAATTACTGTTGATAATGTGGGCTGTAATTGTGATATAGCTCTGTGTACACCTAGAAGTCCAACCGTCAGTAGTTATGGCGATGGTTTCTGCCTCTTTCAGAGCCTGTATAAAGTTTACCTTGCACTCCTTGTAGAGGGTCAGGACGACCGTGCGAGTAAAATGTGCGCGTGACGGGATGGCATACTTTGGTTCCAGTGTGTAGATGAGTCGCCAAAATCCCAGATTTTCCACCACAGAAAATGGTCTCATATCGGCTGCAATGAAAACGCCTATGTCTCTTGTTATTGCCGTGGCTCTTACATTGGATGGTGGAAGTTTAGCTGCAAAGGCATTTGTTATGGTTGTTTGCCCTTTCATGCGAACTGAATTACTTTCTGTTTTCTTCACAGGCGCAGCTTTTAGTAACGAGCTGTGATTGTTTTCTAAATGCTTTTGCATAGTGCTTGTGTTAGCAGAGGTGTACGGTACTAATTTCTCACAGTGTTTGCAAATTGTCTTTGTCTTGTCTGTCATTTTTTCGCCGTTTCTTATTTCCACAAGGAATCCAAAATGTTGCCACACCAACGATTTAAATGTCGCGGGTGCATCTTCTATCCTTACTTCTCCCTCACACTCCATCATGCCAATAACGCAAGGATATCGTCACGTTCTCGCGAGACCAGACGCATCTCGCGAGACAAATCTGATCTCGCTAGATCTCGTACCACGAAATCTCGTCGCACTACTATTTTTGGACAATTTTAAATAAGAGAGATGCACTCGATATATACAGTGGAACCTTGGGTTACGACCGGAATTCGCTTCAAAACTCTGGTCGTAACCCGATTTAGTCGTGACCCGAAGTAATTTCTCCCATAGGCTTATATGTAACTACAATTAATCCATTCCAGACCATACAAACTGTATGTAAATTTATTTTTTTAAAGATTTTTAAGCACAAGAGTAGTTATTAATACCATAGAATGCACAGCGTAATCTATACTAATAAACGGCAAAGCCCTCACTCACTCACTCACTCACTCACTCACTCACTCACTCACTCACTCACTCACTCACTCATCACTAATTCTCCAACTTCCCGTGTAGGTAGAAGGCTGAAATTTGGCAGGCTTATTCCTTACAGCTTCCTTACAAAAGTTGGGCAGGTTTCATTTCGAAATTCTACGCGTAATGGTCATAACTGGAAGCTGTTTTTCTCCATTTACTGTAATGGAGTTCAGCTGGAGGGGCGGAGTTCGTATGACATCATCACGCCTCTCACGTAATCACACATTACGTAGAAAGCCAGGAAGAGCTACAAAACGCGCTTTAGAAAACATGCATTATATAATTAAGAAGGCAGCGAAACAATTAGAAGCGAGCGAGTGACATATAAAACCATATTCAGCGGCTCACGTGAACTGACGCAGTGCGCAGACAAAAAGTAACAGTTCCAAAGAGTGCTGAACAAAAACTGAATTACACTGCTACGCTCAAATAGATAAACCACACGCCGTGGCGCGATACTAAAGCATTCAACTGTAGCGCCCACGTCAGAGGTTCGATTCCCGAGAGGGGATGCACTAAGTATGTATGCGCGCTTCTCGATTTATTTTAACCTCGCATCCCCTTAGTTTGAGACGTATGAAAACGCATGCGGTTAACGCAGAAAGACAGATCACCTATTCACCTATTGAAGCTTCATGAATAATGGATACTTTATTCGCGATCAATGATTGTTTTGGTAAAGCCATACTCAGTGTATTCATTAGATGAACGGTAAAAAAGTAAGAGCGAGGGGACGGTAACTTACTGAAGCACACAAGCAAAACCACAATAGCACGCGGGCTCGATGTACTGACTTGCGCGATCACATTCCAAAAAATATTTCTTTTCAAGTTCTATTTAGTCCATATGAGTCAAACTCAAGGCCCACGGGCCACATCCGGCCCGGCGTGTAATTATATCCGGCCCGCGAGATCATTTTATATACTGTATTATTGTTATGAATGGCCCGGGTATATGAAGCGCTGGTAACACAATAAACTACAGATCCCATAATGCATATTATGCATTACATACAGATCCATAACCGCGTTGCTGCAAGTTATTGCGAAGCTAGCCCACACGATGCCGAAGAGAAAAGTTGATTCTGAAAACAGAGCCTTTAAAAACCGATGGGAGGCTGAGTATATGTTTACTGACATTGCCGGTAAACCCGTGTGTCTCATTTGTGGAGCTAATGTGGCTGTAATTACAGAATTTAATCTTTACAACGACTGACAAACACAGAATGTAACTTGAACACAACACATCGTACAAATACGACCCTGATTGAAACAAATAATGATAATCGAATCCTTGATCACAGCAACACTCAATAACACTCACAAAAAATTACTGTATATTGACAATCATGTTACGTTATTTCTAAAATGTTCCCTTTTCTTTTTCATAGCTTCCTTAACACACTACGTCTCCGCTGCGAATATATATATATATATATATATATATATATATATATATATATATATATATACCTCGATCTACATACTCTCAAATACTGTAGATAAGCCACACACCATGGCGCAATTGTAGAGGCTTTGCCTCTATCGCCTACGTCCGAGGTTCGATATGCCCACCGGTAATGCTGGATACAAGTTTAATGAGAGGACGCATGATATAAACGAGAGTTTTGATCACTTTGTAACTAAGTTAAAATTGCAGGTGAAGGGGTGTGCTTATGCAAATTCCGAGAGACTGTATTTGTGGGGGATTGATAGTTAAGGCGGGTGGGGGAGTCACGTCATCATATCCCCTCCCATTTACCTCATTTCGCTCTGAGCTGAGCTCCGCGGCTAACGCCGTCTTCCGAATCAACTTCGTCACACTGCCACCAACTACACACAGAAAAAATCCACAAGTTAATACACACGCTGTCTCTAGAGTTTCTCCACACTGAATCCTCCAGGCACTACTTACAAAAGGTTACATTGATAATCGCACAGCTGAGCAGCTTCGATGCATGTGCTCCATAACGCGTTAAAAATATAAAGTCACTGTCGGAATAAATAAAGTCAATACTTAAAGTCAAAACTTTTTTCTGAATATATAAAGTCAAAACTTTAATATATAAACTTAGCGCTGGAATATATAAAGTCAGCATCGGAATATATTGTCACGCTTGGGTCACAGATTTGCACCGAAACACAGGAGGTCGTAGAAACAAGAAGGGTTTTTATTCAAACACTGCAAACACATGAGCTTAAACGTGCTCCATGACAAGTCAAAGATGACAGTTCCGCTAGGAGCAGAGAGAGAGAGCGATAAAAGCAAGCAAACAATCAATTTTCAACTGACAGGCGCTGCACAAGGCTTTTAAGTTAGCGGAGTATCGCGCGAGGTTTGCATTACGCGTTATAGCACAATTGAGAAAGTAAGGAGCAATGTGAGGGTAGTCTGTGTTTCAGGAGTTGTGGTTTTCCCAGAGGCGTCTATCTTCTTGGGGTGCGATCAGCCCTCCAGCTCACACCCTCCCCCTCAGCTTTATTCACATTTCCGTGAATCAAGCGACTCTCTGTACCAGGTTCATTTAGTCTTGATAATACATCTGCGTTGACGTGTTCAGAACCTGGTCGATGTTTTACTGTGAAACGGTAAGGTTGTAAGCCCAGAAACCATCTCATGAGGCGAGAGTTTGTATCTTTCTGTCGGTATGACCATTGAAGTGGAGCATGATCAGTTACCAAAGTGAAGTTTCATCACCACACGTAATAGCGAAGCCCTCCAGCTCACAATATAAAGTCATCGTTGGAATATACAAAGTCAGTGCTGCAATATCCATCCATTTCCCAACCCATTGAATCCGAGCACAGGGTCACGGGGGTCTGCTGGAGCCAATCCCAGCCAACACTGGGTGCAAGGCAGGAACCAATCCTGGGCAGGGCAAATGCATCATTTTCAAAACATTAACCGAACAGTGTTTTTTTAATTTATTTTTCTGAATACGTTTTTGTTAACTTACTTCAGTTCAGAGTCATTTCAATCAATATATTTTGACTTTGACTTTATATAATCAGGAATGACTTTATAAATTCCGACGCTGACTTTATATATTCAGATTTTCACTTTATATATTCCAGCGCTGACTTTATATATTCTGACGCTGACTTTATATATTCAAGTTTTGAATTTATATATTCCAGCAATGACTTTATTTATTCAAGTTTTGACTTCATATATTCTGACGCCGACTTTATATATTCAGAAAATCAATGTATTTGCCTGTTTCGCACCCCATAGTATATATGTGTGTGTGTATATATGTACACGTGTGTATGTATATATTATATATATATATATATATATATATA
>JANRMT010027041.1:127505602-127531680 GCA_026402145.1 Polypterus bichir lapradei | reverse complement strand
CTCAACTGCGTGCTCTGATTGGTTAGCTTCTCAGTCAGGAGAACTTAACTGCGTGCTCTGATTGGTTAGCTTCTCAGCCATCCGCCAATAGCGTCCCTTGTATGAAATCAACTGGGCAAACCAACTGAGGAAGCATATACAGGAAGTAAAAAGACACTTTGTCCGCAGAACCCGCGAAGCAGCGAAAAATCCGCGTTATATATTTAGTTATGCTTTCATATAAAATCCGCGATAGAGTGAAGCCGCGAAAGTTGAAGCGCGATATAGCGAGGGATTACTGTAGTTTTTTCTGTTGATTTGTCATATGTATTGCCACGGAACCTAATATTTTGTTAATAAATTGTTTTGCTAGCTGTGTAATGGATATCTTTGCTTGATATGACTTCTAATGGTTGCACTCTGATCATTACATTGGATGAATTTAAGTGTTCTGTTAAATTTTCAGGGTAACATTGCAAGAATATAACCTATATTTTCTGTATTCAGAGTCCAAAAGTACAAATATTGTAAAGTTTTTGATGGAACATGATACCCGTGTCTTTAGGAACTCAACTCACCTTTTATAGTTAAGTTAAAAACGAAGCGGCTTGCAAAGAAGTGGCGCTACAAACCTATGGTGCCTTTTGTGATCCTGGGAAATGTGAACTCAATACCAAATAAGATCGACAAACTGGCCACGCTGATGAAAAATGTCAGAACCTACAGAGAATACAGTTTGTTGTGTTTTTGCGAAATGTGGCTAACAACTACCATCCCAAATGCTAACGTGGAGCTACCCGGGTTTAGCACAGTTAGAGCGGACAGAGACGCAAATACCTGCGGGAAGCAGAAAGGAGGAGGGCTCGCTCTTTATGTCAATACAAGGTGGACACGTTATTGTTTACATCCCTCCTCTGGCAAATGCGGAGATAGCGGGTGACATCATCCATAGTAGTTATAGGCATTGACCTTCTGTCAAAATGATTAATGACCTTTAAGCCCCGCCCATGTTACGTCTTACCGGAAGTCCCGCTCTGATGACGCAAGACCGGAAGTCCCGCCCCATCGCTCCCTGATGATGTCACACCGGAAAGTCCCGGCCCCTCCACGTGACCTAGCCTCTCCCCTTTGGCACAGCCCCGTGGCGGCGGATTGGTCAAGGGCCCCCTGTCCCCGCCCAGACTTCGCCTTCAACCGTCCCCTTCCACCTGATTGGTTCTTCTTTCTGTCAAGGTCCGTTTGATGGATGTCTGCCCCGTCGTTGAACCCACTCCCCTTGCACCTGATTGGTTTTCCTTTCTGTCAAGGGCCGTTTGATGGATGTCTGCCCCCTCGTTGAACCTGCCCTGCACCTGCTTGGTTCAACAAACTGTGAATGGTCGGTTTGATGGATGTGTGACCACCCCCCCCCCCACCCACCAAGACAAGCCCAGGCATTTTACAGCCTCTCCCTAGCACATGCCCAGACCTGCCCAGGGCGTGTCCTGACCAGTCCAGGCAGATTGCCGCCTCGGCCCTGCACCAGTCCGAGTACGTTCCCATCTGTACCCTGCCGACCTGAAGGGCCTGCCTTGGCCCCGGTGAGGCAGCACCTGACGGTTGGCCTCCCCACACTTCCCAGTCCCCCCACGCTTCCCTGCCAGTTCTGGAAGGGCGGTATAAAAAGCGAAGCATTTTGTTCTATCTATGATTTTAATATGAACACGAAATTAAAATATCTCATCTTTGCTTTATGACTTGCAGCTCCAGGCTTTTTTACATCTCACAGACAGATTCTTTTGTCATCTTGCCAAAGCAATGGGCACATCCAGAGAGAAAGAAATGAGTACACACCAAGACCTGCTTGCAGGGGCTGTCAGGTGGATGAGAGCAGGTCTCGGTGTGCCTCATTTCTTTCTCTCTGTAAGTGCCTATTGCTGCGGCAAGATAACAAACTGTTAGATCAAAGACACGGTCTTAGTCAGTCAGTGCGATCGCACCCTGTTTCGGCCCCCCGGGGTCAGGTCACACTTAATTGCCGGCTTCCCAACACTTTCCAGCCACTTCTGAAAGGGCAGTATAAAACAGCCAAGCATTCTGTAAAGACTCCGACCGAGAAAATAGAATTTAGGACCGAGGTCCCAGCGAAAGAAGTTTGTTGCCCGAGATTCTTGAAGCTGAAGCGGCGGACGCAGGTCGGACCAAGTCGTGTGAAACAAAGGTAGAATCAGACGGTGACGATAAGGGAAACCCAACTTTAGTCTACGCCACACCCCTCCCTTTTGCCCTAAATACTCCACCTGTTAGTCACCGGATCCAGACGGATGAGCAGACCTCAGCATTCTTTGAAGCTTTTAGCGCTCTCCGCATTTCGACAGCTACAGACTCTGAAATGACGGAGGTCGCCGTAACATTCTCAGGGTTTCCAAAGCCTGAGTCTTACCAATTTTATAACTCAGGCTGGCTGGATGGCTTTCAGGACCACCAAGAATGTGACCCGCGTTATTTTACTGTACGACCTGATTACACTCTCTGGGCTACAGACCTTGAGACCGACGGTGGATTTCAGTCTCCAGGGCCGGTGAGTTCTTACCCCGTCTTCGCTAATGGTGATCAGACGGAAACCTCTTACCTAGCTCCAGGACAACCATGGGTGAACAAACAAATTCCAGAGGAACCGATGTTAATCGGACTTTCTGAGACAGATATGGACTGCCCTGATGGGGTGTTGTCCGAAACCTGGAAAAAGGCCCTGCAGCTTGCCAAAAGACTGATGACGTCTCTGCTGGACATTATTGTCTACTACGACCAGATAAAAGAATGTCATGGCTGTGATATAAATCATCCCGGACAGTCTAGGCATACCTGCCTCTTTGAACCTGAAATCGGATATCGACAAGGTCGTTTTCAGAAGATTCTGAAGATTTTCCTTAAGTCTTGGCTGAAACAATTGGCGGTGAAAGTTCTGGGGTATTATAATATTCTATTGCCGATTCCCAAAATAGACACAGTGGTTGAAAAGACTAGATGAATTTGAAAATACCACTTCTATTTATGATACTGTAATGCAGTCATTTTATGAAATGGATGAATACTCTTAACTGTGTCACCCGCCGTGTGGCAAGTGAGTTTTGTAAACGTAATCTTAATAATGAGGGCCAAATGAATCTGTGGACTAAATATGACCTGGAATTTGATGATATGATAGAACTGGTGGGTCTTTCTGAACGTAAAACCGCAGCAGTCTGAACAATTCTGAATCCTAAATAATAATGTTTTCTAAGTTGTTAAGTGTTGTCAGTGTCTGTTTCATCACCGGCGATGGAGCAGGTCTTGGAAAAAACATATTATAACTCTGAGAACCCGGGGGCCTTCGGGGGTAAAGAATCCTTGAAAAGAGATCTCTTGCATGCGGGGCACCGTATTGGGGACCAAGAGGTGTCTGACTGGTTATCGGGGCAATACACCTACACGATACATAAACCGGCCAGAATCCATTTTAAAAGGAATAAAGTGTATGTTTCCAATATAGACGGGCAATGGCAGATCGATCTGGCGGATATGACAAACCTGGCCGAGTATAACCGAGGCTACAAGTATCTGCTGACTTGTATAGATATTCTTTCTAAATATGCCTGGGTCAGAGTTCTGAAAAACAAAATGGGTAAAGAAGTAACCAGGGCTTTTTGAGATATTTTGGAGGAAGGTAGAGTTCCCGTCCAACTTCAGACCGATAGCGGTAAATAGTTTCTCAATCGGGAGTTTCAAAGCCTGCTCAATAAACACGGGATAAAACATTTCACCACCACTAGTAAATTAAAGGCTTCGGTGGTGGAGAGGTTCATTCGAACTCTGAAGACCAAAATGTGGCGTTATTTCAGCTCCCGGAATACCCGGTCCTATCTACCGGGGCTACAGAACTTGGTGAAATCTTATAATCTCAGCTATCACCGAGGCATAAAAATGGCCCCTGCCGAGGTGAATACTTCCTTTTCTTGGAAAGTCTTTAAAAACTTATACGGTTTAACTAAACCCAAAAGAAGTCTAAAATATAAATTCAAAGTCGGAGATACGGTGAGAGTGTCGAAAGCCCGCAATCCTTTTACCAAGGGCTACGAACAAACATTTTCAGACGAGGTATTTACCGTTTCTGAACTAGTCCCTAGGGATCCGCCTGTCTACAAGCTCAAAGATTATGACGGCGAAGACATTATAGGTTCCTTTTACGACGCGGAGTTACAAAAGATTTGAGGGCCGGACGTCTTCAGGATTGAAAAGATTTTGGCGAAAAAAAATATCCATAGAAAAAAGCATATTTTGGTGAAATGGCTCGAAAGGCCCGAAAAGTTTAACAGTTGGATTCCTGAAAGCTACGCGCAAGACGGTAAATACTGAGAATGAAAAATAGTATTTCATTCACTGGCTGTTCACAGAGGAGAGAAAGAACTTTTACGTCATTCTTCCCAGCAATTCTTCCCGGGATGTTTTCCCTAATAATACCATCGCCGAATTTACCGTCAAATTAGCCGCCCCAATTGAACTACAGGGTCCCTGGGAAGTTGCAATGGCCGAAATTCAGTATCCGCGCACCTGGAATACCCTAGATAAACCGGATAATAACTTTATTGTGGTGTCCCCGTGAATAGTTACATTTTATACTATTCCAGCGGGTTATTACTCTAGCCTCGAGAAAGTAACCTCGAAGATGAATGAAGCATTGGCGAAAGAACCCAAAGCTGTCGAAGGTGGCTTAGCCATCACTCCAATACCTGAAAACACCATGAGATTCTGTTACAGCGCTATCGAGTGAAGATTCTACGTTGTAAGCACCGTGAAGGATGAATCTTTGCATGTCAAGGGACAGTTGGGGAGGCTTTTAGGAGCTCATGCGGACGTGAAAATAGGTCTGGTGAATGAAGCTCCTTACCCCGCGGATATCAGAGCAGGGTTTTATACCTTGTACGTCTACAGCGACATTGTGTCTCACCAAAGAATCGGCGACAGCTGCGTCCCTCTCTTGAGATGCGTACATATTGAGGATGAGATGAATAAGATTACCACAATCGCCTACGACAGGCCGCACTACGCTCTGGTCAGCAAGAGTCAGTTTGATACTTTGACCGTTGAAATAAAGACGGATCAGAAGAAACCGGTTCCATTTCAGTTTGGTAAAGTCATTGTCAAGTTACATTTCAGACCCTGTAAAAGTTGTATACACGACTAATACAGAGATGAGATCTTACCTGGACCCTAGCCCTTATGTGCAGTATTATGAAGCCCAAGCGGGCAACGGTCTCCCCGGGTTTTCTGGGGCCCCCGTGATGTACGGTTCTGGGACCGGCGGAATTTTTCGCGGGTTGTTTAGACGGGCATTGCCTCTCTTAAAAAGAGGATTTGAAATTGTCAAACCCCACATTAAATCAGCCGCTAAGAATATTGTCAAAGACATGGTGGCAGGGGCCATGTCAGGAGCGATGACTCGAGGAAGCGAAGAAAATCAAGCTGGGTCAGGTCTGATGGTGATGAGGAAAATTAAGCGTGAGAGACCGTCTGGATCACGAGCCGCCCTGATCATCAAAAAGACACGCTGTTCAGCTTTTACATTTTCTTCACTCCGACACAAGGATAGGTCCCGCGCCCGCAGAAAAAAAAAAACGAAAAACATTTTTTAACTCAAGATGTCTTTCGTTCATCGAATGTCGCGAGTGTGTGAAACCCGAACTGGACTTGTTTACAGTACCCTATACTCAGACTAGCGTAGAAAAAAGCATCTACGTCGAGGTCCCCACTCTCTCAGCTCTATCGGAAGTCGCCCCGTTGGAGTTTCTGATTACTGGCACCGGGGAAGACTACTTGGACCTGAATAACACGCTTCTACACGTCCGATGCAAAATCGTCAATGTCGACGGAACTATTTCGGGCCAAGTGGCCGGGGTAGCCTTTGTTAATTATCCGATAGCCGCCTTATTTTCACAAGTGGATGTCACCTTGGGAGATCGCTTAATATCCCAGAGTTCCAGCCTTTACCTGTACAGGGCCCTTTTTGAGGAATTGTTAAATTACAGCAATGAAACTCTCAAGTTCCAATTTGCTTCGTGTCTTTTTTACATAGAACATGAACGAACGAACGAACGAACGAACATGAAAACACCACCTTGGACGGACCGAATGAGGGTTTCAAAAAAAGAAACTGATATACGGCCCAGGGTAAAACAGTAGAACTCCTAGGGCCTATTCATTCCGACCTATTTTTTTCAATGAAAAATAAATTCTAAACGGGGTGGACGTCAGAATAAAAATGGTACGGAGCAAAAATGAATTCTGTCTGATGTCCGGAGATGCTGAGCGTTACAAAGTAAACATTTTATCCGCCGCTCTTTTTGTCAAGAAAGTTAAAGTTTCAGCAGCGGTGAAAATAGGGCACGTCCACGCTCTCAACACCGCCAATGCCAAGTACCCTGTGGAAAGAGTGAATATGAAAGTTCTCAGTATGCCATCCAGGATACGAGTGAGCAATCAGGAGAACCTGTTCTTGGGACAAATACCCAAGTACGTGGTCCTAGGCCTGGTGGATCATGATGCCTTTTCAGGGGATTACACCAGAAACCCCTTCAATTTCAAGCATAACCATGTGGAGTTCCTGGCCTTGTATTTGGACGGAGAGCAGATTCCAGTCAAATCATTTCAACCTGATTTTGCTAATGACATCACAGCTTGAGAATATTACAACCTCGTGTTGGCCTCCGGAAAGCATTTGAAAGACCTGCCTCTAGCCATCAACCGCTCTGAATTCTCCCAGGGATACACCCTCTTTACTTTTAATTTGACGCCCGATCAGGATTGCGGAGACCATTTCTCATTGATGAAAAACGGGAACATGACATTTAAAATCCGCTTTCGACAGCCCCTACCCCATACTGTGAATCTAATAGTGTACGCCGTCTTTGACAACATAATTGAAATAAACCAGAGAAGAAACATACTTGATGATTATTAAAAAAGCATGAACACCCTGCAGATCGACGAACTCCTGTCCAGTAATCCGTACACAGAAAATCTGTTTTGCGGAGTGCTGGCGTGCGACCAACTGCCGGAAAAGATACTCACGGATCTCCCGACTATGATCGTCGTCAATACTCACCGTCAAAATCAACCCGGAGAACACTGGTTGGCGATACATCTCAGAGAAGACGGAACTGGAGAATTTTTTGATTCCTACGGCGCCCCACCAGACTTTATCTATTTTCCTGAGGAAATATACAGCTTTTTAAACAGAAACTGTAAAGACATTATTCACCATACCCGTCAGCTTCAAAGTTGGTTTTCTGCCGTCTGCGGACAACATTGTATTTTTTTCCTGCATCACAGAGGGAAAGGACATTCTTATAAAGAGGTTATGAACCTGTATTTTATTGAAGTCACCAAGAACGATGATATGGTTCAAAAATTTGTCACTTTGTCTAAGAACGCTTCTAGAGGTTTTCAGGATCCATCCCTGTATGTAAAGTTCTATGCCCTGTAATTATCTTAATAAAGAATAGGCCACCTGTTTAATCAAATGTAATATTTTATTAAAAACAAAAATATAATTACATTTCAATAAGGAATCCATTCATTCTTTTTGCGAGATCTGTTTTTCTTGTCCACAGGTGTATCGGAAGCAGCGGCAGCAGAGGCAGAGGCCCCGTCCGGGGCAGAAGTTTTGAAACTCTCTCGTGTCGATGTTCGGCACGGCAGAGGTTGGAATGTTCAAACCGGTCAGGGCCTTAATAAATTCTTTCCACCTCTTGGGTCTCCGATAGGACGGTATGTTGTGACGGGCGGTTAAGTTTCGTATTAGATCGACCATATGTGTACCAGGTAACGGTTCTCTGCGAAACACTCATTCCAGTAGGTTGTATTAGGATGATGCGACATTTTCTGTAAAATTTCGGTATATTTCTTTGATTTATCCGGAGCACTTTTTAAAATCTCATCGTACACCCTTTCTTCTGGGGTACTCTGGGCCTCTTTGAGAGCTCCCGACGGTTCCTTTTTGCTCTCGTCAGGCAGCAATAACGTCAGATTCTTTATCCGCTTTTTTCACAAAGGTCATGTATCTTTGTAAGACAGTCGTATAAAGTTTTACTTTTGCATCGGCGCTCAAGTCACCGCGTTCAAGTATGAGTTTCATTTGTTTATCCAGTTCACTTTCCGTAGCACTTAAAAGGTCGGTGGAAGTTGGGGCTTTCTGATGCCATTGAGCAATTTGTTGTTGAGGGACCAGGTACATCTTGCGCGTGTATTCCATATTTATAATATCAAACCTATTAAACTAGTAATGAAAGGAATGGCAGCGCTTAATAGGGCCCCAAGAAACCCTCATTTTTGATTTAAAAGGGCTTTTTTTCTTTTTAATTCTTTTTATTGCCGAGTTTTTTAACGGAGCAACGATGTTTCTTCAGCAACTTGAACTGTCTGGAAGTCAGGGGTACGTGGCCTTTTAAAGTATTGAGAGCTATTTCGGCCAGAGCGTAAATGAAATCATCCGGAGCCTCACTCAACAGTGCTTTTCTTCGGTGACAGGACACCCTATGCTGGGTCTTGAGCAGAGGGAGATTTCTTTTTATTCTGATCAACATGCTGGCTCTTTCTCAAATACTCGGAAAATCGCCCGTCTTTATCTTTTCACGACGTAGGCCAGTCAGGAGGAAACAATCCGGTACGTAAACGAAATCCGTCAGGCGTCTGGGCTTTCAGATCCACCAACAGATAACCGTAAGGGGACCGCGTAGTGTCTTCAAAGGCCTCCAAGAAAAATTTCACCCTGCCAGGGTACATTTGACGTGCTAAATTCGTAATTTGCAGCTTATCTTTCGGGTTTTTAAACAGGGTAATGTAGTTGGCGTTCAGATTTATTGTTCTACTTGCCTTGAAAAAATAAATTTTGGACCAAGTAAATGATGGACAAATTCCTGTGATGAGTATATTTTGTGAAGGCCCTCTCTATCTCTTGGCTATGGCTAGCCTGTTCCATCAAATCGTCGACGATCACCAAGTTAACTTGGTCAGGCGGTAGTAGTTCATCGTCGCTTAAGGAGGCAGGTAACCCCTCCAAAAATCTGATATTTGGAAATTGGGCTAACAGTTCGTCGTACAGAGTCTTCCAGCAGCTATAAAACCAGACTACATTGTCAGGGTGGCGAGAAAGTACATGGTCCGCGTGCTCCAAAAGCTTTTTCACATAATGCGATTTACTCGAACTGGAGGGTCCCGAGACTATTTTTAAAAAAGGATGCTGAAGTCTAACATCAAAACCCTCTTTAGTATCCATAGGGGAGAGATGTGAAATCGGGCAAGAGAACCCATTTGTTGTACACCACTCTGAATCTTTTTCTGAGTGGATGATTTTGCAACATCAGGTTCTTTTTGTTTCTATGAATCTGCGTACCTCGAACCGTTATTTCTTTCGTGACATTGTGTTATACAAAACTATGCACTAGATCCATTAATGAGTATAGGTTTACCGCTCGAACCGTTTCGTGATTGAGGATAAATGCCCTTTACTTTCATGCAGACCTTGCCTTTGAACGTTTTGTACACGTACGTCAGGATCTAGTTCGCTGTTGAGTTCACCTAAATAGTCCCCGAGCGTAGGAGTGTATTGTCTGGGCGAGGCTGTGAAGATAACAGAATCTGTATCATGATACAGAATCCTTGGCCCTAAACGATCCAACAATTCGTACAATTCTTGGCGGGCATAGGCCGTTGTGAAAGCGGCAATCACCACATTGACGGGTCCGGGTAGAACATATCTATCATCCGCATACCTCCACTGCACTTGAGCGATTTCGTCGCTGAATAAGCCAAAATAGGAGACCTGATACACGTCTAAGAACCGGTAATCAAAGAATTCTTGGGTGTGTTTAACAAACGTTGTGGTCAGTTGGTTAGGCTTCTGACCGAATTTTCCCAAAAGAGAATTCAGAAATAGCTTGGAAATTTGTCTCTTAGTGGGGTTGGAAGATATGTTTTTACTCTGCAATAATACGCCACCTTTTAAGAATTAGTCGTCAACATAGCGCCGGCGGGACACTTCGTCCTGGGCCCACGATGGCCAGCCAGAGGTCTCCTGTTTGCCTTTCAGATGAATTTTGATGTACTCGGAAAATAAATCTGCGGTACTCTGTTCGTAATGCCATATCTAATGAATTTTTAAAACTCTGTACCCTTTATCTAAGGCCTTGAGTATCTTGACGCTGCTCCAGGTCCCTGTTAAAGACCTTTCCCGATCATTGTGACGGCAATGGCCGGTTGGACGTCTGGGTTTCTGCACACGTACGACACAGAACAAACATCAATTTATCACAAATTCTTAAAGGCAGGACCGGAAAATACAAATTGCAAGGGGCTAACATGGTGATTTTAATGAGCCCGAAGTATTTCTTAAGATCGCCAAACTCCTCAAAAACAAAGGTCGGATGGCCGATCGGGTAGGTTTTTGTTTTGTTGACGTAAGGGTACAGACTTGTAAAATCGTAATAATGCATTCGCTCGTCGCCTTGAACCTTATGATATAATTTGATCGTGTTGGTGCGCCCTCCATACAGGGCGTCATGGGGATTGATAGGTTCAGGAAACTCAAAGCGCCTTAAGAAATCCTGAAGCTCCGAGTCCTCTTTTTTCATGCGTTCCCATTGATGTTCCCAAAGGACTCTCACCGTCAGATTACATTTTTCACGCAATTTCTTGAGTTTGTCGTCAAACGTTCGAAACAATTCAGCATAAGGCGCCCCCGTGAGAGGATGTTTGGCTTGCGCCTCGTAGCACTCTGGACATTCGTGATAAAAGCA
Organism: Polypterus bichir lapradei; assembly: GCA_026402145.1. Taxonomy (NCBI): domain Eukaryota; kingdom Metazoa; phylum Chordata; class Cladistia; order Polypteriformes; family Polypteridae; genus Polypterus; species Polypterus bichir. The sequence continues at coordinate 127,520,890 of JANRMT010027041.1, read as the reverse complement.
GCCAGCGAACTCAAAGGCCGTCAGGACACCCTGAACTTCGGCGTAACCATCTAAATAAAAGGACCCCATCTTGACTTCACCGTGATTCAGGGCATGCCGAATGTTTATTTTTTCCTTTTCGGAAAGAAACATCAGCCATTGAATAGAAGCATTAAAATAAGCTTTGTGAGTGCATTTGTAGTGATCACTCGGAATGATTCCGATTGCATTATCAGGCATGCAGTTTTGTCTGTACATGGACAGGCAGAGAGAAGCTAGGGTCATACACTGAAAAGGATCAATATCACCGATCCTGAGCACTTCCTCTCTAAATTTCATGCACGCCGTTCTCAAAATAACCACGTCGTTTTGACAATAGTAGGCTATTTCTTGTCTAAAATTGAAGGTACCGCTTTTCATCGAGTCGTACCAAGACAAAAACTCCTCTCTTTTCTCATCATGTGCTCAAAACCATAATATTTAGGTTCGGGGTACGGTCCGATGTAATTTTGATTTTCAGCGGTGTTAAAGAAATGGGGAAAGTATCCTTTTTGAGCCTGGAATCCCAGGGTTTTGGGCATACTGCTTAATTTCATAGGTAATAAGTTAAACGAATCAATAATTCTCAAGTTATAATCTTCTTCTATAAAGCACATTAGTTTACACCCCTGAGATGTAACACACAGAGTTTGTCTGCTCTTGACGAGATATTTCATAAGGAAATAGCCGTCATACCCCTTAGAATTGTGAGCTATGAATGTGTAATCTTGGTATTTCGGACATCGATATCTGTGGAAGAACTTTGCTACGCAGTCCTCACCGGCCCATCTCCACGATTGACCGTTCCAATGCATGCAGTGGATGTAATTGAGGATGTGGGTTCCATCATCTTGACGGCACTCAAAATCGTAGAACACGTAGTTTTCGTGGATCGGTCTTTGCGGTAAGCTTTGAATAAAACACTGATGATTTTCATCCGACTCTTTCATGACCGCTCTACAAACACAACAGTGTTTGGTTCGACACTTGTGAGGTTTTGACTTGGCATTCACAATGTATTTCTGGTTGCAGAGAGCGCAGACTTTCTGGGTATCGCAGAGGCTTTCAGACCGACGCGTCTTTTCATTAAATTTACGCATTTTGTGGAGTTCGAAGCAAAACCTCGATCGAGAGAAACGATGACAATCGGTACATTGAAAAGCGTCCCCGTCAACCCATCGACAGTCTGTAGATAAACAGACATTACAGTGCTGCTCGCAACGATGTCGTGACGGGTTACAATATCCCGTGTAGCAGAAATCGCAGATGTAGTCAAATCCCAGAAAGCCTTTTAGATTCAAAATACCGTAATAATGCTCACGGTGCAAAAACAAGAACGCCGTCTTTGGTTTTCGGCCCTGGGTCGCTTCAAATTTTAATAGAGCGCTAGTGTTTGGTTCCCGGTACCAGACGATAATTTTAATACTCATGAGCCTCTCAAATTTTTCTACATCTGAAAACGTTACTTTCTGATCTGTTGATAACCCGACCCTGACGTGCAGTTGATGAGCCTCTTGTTCACAAAATTTCTGATTGTTTCTGAACCTGTCGCTTAATACAGCCAGCAATCCCCTGGCAAAACAGCACTGATCATCCGGGTTGAAGGAGATCCATAGGTGCTTCCGTTTCTTTTGAACGATTATATCGTTGAAAAGGGTACGTGCTTTACGTCTAGAGCCCCCAGCCGGAACCCTGACTACCTGAAAGATTAGCGTCAGACTGGAATCGGCTAAAATAGTGGCGTGACTCTGGAGAAGTAACTCAATTTGATGAAAAAAGTCCTTGACAGAAATCGTGCCCGCCGGGGTTAGGGAAAAAACACTGGGGCTGAGAGATTCGGCACGTAATTCTAGTTGCACTAGATCCTGAGGATTCAAAATGCTTGTAAAACTGTCTAAAATTTGCTGAAGGGTGTCGTGCATATGATGAAATACTTCGGCGAATGAATCAAGTGTTTAGGCCTCAGAAAAATTGAAGCGGTGTCTAATCTCGATATTGTTAAATTTTGGACGCTCCGTGATAGACAAATTATCTAATCGAGAGGTGGAGGGTTGCGGGGAGCTTACTGACGGCTCTGAAGATGAAGGATTCTCCGTATGTGAGGTAGAGGGTTGTGGAGAGTTTACTGACGGCTCTGGAGACGAAGGATTCTCCGTATGCGAGGTAGAGGGCTGTGGAGAGTTGGTTTCGAGACTCAAGTTTACCCCGGATGAATTAGTCACTCCTGATCCTGTCTGAGGATGCGGGGGTGAATTACCCGACTCTGTTAAGACCTCAACAGGCGAGCCTTACTGGGCCCTGAGGTACCTGATGTACACGATGTACGTGAGAACTCTGAGATAGAAAGTTATGGGGATATAACATTTGTGTCTAGGGCATTAGGCGGTGGTGAAGGGACTGAAGACGTTCTGGCCTCAGAAGAGGTATTCTTCAAAAGCTCCAGCAAAGCGTTAACTACGGCTATTTAATCAGAATTTAGAACCTGGAGCGAATTGTTAATTAGGTCAAAATTGTCGATTGGATGTGTTACGGGGAATGGTGATTGAACAACTTCAGGAGAGCGTGGAGGGGTGGGGATTTTAGGGGGCTTTATAGAATATTCGAGGTTATCAGACATCTCTTTTAATAGTCTCAGGTTTTCACTGGATGGTCTTTTCCTACCTTTACGCCCTGCAGGATATTCACACTCACTGTCTGTATCACCGACGTTGCGGTCACTGTCAATGCTGCCGCTAGACCTGTTTTCAGGCAGGACCTAAATTTAATCAAAGGTTACAGTTATGATCACAGAGTATAATAATAATAATAATAGTAATTTGCAGTCAATGTTATTTTTCATGCAAAAAAGTAATATAAAACCTATCCTTTGATTTTGGGTTAGAACAATGTAAAAAGCATACAGATTCATCAAATATAAGCACATATCGGGAGCGGAAATGTACATAGGAGCCTCTGATTCTACAAATTGCTGCAGTAACAGACCAAGGTTTTCAGTCAGCTCTTGCAGCCTTTCTCGATGTCTCTGTTCATGTTCAGGCCGAAGGGAATAACAAGAGCCGCGGTCAGAGTGAGTCGTTGTCGGCGAAGGGGACACCTGGCGGGCTGAACGCTGTCAGAGGGGACAGGAGAATGCCGTCTGCGGCTGTCAGAGGGCGTGGGAGAATGCTGAACGCTGATCTCAGAGGGGGGTGGTGTTTGTGGAGTCTGCCAGTTACGGTATAGGGTTAGATTTTCTGAACCGTCCAACAACTGCGTTAAAACACCAGGGGAGCCTGAAAATAAAAGTATGCCCTTTTCAGTTAAAGACCTCTTTTTACAAAATCTGGAGATACGTCTGTACCCCTGCGTTTCTTGGATAAACTGAAAATGACACTTACTGACACTTACTGTTGTACAACTCAGGGGGTTCCCCTTGAGAAACTGTTTCGTTCTGTAAAGGATTTTCATCCACAAAAAAAAAAAAAAAGTATACGCTCTTTAAAACAACAGGCCAGACACACAAAGGCACGCATTCAAAATGCATAAGTTCTTTAAAATAACATGGCCTGCCGCAGCGTAAACAAAATGAATACGCTCTTTAAAATAACAGGTCAAACACTGTCAGACACAGACAAGCACACACACGCAGGCAGATGATGAAGATAAATAACTCTGGACGTTTTAATACGAGACAACCCCCTTTTCACTCCCAGTTCAGACCTATAGAAGCACGTTACTATAAAAAATTCTATTTTATGGTGGCTAGACCGACTCTGGCAGATGATAGGCTATTTGTAACAAAGCGCACGTAGACTCCGTACACTAAGGTGGACAGAAACTTTTCCAGATTAGACATCAAGGCCTCATAAATACAGGAACATGTTATAATATTGATTTACCCTATGATTCAACAACACACATGACGCGTCTAAAAACCCTGCGGACTTTGGGCTCGACAATTCTGAATTAAAATAATTACATTTTACATTTTAATTTACAATGAAAGCGCCTATATTGCAAGAGCGTGCGTAATCACAGGCACGACTGCGCTCATGCGAACGAGCGCGCACACAAGCACCGGTAGGAACTTTGTAAACACTTTATCAATTTTAAAAATATTCATACCTGTTTCATCATAATGGCTCGAAGAATCTTTTTGAATATAAATTTCTAGAAAAAATAAATAAAGGATTCAGCCGTAAGTTATTTTTTAAATAAAACATGATTCATGTATACTGGCACAACTGGCATACAGTATACTCAAAATGCACAGTAAACTCGCGCATGCTCAGATAATCAAACCATGAAACTCCCGTAAGCATGCTCAGATAATCAATCCATGCACATTTTAAACAAAATATTTGTAAAAATTTTTTACCATTTCCCGAATCAGTTTCGATATATACATCTAAAGGAAAAAACATAAGGAATCAGACCTAAAATTTTTAATACACACTCCTTTAGCGCATATAATAGTTATGAATAGGGATTAATAATAATAATCAAAAATAATGCTTACTTAATCTTCCGGGACGATAGCTTCTGCAAAAATAGTCAGTATGAAGAATGTTAATATTGGATTTTATCCATTAAAAATTACAAAGTAACGTTAAAATGAAGACAAACCATTGTCAGAGAAATCCATCATGTCTTTTCTTAGCGGTTTCCAACGTGTGATAATGAGATCTAGTCACGGTGTTATTATATATAGGACAGCACAGCAATTTTTTCAAGTTTGAACGGTCATTTATAATTACAGATATGCCCCATCTGCCAGTCAATTTACTCGGGCAGTTTATGCAACAGGCGGGCTCAAAAGGTACTCTGTGCATCTCAAGTAATTTTAAAACAGCTGTGTTTTCTCTGTTTAGACAGAAATTTCATATTTCTCGTCAGATCTTAGGGGTCTGTTTAGATCTGAACATCGCTCGTGCCAGAGCGTGAGTGACACAGCTACAGGTTGATCTTAAAATCCCTGAGCTTCGTGCGATCAGCACATTTTTTTTTTCAAAAGAGATGAAAAGTGCCTGAAAAAAAATTCCTGAGCGGCTTGGGTGCATTTTGTGTAGGAGATCACAACACACAGCTAAAGTGAGATGCTAAAAAGCTCCACCCGGTCAGCAGAGTTGATAGATTACACAGGCACTGGAGCGCTGTGTACCTGGGGTTATCGGGAGGGTAGGGAAAGACCATCCCAACGAGCATCAAAAGAGATGAAAAATGACACTGCCGGCTTCAAAAGGGCCTGAAAGAATTCCTAAGTGGCCTGGGGCAGTTGCACAACTTAAGTGAGAAAATACACAGCTGCAGGCGGTCTGCTGAGTTGATAGATTACACAGGCACTGGACTGCTCTGTACCTGGGGTTATCGGGAGGGGAGGGGAGACCATCCCAAAGTGTCAGCACTGTGAAGGCAACAGCTGATTTGACCTTTTCTGTGTGTAGAGAGAGAGAGCAGGGCCTGCTGCATGGGGTCTGTTAAAAGCTAACCGAGAAATGATCTCAGGGGCTGTCAGGGGGCTCAGAGCATGTCTCACCCCCATGCCATTTGGTCTTTCTCTCTGGGATTCTCTCTAGGATTTTCAGGGGTATGGAGCAGGCAGCTTGGCTTAGATGAAGCAAAGTTGAGATAGATATTTTAAATAATAGATACAGGGGTTCTTACCCAAAGCAGGAGAGGCTATAAGGTAACTCGCCCCGGCTAGAACGCTGGGACCTCAGTCCTAGATTCCATTTTCCCGGTCGGAGTCTTTACAAAATGCTTGGTTGTTTTATACCGCCCTTTAAGAAGTGGCTGGGAAGTGTTGGGAAGCCGGCGGTTAAGTGCGGCCTGACCCTGGGGGACCGCAACAGGGTGCGATCGCACTGACTGACTCAGACCGTGTCTTTGATCTAACAGTTTGTCAACTTGCCGCACCAATAGGAACATCCAGAGAGAAAGAAATGAGGCACACCGAGACCTGCTCTCATCCACCTGACAGCCCCTGCGAGCAGGTCTCGGTGTGCCTCATTTCTTTCTCTCTGGATGTGCCTATTGCTTTGGCAAGATGACAGAAGAAACTGTGAGATGGAAAAAAGCCTGGAGCCGCAAGTCATAAAGCAAAGATGAGATATTTTAATTTCGTGTTCATATTAAAATCATAGATATAACAAAATGCTTCACTTTTTATACCGCCCTTTCAGAACTGGCAGGAAGTGTGGGGGGACTGGGAAGTGTGGGGAGGCCGACCGTCAGGTACTGCCTCACTGGGGCCGAGGCAGGCCCTTCAGGTCGGCTGGGTACGGATGGGAACGTACTCGGACTGGTGCAGGGCTGAGGCGGCAATCTGCCTGGACTGGTCAGGACACGCCCCGGGCATGTCTGGACTTGTGCTAGGGAGAGGGCGGGGGCCGAGGCAGACCCCAGGCATGTCTGGGCTTGTCGAGGTAAAGGCTATAACATGCCTGGGCTTGTCCTGGGGAGGTGAGGGTGGGTTTCGGTGGTAAGTTCAGGCAGGGGGCAGACATCCATCAAACTGACCGTTGACCGTTTGTTGAACCAAGCAGGTGCAGGGCGGGTTCAACGAGGGGGCAGCCATCCATCAAACGGCCCTTGACAGAAAGGAGAACCAATCAGGTGCAAGGGGAGTGGGTTCAACGACGGGGCAGACATTCATCAAACGGCCCTTGACAGAAAGGAGAACCAATCAGGTGGAGGGGGAGGGTTCAAGGCGGAATCTGGGTGGGGACAGGGGGCTGTGCCAAGGCGGAGGGGCTAGGTCACGTGGACGGGCTGGGACTTTCCGGTGTGACGTCATCAGGGAGCGACGGGACTGGACTTCCGCTCTTGTGTCATCGGGGCAGGACTTCCGGTATGACTTCATAGGGGGCGGGGCTTAAAGGTCATTAATCATTTTGACAGAAGGTCCATGCCTATAACTACTAACTACTATCCATTCTGCAGTTGCTAAGTTACAAATGCAGCACCCCGAGGCGCTTGTGCTAATCGCTGGAGACTTTAACCATGTGATGCTGGACAAAACATTACCTGCCTTATCCCAGTATGTGGATTGTAACACCCGGGGAAATAGGACTATTGACCTACTGTATGCAAACGTTAAAGACACATACAGTGCCATCCCGCTGCCTGCGCTTGGGAAAGCAGATCATATTTTGGTCCTGCTTCAGCCTCACACCAAGAGCGAGGGAACTACCTACAACAACACGCTCATTCAGGAAGTGGTCCCCTGAAGCAGAGCAGGCTCTGAGAGACTGCTTTTGAACTACAGACTGGGATATCCTGCAGGGGTCACATAGTGAGAACATTGAGGAGGTTGTTGACTGCACAACTGATTACATCAACTTCTGTATGGACATTGTAGTTCCAGTAAGAACAGTACACTGCTATGCTAACAACAAGCCATGGATTACAAGGGACATCAAGGGCCTTTTGAACCAGAAGAAAAGGGCTTTTAAAGGCGGTGATCAGCATGAGCTCAAGCGCGTGCAGAAGGAACTCCGAGGCGGCAAAGGAGCAGTACAGAAGAAAGCTGGAGCAGAAGTTGCAGAATAACAGCATGAAGGAAGTGTGGGATGGGATGAAGACCATCACAGGCTGCAGCTCGAATCGGGGTGCTACCATCGAGAGAAACGTTAAAAGAGCAAACCAAATGAACAACTTCTTTAACAGGTTTGACCACCCTAACCCATTCTCACCTCAGAGTACTGCAGCCTCCACCCATCCTTTTGTTGATACCAGCATAGGAGAGACATCCCCACCCACAATTACAGCAGCCCAGGTGAACAGAGAGCTGAGGAGACTTCGTGCCAGCAAAGCAGTGGGTATAGATGGAGTATTGCCACGACTACTGAAGGCCTGTGTGCTGGAGCTGGGGAGTCCTCTACAGCGTATCTTCAATCTGAGCCTGGAACAGCGGAGAGTCCCGAGGCTTTAGAAAACATCTTGTATCACCCCAGTCCCAAAGGTATCATGTCCTAGTGAGCTGAATGACTTCTGGCCTGTCGCTCTGACGTCACATGTGATGAAGACCATGGAGCGGCTGTTGCTTCACCACCTGAGGCCACAGGTCCACCATGCCCTTGACCCTCTGCAGTTCCCATACCAGGAGAAGGTGGAAGCGGAGGATGCCATCATCTATATGCTACACCAATCCCTCTCCCACTTGGACAGAGGCAGTGGTGCTGTATGAATTATGTTTCTGGACTTCTCTCGTGCCTTCAACACCATCCAATCTCTGCTCCTTAGGGACAAGCTGACAGAGATGGGAGTAGATTCATACCTGGTGGCATGGATTCGTGGACTATCTTACAGACAGACCTCAGTATGTGCGTCTCGGGAACTGCAGATCTGACATTGTGTTCAGCAACACAGGAGTGCCGCAGGGAACTATACTTTCTCCGGTCCTGTTCAGCCTATATACATCGGACTTCCAATACAACTCGGAGTCCTGCCACATGCAAAATTTCGCTGATGACACTGTGATCGTGGGCTGCATCAGGAGTGGGCAGGAGGAGGAGTATAGGAACCTAATCAAGGACTTTGTTAAATGGTGCGATTCAAACCACTTACACCTGAACTCAGCAAGACCAAGGAACTGGTGGTGGATTTTAGGAGGCCCAGGCCCCTCATTGACCCCATGATCATCAGGGGAGACTGTGTGCAGAGGGTACAGACCAATAAATACCTGGGAGTGCAGCTGGATGATAAATTGGACTGGTCTGCCAATACTGATGCTCTGAGGAAGAAAGGACAGAGCCGGCTATACTTTCTTAGAAGACTGGCGTCCTTCAACATCTGCAATACGATGCTGCAGATGTTCTATCAGACGGTTGTGGCGAGTGCCCTCTTCTATGTGGTGGTTTGCTGGGGAGGCAGCATAAAGAAGAGGGACGCCTCACACCTGGACAAACTGGTGAGGAAGGCAGGCTCTATTGTAGGTACGGATCTGGACAGTTTGACATCTGTGGCAGAGCGACGGGCGCTCAGCAGGCTCCTATCAATTATGGAGAATCCACTGCATCCACTAAACAGTATTACCTCCAGACACAGGAGCAGCTTCAGCGACAGACTGCTGTCACTGTCCTGTTCCACTGACAGACTAAGGAGTTCGTTCCTCCCCTACACTATGCGACTCTTCCATTCCACCAGGGGGTGGGGGGTAAACGTTAACATTATTCAAAGTTATTGTTTTTACCTGCATTTTTATTACTCTTTAATTTAATATTGTTCTCGTATCAGTATGCTGCTGCTGGAGTATGTGAATTTCCCCTTGGGATGAATAAAGTATCTATCTATCTATCTATCTATCTATCGAACGAAATTTTGTTCTTTACAATCCCTGGTGCATAAGCAAAACAACATACATTTAACATACCTTACCAAACTCTGTGCAACAATAGAAAAGTTTGGAATAAAGAAAAACATTTTATGTTTTTGACTGAAATTCATTTTTTTTTATAAAGACCATTAAATTGATTTTAAAATATTGCTATACTAATGGTGTAAGTATATGAGGTGTTTATCTTTCATGGGAGCAGCCACATGAGGACCTGTAAAACATGTTTCTCAATCTACAGGGTATAATATACATATTCTCTTGTTCTGTTGTGCACCTGGGCTTTTCTTTTTCTGTCCTGATTAGATCCAGTTTGTCCTGATCTCTGAAGACAGTAATGGACATCTTTTTATGAAATCATAAGTCACCTCTCCTCTTTTGTCTTTGTAAATGTTAGGGCTGCAACGATTAGTTGACTTAATTGACGGCGTCGACTACAAAAAATCATCAACGTGGATTTGTATTGTCAAGGCATCATAAACAGAACTTTCAATAGAGGCTCCAGTCATAAAGAACCACATTGGTTTTTGTCACTGCAATTGACTACATGAACGTCTGGGGGCAGTATTGTTTATTATTGTTTGTCAAGACTGCACACAGTCCTACCAACAAAGAAGATCGTCTGAGGAGAAGAAGAATGTAGAGGAAAATAAACTTGGTTGCAGTTGCGAATTGGATAGAGGAGGGGGAAAGAGATGGAAAAAAATTGAGACAGAAACTTTCTAAAGTGAGGGAGCACTTCACCGAAAAAGAAAAAAAAGTTGAATGCAGATTTTGTAAAACAGAGCTTTCTTTTCACGGCAGCACCATTGCAATGCATGAGCATCTGAAATGAAGGCATCCTGGAGTCGTGATGCCGCCGCCTCTTGAGAATTTATGCTGGTGCTGTTAGTTAATTAGGGTCAGATCAGGAGGGGAGGGACAGCGTGAATGAGACTGAGAAAATAAAAGTAAAAAAAGCTATCTTTTACAAGTAACAAATTTACACCCGATCTGTTTGTTTTTAAATGATATTGCATTAGTGTGATGATGTTTTCTGATTGGTACTATTCAGTTCATACAATGATTTCTTCAAAATGTCACATATATTTGTCTCTTTCTTTTTTTTTTTTTCCCCCAGTGCTACGCACTGACACCAGAAGGCGTGAGCTTGTTCAGTGCTAGCAGCAGTACGCAGGTGGCTGGTTGCTTGTGCTATAACAAGTTGACCTGGTGGTGATCAAAGAACATGTACTGTGCAAGGCATGTACGCGGTCCACTGAGAAAAGAAGAGCATTCATGGCACACCTTGCAGAGGAACATTCTTTCCTCTGCAAGTCCTGGATTCCTGTGCAGACAGGGCAAGATCGGGGGAAAAAAAAACGCAGTCATTGATTACAACCACAAGAAGGTACGCGGATGAATATGAATAATGTTGCATCCATGCCACAATGTTTTCCGAAATGTACTATAAGGTCAGAAAATGAATAATTCCAAATATCCTATATACCTATGTCTCTGTTTTTTTTGTCAGTGCGGCTTTGAGGCGCATACTAATTCAGTGTAAGCAGGAACACTCAATAAAATTGAATAAAAAAAGATCAAGTGACAATGAGATACGAATAAGGCAGATTTGCCTATGTTTGTTTGTCAGCTTTTATCCATCCAGATCAGAGAATTTCCAGTTTGATTGTCTCAAAACACCACTCACATTTTCAGTTATTCCCAATTGCAGATAAAAAGTAACAGTGTCAGATCCCTGAGGGGCGGTAGTATGTATCATGATCGCGACTGAGAGAATAAAAGTGAAATAAAAAGGTAACTTTTATAAGTACTATACATTTAATACAGTGGCTGTTACAGACGTAAATCAAATGTATGTGTTTATTGTATAATATTAACAACTAGCAAAATACCTGCGCTTCGCAGCGGAGAAGTAGTGTGTTAAAGAAATTATGAAAAAGCAAAGGAAATATTTTAAAAATAACATAACCTGATTGTCAATGTAACCGTTTTGTCACTGTTATGAGTGTTGCTGTCATCAAGGATTTGATTATCATTATTTTTTTCAATCGGGTTCGTATTTGGAGGACGTTTTGTTTTGAAGTTACATTCCGTGTTTGTCAACCGTTGTAAAGATAACAGGTTTTATTCATCGAAGTGTTCACTACCCAAATCGCTACTCGTGAATGTAAGATGTTTAACAGGCATTCCCGGTATTAACTTGTGCTAAACGTACCATGGTGTGACGTAAGGGGAACTGACTGTAAAAAGGCAAGGAGGCGCGTATTTTGAACGAAAAGGGAGAAGACAGCGAAGGAGTGGAAAAGTGAGAAAGAAAACTGCTTAAATAAAGAGCTAGGAAGGTGAATGGAAAGAAGCAGCCAGCAGTAAAGCAAGGAAGACTCCGTAATAAGGACGGTTGGGTGCACGTAGAAGGTGTAACAATAAGATTGTTAAGCCTTATGATAATGTTCCCGCACGGAGGGTTTAGAGGGACGCACTGGGAGAAGTATAGAATGGTGAAGCCCGTGTGACTGTTCTCTTTCGACAGTTCTGTGGCTCTGCATATTTGTATGCAATTCTCTAAAGTCAGTTTGTCTTCTCTCAGTAATCTTTGTTGCAAACTTGCATCACTGGTTCCGCACACAATTCGGTCACGTATAAGGGAACTTTTAATCTCCCCGAAATTGCATGTGCCTGCTAACACTCCGATCTGTGACGTAGTTGTCTATATTTTCTCCAGTTGCCTGATTTCTTGAAAAAAATCTGAACCTCTCTACAGTTCCGTTTATTTTTGGGTTGTAATGTTCATCAAATTTACGTATCTTCAAGCTCATGGTTAACTCATCAGGTCATACATCACCGGTAAGGGCCTGACACAATTCTCTGCCGCTCTCTCCAATAAGATAACAGAATAATCTGACCTTAGTGTTTTCCCCTGCGTCCGGCATTGCAAGTTCTGTGTATAATCTGAACTCATCCTTCCATGTTCTCCATGACTTCGCTAGGTCTTTAGCATTGAGGCTTTATACCCTGCGTCTTCTCATTAAACTTGTATCTCGCGAATATCTCGTGCGATCTTGCGATGTCCACGGCTTTATTTAATTTTAGCTCAGACCCGGCACTTAAAAGTTTCTCTTGCACTTTCGCTGAGTTTGTGCCAAACACTATTCTATCCCTGACCATCTCATCTTCGTTTGCATAAGCACAGTCCTTCACCAGCAATTTTAACTTCGTTAGAAAGTGATCAAAAGTCTTGTTTATACCCTGCGTCCTCTCAGTAAACTTGTATCTCGCGAATATCGTATTCGTCTTAGGCATGACAAACGCCAGCGGCAGCGTGTCTATGAACTTAATTTAAACTTAAGCTTTACACCTTGCTTTCCTATTCGTTTGCATAAGCACAGTCCTTCACCAGCAATTTTAACTCCATTACAGCATTTTTAATTCCCTTACAAAGTGATCAAAAGTCTTGTTTATACCCTGCGTCTTCTCATTAAACTGGTATCTCGCGAATATCGTATTCGTCGTAGGCATGACAAACGCCAGCGTGTCTATGAACTTAATTTAAACTTAAGGTTTACACAGTGCTTTGTTTCCGCAGTAGCTGCACTTATGAATATGCTTGTATGCGTCACTCGCTTCATATACTTTTGCTGCCTTCTCGATTGTGTAATGCTTTTTTTGAACAGGTTTCATTCATCGAAGTGATCACTACCCAAATCGGTACTCGTGAATCTAAGATGTTTAATGGGCATTCCAGGTATTAAGTTGTGGATTTGCCTGCGAATATTTAGCGGCAGCATGTCTATCAACGTAATTTAAACTTAAGCTTTACACCTTGCTTTCCTATTGATATGTGTACAAAGTCTTGTTCAGCGTCAGAGGGTTTCCGCAGTAGCTGCACTTGTGAATATGCTAAGCACAGTCCTTCACCCACGAATATTTACCTTATATGGGCAGGCACTAAATTACGTGGGAGGTGTGATGATGCGGGACGCAACTCCGCCTCACACAGCGACCGAGCTGCTGGCTATGGCCGTATATATGGATGAAAGTAGGTTCCAGTTATGACCGTTATGTGTAGAAATTTGAAATAAAACCTGCCTAACTTTTGTAAGTAAGCTGTAAGGAATGAGCCTGCCAAATTTCAGCCTTCCACCTACACGGGAAGTTGGAGAATTAGTGATGAGTCAGTCAGTCAGTCAGTGAGGGCTTTGCCTTTTATTAGTATCGACTAGCAGAATACCCGCGCTTCGCAGCGGAGAAGTAGTGTGTTAAAGAAGTTATGAAAAAGAAAAGGAAATATTTTAAAAATAACGTAACATGATTGTTAATGTAATTGTTTTGTCATTGATATGAGTGTTGTTGTCATATATCTCTCTCTCTCTCTCTCTTTATATACAGTATATATATATATAATATACATAGCAAAATACCTGTGTTTGGCAGCAGAGAAGTAAAAAGAAAAGGAAACATTTTAATAATAACGTAACATGATTGACAATATAATTGTTTTGTCATTGTCATGAGTGTTGCTGGCATATATATATACACTCACACACACACACATATATAAACATATATATACACATCATATATCTATACTATTAAAAGGCAAAGCCCTCACTCACTCACTCACTCACTCACTCACTCACTCATCACTAATTCTCCAACTTCCCGTGTGGGTGGAAGGCTGAAATTTGGCAGTTTCATTCCTTACAGCTTCCTTACAAAAGTTGGGCAGGTTTCATTTCGACATTCTACGCGTAATGGTCATAACTGGAAGCTGTTTTTCTCCATTTACTGTAATGGAGATGAGCTTGAAAGCCGTGGGGGCGGAGTTTCGTGTGACATCATCACACCTCGCACGTAATCACGCAGTACATAGAAAACCAGGAAGAGACCCAAAAAGCACTGAAGAAAACATGCATTATATAATTGAGAAGGCAGTGAATCAATAAGAAGCGAGCGAGTGACATATACAACCATATTCATGAGTTCTGCTACTTCGGAAACAAAGCACGATGTAAACCTAAACTTTAAATTAAGTTCATAGACAGGCTGCCGCTGGTGTTTGTAATTTAGTGCCTGCTCATATAAGGCCGTCCGTCAGCGGCAATCCAATAGCAAACTGCCACTAAATATTCACGGGTGAAGGACTGTGCTTATGCAGAGGAAGATGAGATGGTCAGGGTGGTGTTTGGCACAAACTCAGCGAAACTGCAAGAGAAAGTTTTAAGTGCCGGGACTTAGGTAACATTAGATACAGCCATGGACATAGCACGACATGGCACCAGCACAGCTGGGAAACTTCGATGCATGTACACCGAGCGGCTCACGTGAACTGACGCAGTGCACAGACAAAAAGCAACAGTTCCAAAGAGCGCTGAATAAAAACCGAATTACACAATTGAAAAGGCAGCAAAAAAATATGAAGCGTCTGATACATACAAGCATATTCATAAGTGCAGCTACTGCGGAAACAAAGCACACGGTGGAAAAAGTCAGTGTCCCGCTAAAGGAAGACCGTGTAAAAAAAAAAAAAAACTCGTGCATGCAGTGTGTCAGGTCTCAGATAAAGAAGAAGACGAGCTGTTTATTGATGCAGTAAGAAACGAATCGATGAATAAAACCTGTTATCTTTACAACGATTGACAAACATGGAATGTAACTTGAACACAACACATCCTACAAATACGAACCTGATTGAAAGAAATAATGATAATCAAATCCTTGATGACAGCAACACTCAATAACACTCACAAAACAATTACTGTATATTGACAGTCATGTTACGTTATTTTTAAAATGTTCCCTTTTCTTTTTCATAGCTTCTTTAACACACTACTTCTCCGCTGCGATATGCGGGTATATATATATATATGTATATATATACCCCGAACTACATACTCGAATAATGGATACTTTATTCGCCATCAATGATTGTTTTGGTAAAGCCATACTCAGTGTAT
>JANRMT010027041.1:127442919-127454785 GCA_026402145.1 Polypterus bichir lapradei | reverse complement strand
GGGGGGTCTGGAACGCAACCCCCGCGATCGAGGAGGGATTACTGTATTCACTGACTAAAATTTGAAACAATCTAGACCATTTTTAGATTTAACAAAAAAAAAAAGAAAATTGAGAACTATAAATAAACTCCGCTAACCTGTTCAATGCGATGACGTGTTTGAAGGAAAGGATCATATCTTGCTCGAATTGCTCTCATTGAAGTTGGCTATAAAACAATATTGTTAAATTATTTAAAAGTTCTCCAAATTCTCATTATAAAACCATTATCCACAATAAAATGTTTACAATTTTAAAATTACCCAATATTAACTATTTATATATTGAGTTTAACAATCATTTTCTGCGTAGACTCAGATGGAGAGGTTGCCCCCTTCAAATGCTGCACTACAGCAGATTTTCAGATATTTTTCTTTTTTTTTTGTTTTTAACAAAGAAATAAATAGAGATAAAGAACATTTACATTTATTATTTAGCAGACAGTGCAAATACTTAAGCAATGAAAATTAGGTAATGTAAATCATAGGTGCAGAAAGTGCTGCAAATAGGGATGGAATGCTCCTGCATTTTCTCTTCTAATACCAATTCTATTACCTGTATATTGGATGAAGCAAATGTTAATCTGAGCCCAGTGCTTTTTTATTTACAATGGATGTTACAAGAATTCAACAGCAACATCTTTTAAGAATTAATATAATTTGTTGATCAGTCACATCTGGCTGATGCCCAATCTGTTTAAGGCGATTATCACTTCTGAACTAATCCATTATATCAGTTCAGTCCACCCTAACTCAAACATCCTCTGCTGGATATCAAACAACCTGAAGTTTGTCATTAGCAATGTTATACAGATAATTATAATAATATAATATAATGCACCTAAAAATGTGCTTCTGATTTTTTTTTTTAAATATTGTAATTCATTCATGTATTATTTATTGAACTTGCTTAATTCACATTAGCGCCTTGCAAGTCAGAGCCTATCCCACCAGTGTGAGGCATAAGATGTCACACAAGTACATCTGAGGATCACTTATTCGGCTAATCCTTGGTAAGCAAGCAATACCACCACAGGATGAGAGGGAGTGCTGTCGCTAATGGCATAGTCTTTCTGTCCACATAGTAAAGAGAAGATGCCCAATGAAGGCAACTGACTATGCCCCTTCTGGTCGGCAGAATATATATTCAAGACAGTTACAGAAGGTGGTATCTTATGGTGGACTAATGCTCGACAAATACTGAGCTCCAATCCAAAACTTAAAGACACTGCGAGACTGGTGAAAAGAACTTTTATGTGATTAATATGCACCACTGATCATTGTTAAGGTTTGGTTTTATTTGCTTGATTATATATTTATTTGGATCCAGTATAATACCTTGCACAACCACAAAGGCAAGGCTAATCCTGGACAAAAGTGATAATTGTTCTCATAAATTGATGAGCCATAAAAGCACACGTTGAATTTTATTATTTTAATTTTTCATTTAATTGCTAAGTGATGCACACTAATTATGGGTGCATTATATTTTAAAATTCTTTTGAACCTGAGCTGCTGTTTTAAGTTATAACTAATACTGGTAACTGGAGTACGAGTAGTCTGTGTTTTAAGATAACTGAGGTTTGTGCAGAGATAATATGTAAATTAAAGCTTTTGTACCTTATTAATGTTCTTTACAGTAAATGCTTGTGGTGATTATTGAATACAAAGGCATATGTGGCTTACCTTGTTATTTCCAATAAAGCAACATTATTATAGATGCTGATTATAAATGAGACAAACATAGGCAGCTAGTGATATGCTGCATAAAAGGGTCTCAAGGTTAAGCTGAAAACAAGGGCATATGCAGGCAGACTTGATACCAAATCAGGCAAATACAATATAGCTATCAAAACCAAAGTTCTGATAAGGAAGGAAATAATCAGAAAACATTTCTGTTACAAGAGTGGACTTTCTAAGAACAGAGGTACATTTACATATGAACTAAAAACCAGGCTACTGATCAATGTGTTGGTATTCTTTGCAACCTACTGAATTTTACTAAAACATGTACATTTTAGAATAATTCAGAATATTTTTGGGGGTGGCACCGAACTCACATTTTGCAGTGACATTTCTGCAGCAAGACAAAGAGAATTGTCATTAAAAAGATAATAGCTATGGGGGTTGGGTGGGGGAGGAATGGGATGCCTCCAAATAAACTGTAAGCAAAGACTCAAACAGAGGAGAGTGAAGAGAGATAATGGTTGTTATTTTATGGGTGACTTGTCACCCTTGATTTACATATATGCTTTTGGAAAGTATCATCGAGCATTTAATGCTACTTCTTTTTTCTTGATAAGAATCAAGCTTTATATGAGTTTGTGAGAACTGTGATGCTTAATTCTATTGATCAAATTTAACAGCATTATTGTTATAAGCGGATATCTGGTCTTGTTCTGTCACTGCTCAGCCTTGGGTACTGAGCCAAATGAACTAATTAAAAACATACATTCAGAGTATGGAATTCAAGAACTGTAACAATCCATCTGATTACATGCTTTAGGGTTGAGGGTGAGGTCACCTTGGTGTCTGGATGGGGACTCACAGATAAAGTGCCAAGCCAGATAAATGGGTAGGTAGCTCTTAGGTGAGACAAATGGAAAGAAATGACTGCTGTGATTAATGTTTAGCTTTAAATCCAAAAGAAAATTTTAAACTACTATAATAACATTATAAAAGATGATATTTTTACAGAATTATTTCTTCATCCATTTTGCAATTTTGTGCTAACAGGTAATTTATCTAATTTTAATAACTAAAAAAAATGACAAATAGTACATGGTTATTAATATGCATGCAAGTCAGATTTTACACAAACTGAAGATGTGTTACTGTGGTGAACCATTTAACCATAGTACACTATACACTATTTCCATTATGTTCATATGATTCATGTGCATTCTGCATGATGGTAATTAATGAAGAGAAAGCCCATGTACACTATGTTTATGTAAAACATGCCCATTTAAAAAGATACAGATAAAAATTATTATTTAAAAGATATAGTGAACTTACAAACTTTCTTCCTATCAACAGCACCACGTTTTTCTTCCCATGTCTCTCCCATTAAAAGGCACTGGTTCAGTACCTGGTTTCCTTCATTACTGTATGTTTTTCAGAATGTATGCTTTTAGACTGCAAAGTAAAACCTAATATGTAAGAAAAGAAACTAGACAAGTACCACATTTTTCTGTAATCAAATAACTAGTGGCCTGTTCAATCCAAAGGAACAAAGCCTATGACAGAAGCATCAGAGAAACAATAGGAATCAACCCTGAATAAAGTGCCAGTCCATTAGAGGGCACATTTAGAACTCCCTTCAGAATAACCGGTAGCTTGACAAGCTCAAGTAAGCAAAGAGCTAAATAAGGAATGTAATTATATCCACAAAAATGAATTGTTCCCAGGCAACTTATAATTATTACAATTACTGTGTGGTTTGGGAACAGCAAAGCCCAAGAGTGTAAGATTCTGCAGCGCATAGTGAGGACAGCTGAGAGGATCATAGGGGTCCTCTTTGTTTCTCTCTTCAATCTAGTACATTTTTCAGATTTGCTATCTCTATAGAGCCTTTGTCATTTTAGAAGACTTCTCTCACTCGTTACACATACCGTTTAACCTTCTGCCATCAGGTAGAAGACACCACAGAATTAGGACCAGCATAGCCAGGTCCTATAACAGCAAAAAACTGTCAGACCTCTGAACTCGTACATGTCATCCAGTAGATTATACCTATAACATTCCCCCAATAAGGTACTGTCACTTTACACTTTACTATGGATATTGAGCATTGTTCGGGCTTTTGTATTCCAGCATCTTTTGTTTGGTAACATTGTACTGGTGCACTGAATTTGGTAATGTTATGGTGTATGTTAAATGTGTGTTGTTTTGCTTATGCACCAGGGATTGTAAGAAACAAAATTTCGTTCAACCATATACTACGTATGTGTATGAATGCCAATGAAAGCTGAGTTCCTAAAGACACGGGTATCCTGTCCCATCAAAAGCTTTGCAATATTTGTTCTTTTAGACTCTGAATACAGAAAAAATATATTATATTCTTACAATGTTACCCTTAAAATTTAAGAGAACACTTAAATACCCCTTCAAATAACATATTGCAAATATTAGAGTTGCTGATTTCTATATAAAAGTCATCACCATTAACAATTACCTCATAGCCTGTGTAGGACTGTGTTGAATATTCAAAGTCAGAATCGGGGCCACCAGGACAGTACCTGAAATTCACAAAAAAAAAGCACACAAATTGGAGAAATGTGAATATTTTGTGCAATTTTAATCATGACTAGCTAAAGGGAACCCAAAAGCTAAAACCCCCTGACAGCACAGAAGCCTGTCCCATCAGTTGTGGTATTTAAAGCACAGCTTAACCCTTAGTATTTTAGCATTAGCATACTCCGTTTAGGGTTGCTACTAAGGCTGTTTCAAAGTACTCTTTAATTATGACTTTTCCATTTCTTTTCTGTTCTTGGTGTCCTTGATGGCACATGGTGTACCTTAGAATTGATGCACCATTTCAGACATCATCTGTTCACTTGGCTGTTTTTTGCTGATTTTTTTCAGAATGCAGTTGACCAGGCATAGTTAGAATTTGGAGTTAACCCACCCTGTGCATATATAATTGGTTTACAAATGTTGTCAAGAATGAAACTCATTTATAGCATAATAGCACAAGCACAAAAAGTCAGAACTTGCACTGAAAATTTCTGTTAATTGAAATATAGCAAAAATGCATAATTCTTTATTACTTATTTTACAGAAAATCACTGTGCTTTAAATCACAAAACAAGCAATTTTAACTTAAATAAACCCTGGGTGTGTAACGTATGTTGACCTTTTGAGAACAGTAGAGAACTGTGATGAGAACAGTCCATTCAGCCAACTAGTTTGTCCATCTATTCCACTCAATTGTCCAAAATTCTTGACTGTTCTTTTACTACTAAAACTACTAAAAACATTTGTTGGGATCATCTTTTACCTATTCTGCAATATTTTTCAATAAATATCTTTAGCCCTCCTAATATCCTTTTTAACAGTTGCTCTTACATGCTTACAATTTGTGCTGGTTTTACTAGTCATACATGCCTAATACATTTTTTTTTTTTTTGTAACTTCCTCTTTAGGTCCTTTTTTTATCAGTCTCAATTTTTTTTAATAATTTCTTACTGCTTCAATTTTGGGATGAACTTGCCCAGCATTACATGTAAAACACGCTTTTTCTTTATGAGGCTTTGCTACATCTACTTGAAATCTGCCCTACTGGCAGAAGCCACCTACCAGAGTGGATGAGACAGGCAGATGTTAACAAAAAGGTAGATTTAATTCACAGTTAAAAAACTTAGTTATCTGTGAAATTTACAATCAAATTTACAGTCAAAAGTGTATGGTTCAAAAGAAAAAAAAAATGCAGTCCTGAGTAAAAAAAAATTCTTTGTGAGAAAAATTGCAAAACCAAAAACAAAGAAAAAAACAAAACAAACAATGCTACCCTGATAGTTATTCAGTCCATAAAGGGTTATTAGGAACCTTTAAAAACAACAAAAACAATCTCAGGAGCCTTCTTTGGTTCACTGGAGCCTCAATCTGATTCTGAAGCTGCTCAACCACCAGCCCCTTCTAAGTCTGGTGTGTCTCACATACACTAACAGTCTTTCCAAGACATTGTGACTGATCAATCCCCTCTTGTGACCACAACCATCCTTATAAAGACGGCCCAATAGACCACATTCACTCTTCCAGGTTCATAAACTCTGAAACAGTCTCTTGCTGGGGTCTTATATATTTGGTTATATCACAACAATGTCTGAAACCAAGTTTAAGAGTATCTGTAGTGTTCCTTTTCTGTTCTACTCAGAAACAAAAACAAACATATCAGAGTTTTCACAACAAACCAGTTAATAAAGGGGAAAAGAAGAAACGGACTCACGAAACGCTGAACCTTCTTCGTGTCTTATTGCAAGTTAATCAAGGTAGTTCTTTTGCATGTAGTGTGTATTTTAATAGAATGACTACCTTCCATCTGTACAACGTAAGCATCTCAAAATTGGAGCTGACCTTTCCAGCTTTAAATGGAACAGCTAGGGAGCTGGGATTCAAGGACGGCTTTTTGTTTAAGACTGGGCAAAGAGTCGTTGGGGATTTGATTTTTGGCATGTTGTTTCTGGTGTGCCACTTGAAACCCAAGACACATACGGAAAAAGTGTGCGACACTGATATGTTGACAGACTACCATTATGTGCATCCTCCTTCATCAGGTATGCTTATGCATTTTGATATAACGATTTTTAACGTAATCTTTATTAAAACTTCACTGTACCACTTATGTGACTAATAAAGAAACCGCAATCAAGAGCTAATGCAAATCTTTTACTGATATACAATACTTGCATTGGGTAAATGAATTTTTTTTTATTGTGTTATGCATTGACTCTGTTAATACATGCTCTGTATTGTGCTGGAGAACTGTGCTGTACAAGTGGGAAACGGGGGAAGGCGTTTCCAATGTGGAAAAAATTTTAAAAAATAAAAGTGTGTGTCCTATGTCTGTCTGTTTCGGGTTTGGACGGCAGGAGCGCCCTCTGCAGGGCACAAGAAATAAGTAATATATCCTTATTACATTAAGAATAATGAATATACTGATTTGGACTTTAAATTATACTGGTTTTTGATTGGTATGTGTGAGTTCATTTTCAACATGTAGAATTTTTGTATTTTACAAGGTGCAGTGGATGTTGTTGCCCTTAAAGTACAGAAGCTGGAGCAAACAGTACCTCTCACTCTGACAGGCACAACGAACCAACTATGGACCAGCTGCAGTTTACTAGCTAACTTTCAAGTGCCATTTCATATGAAGGACACAAAGCTGTATTAGAACACATTTTTAAGCTCCCGTTATACCAGAAGCCATACCACACCCAGACTTTGAAAATATTAATTCTACTAATGTTAACTTCTTATAAAAGCATGATGAATAAATCACAATTGTGACTGTCACTTTAATGTATTTCATTAAATAAATGATATTGTTTAATTAAAATCTAGTCTCACTTTTTAAAATTTTTGACAAAGTTAAAAAAGTGTTAATACCAGCCTCCAATTTAAACCTTTTATCAAACATTTTTTGATAAATATACTTGTGAAATAGATCAAAATATTTAATAAAAAGCATGAATTTAACAGAATATTTTATTTTTGTAAGAAAATACATTTGAAGTTTACTGTACAAAATATTTGGATTGAGATAATTACAGAAGCAATTATGAGGGGGGAAAAAAAAAATCACCCTAGAGTTTTGGCCCATGGATATTGTAGAAAAAGAAAAACACCTTCCAAAGCATACAGCTACAAAAGTTATTTACAGATTTTAAGATATACTTCCATGTAGGCACCAAAGTAGTACAGCTACAAAAGTTATTTACAGCGGATCGTTCATTTTAGAGATCATGTCATCATCCATCCATATAATCTCCACAGTGATGTCTCCCTTTGTGTCTGTAATAAAGTCACACTGGCTTAATCTGGTTATGGCCAGCTGAACTTGCACCTGCCTGAAGTACTTATGGTTGTTTTTAAATGTAGCTTGATCTTTATGCGTCCTGCTCCAGAAACACACTTAACATCTGCACATTTTATTTCGGCAAGCTTAAAGTCTGGACCTTCAGATGGCTCAAACACTGCTGCATTGGGGATGGCAGATGGACGAATAACAAAACCGTGAGGTAACACATTATTATGACAGAATTCAGAGCACTATCCCAAAACTGATGGTTTAAGGCTTCTTTTCACTGCTTCAGTCTGCTGTGCTCCGTTGATTATTCTTCTTACCAATGTTTGGCCAGGTGACTCTCCTCATACATGGCACAATTCTCAAAATCTACTTGCTGTGATCTTTGTTCTACGAATGTCTGACCACTCAGTGTACTGAGACTGTTGTTTTGTTCCCTCTTCTATCAAAATGGACATCTCAGGACTCACTGTTAAACTCTCCAACCAGAGTAGCTGATGGAAGTTGTGAGCACAAAGAGTTTCACAAACTCTGAAGCACTTACGTTTTGTGTGTACCTTCTGGTTGTAACAGTAATGACAGTACTGAGTCATGAGGCGCTGGTCGAATCCCTGAATCAACTAGAGAC
Organism: Polypterus bichir lapradei; assembly: GCA_026402145.1. NCBI lineage: Eukaryota > Metazoa > Chordata > Cladistia > Polypteriformes > Polypteridae > Polypterus > Polypterus bichir. The sequence goes on along the minus strand of JANRMT010027041.1, from coordinate 127,446,593 downwards.
AGTTCTGTTAGTTCATGCGAAACAGTGCAGATCATGGGCCATGGATTAATGCCTCTTAGTGATTTGGCAACAGACATCACTGCCAGGGAAGGGTCCTGAAATAAGCAAATTATAATAACCTACAGACACAAAAATACATGAGAATTTATAAAAACCCTTCAACCTTTAACTACAACTGTTTTGTCTTGGTAGAGTATTATATTACTCTACTTTCCCCTGTTGTATTATTAATATGTAGCCTCTGTCAGAATGCCTCAAATCTCACAGACTTACCACTGTTTATAAGGTATTATACTATATAACATCTCCCCACCTTTCCTCCTACATCTATAACCTCAGGCAATTAGGTGTAGTAAAAGACAATCAGAAGTTAAGTTACAATTCAAACAATGTATTATTGATAATATTCATACAGTATATAATAACAATATGCAAAGTGCATTTGAATATTAGCAACCATACAACCTGATAAATGGTGATGTGTAGTTTCAGGTGGCACACAGACTTGTTAGTTACTTAAAATGTCTTTAGTTAAGGCATCTTTTTTGGTCAGCTTCCTTCAGAACAGGTCTCAATATGGCTGCCGAGCTGAGCTCTTCATTGTGTTGTCCTTTTCAGTTCATGGTGTGAGATGGTCATTCATCAGTTTGGTAAGAGAGAGTGAGGGAGTGAGCAAATTTATAGGTTTTCTGTCCAACCCCTAGAGCCAATAGTACGTCATGGTACTTAAAGGCTTCTGATACAAGCCAGATCCAAACGGCCATACTTCAGACCAATGGGGAAATAGAACACCTTCACACATTCTCCCAAAACCATATGTTAAGGTAAAGCTTGGCAGTTAGGCAGCCTGGCTTTGTGTGGGGGTTGAGAGAGGGACTTTAGCAGATAAACACTTGCCAAACTGGTTTGAGGCACTTCTTACCCAATCATAAAAATTCAGAGACCCATTCCTAAAAGGGGGCGGGGTAAACATAAATGCTTCTTACTAATGTAACAGTAATATTACATTGCTTTGCCTAAGTTACAAATAAAGACATACAAAATATTTATCAAGTTGTATGCAAAATTTCACATCACAACAACAACAAACATGTTTTAACGTGAAATGAAAATGAACAACATATTGTCTCACACGTGTGAATAGGAGGCAGCTGAAGAGCTTGGAGATGAATGGTAATACATCTGCCCATGGGGTGGCGGGGTGCACTAATGCTCTTTCTAATTTCCCTGCAGACCTTTCCCGGGACATCCCACCAGAAGCCACCAACTCGACTTGGGACACACCACTTCTGGTCCCAGCCCGAGAACGACATCCCTTCCGGTGCCGGCCCCGAGGGCGACATCACTTCCCCCAGACTTCCTATAAAGCCTCACTCCTTTTCCCTGGAATTCAGTTCTGTTTTGGACTCTGTCTTGTAAACTTGACTCAACCTTAAAACATTTACTTTTTGCAGCCAAGATACAGATTTACTGTATATGGGTGGCTGCCCCAAACCTTGCCATGTCTCTTGTCTCTTCATATCACAATATAAAACACCACCAAAATTAACAAGGACAAATGACAATGTTATTACCCATATATGCTTTGTACAGTGTCAATTTACAGATACTCTTGCCAGACACTTTTGGTTTCCTGACTACCAACTGGTCCAAATTGAATTGATCATCTGGTCTCAAACCCAAAACCTTTTGGCTATAAGGCAGCAGTTCTTACCTCTGCACCAACCAAAAATACGTATCAACTTTTTGTTGATTGACATTTAAGCTTGGGTTTTTAACTCATTGACAGCAACACTTAGATTGAATGAATGTTTTTTTTTTTTTTTTTTAACTTTGGCTATATTCTTGAATAAAAGTGCACGCGTTTATTTGATATTTGGACCAAAGTCTTCACACAGTATACACTTCACATCATTATTAGTATAAAATGGAAAAAGTTTCTGCATTAGGTATGTGCTAAGCTTTTCTTGCCTCGCATTTCCTTTCATCCTACACTTACCGTAGATCCCGGAATTTTTTCCTAGATTTTTGGCTTGGAGTTTGGGGATCGGTTTATACAGCATCGTTTCAGATTCAAGATTTCCAGCGCAATGCCGGTTTTGCCGATCAATACGGAAGTAAATAATGACGAAACCTCACAGCCATCTTTCAGATGAAGAAGTAACTTTGCATGCCGGAACTTTAAATTAAATAAAGAATTTATTCAAAAAAGTGTTTTAGTTGTTGATTTTATTAATAAAATTTATAATAAATTATCGGGAAGTTTAAAATAAAAATTTTTCTTTTGATTTACGACCAACATCTTGTGTTACGACCCGAATGCGGTCGCGTGTATCCGCTTGCGCGATTGTAAATAACAAACAACAGAGAGCGTTAGTAGCATCAGTTGGAGCCCAGATACATGTGTTAGTGGATGTAATTTCGGTCATTGCAGTGATTTACCTATACAGTAATCCCTCGCTACATCGCGCTTCGACTTTCGCGGCTTCACTCTATCGCGGATTTTATATGAAAGCATAACTAAATATATAACGCGGATTTTTCGCTGCTTCGCGGGTTCTGCGGACAATGTGTCTTTTTACTTCCAGTATATGCTTCCTCAGTTGGTTTGCCCAGTTGATTTCATACAAGGGACGCTATTGGCGGATGGCTGAGAAGCTAACCAATCAGAGCACGCAGTTAAGTTCTCCTGACTGAGAAGCTAACCAATCAGAGCACGCAGTTGAGTTCCTGCGTGCTGAATGCAGTGTTAACCAGGAAGTCTCGTCTCGCTCATTCAGCATCAACGTGTTTCGCTGTGTAAAGAGTTGTGCTCTTTAGTGTTTATCTTTGTACATAGTCAAGCCCTTCATTATGGCTCCAAAACAATCTGCTACTGCTTCAGGGGCCGTGCCCAAGCGCAAGAAGAAGATGTTAACGATTGCCGAAAAGGTAAACGTTTTGCATTTGTTGAAGGCTACGATTCTTTTTATTTAAAAAGTAGGAAAGGAATATAAGATCTACGGCTGCAGTGTCCTTTTAACCAGGGTGCAAAACGAGTTGTAAGTGGATGTAATAAGGCAGTAGTCTGGATGGAATCTGCTTTAGGGATTTGGATTGAAGACTGCCAGAAGAACAACGGCAGTGCTACACAATCGCCTGAAGTGGCTCCTTTACAAGGGCTGTAACGCTCTCCTTTGTTGTGCAGTAAAATTAAACTCATTGTTATCGGACAAGTCATCGTGTCATTGTTGGTGAGTAAACATAATTAATTTTCTTCTTACAGTGCTTAGTACATGTACGTACGTTTAGTGTCACTGTAGACACATTTACTGTATACTATTTTTCTTGCATTGTACGTATTTATTGCTGGTGACCTGTCTATCATAATGGCTGTAACATATGTGATATCGGAGACACTCAATATCTTTAAAGTAATATTTAGGTTTTACTGTATATAAACAGTATGTTTATATACATAATTTCAATGAATCTTACCTAATATCTAAGAGAATACAAAGGGATTATGCTGTATAACTCTGCGGGGAATATTTATAAACAGTGCGGGAGAGTTTATAAGGGCTTAAAATATATAAAAATAACCATACAAACATATGGTTTCTACTTCGCGGATTTTCACCTATCGCGGGGGGGTCTGGAACGCAACCCCCGCGATCGAGGAGGGATTACTGTAT
>JANRMT010027041.1:127366097-127409349 GCA_026402145.1 Polypterus bichir lapradei | reverse complement strand
TATGTACAGTTGTGATTGAAAGTTTGTGAACCCTTCAGAATTTTCTATATTTCTGCATAAATATTGCCTAAAACATCATCAGATTTTCACTCAAGTCCTAAAAGTAGATACAGAGAAACCAGTTAAACAAATGAGACAAAAATATTATCCTTGGTCATTTATTTATTGAGGAAAATGATCGAATATTACATATTTGTGAGTGGCAAAAGTATGTGAACCTCTAGGATTAGCAGTTAGTTTGAAGGTGAAATTAGAGTCAGGTGTTTTCAATCAGTGGGATGACAACCAGGTGTAAGTGGGCACACTGTGTTATTTAAAGAACAGGGATCTATCATAGTCTGTTCGTCACAACACTTGTGGAAGTGTATCATGGCACGAACAAAGGAGCTTTCTGAGGACCTCGGAAAAAGAGTTGTTGATGCTCATCAGGCTGGAAAAGGTTACAAAACCATCTCTAAAGAGTTTGGACTCCACCAATCCACAGTCAGACAGATTGTGTACAAATGGAGGAAATTCAAGACCATTATTACCCTCCCCAGGAGTTGTCGGCCAACAAAGATCACTCCAAGAGCAAGGTGTGTAATAGTTGCGAGGTCACAAAGGACCCCAGAGTAAAAGATCACTCCAAGAGCAAGGTGTGTAATAGTTGGCGAGGTCACAAAGGACCCCAGAGTAACTACTAAGCAACTGAAGGCCTCTCTCACATTGGCTAATGTTCATGTTCATGAGTTCACCATCAGGAGAACACTGAACAATAATGGTGTGCATGGCAGAGCTGCAAGGAGAAAGCCACTGCTCTCCAAAAAAAACATTGCTGCTCGTCTGCAGTTTGCTAAAGATCACGTGGACAAACCAGAAGGCTATTGGAAGAATGTTTTGTGGATGGATGAGACCAAAATAGAATTTTTTGGTTTAAACGAAAAGCGTTATGTTTAGAGAAAACACTGCATTCCAGCATAAGAACCTTATCCCATCTTTTAAACATGGTGGTGGTAGTATCATGGTTTGGGCCTGTTTTGCTGCATCTAGGCCAGGCCGGCATGCCTTCATTGATGGAACAATGAATTCTGAATTATATCAGAGAATTCTAAAGGAAAATGTCAGGACATCTGTCCATGAAATGAATCTCAAGAGAAGGTGGGTCATGCAGCAATACAATGACCCTAAGCACACAAGTCGTTATACCAAAGAATGGTTAAAGAAGAATAAAGTTAATGTTTTGGAATGGCCAAGTCAGAGTCCTGACCTTAATCCAATCGAAATGTTGTGGAAGGACCTGAAGTGAGCAGTCAATGTGAGGAAACCTACCAACATCCCAGAGTTGAAGCTGTTCTGTACGGCGGAATGGGCTAAAATTCCTCCAAGCCAGTGTGCAGGAATGATCAAAAGTTACCGGAAACATTTAGTTGCAGTTATTGCTGCAGAGGGTGGGTCACACCAGATACTGAAAGCAAAGGTTCACATACTTTTGCCACTCACAAATATGTAATATTCGATCATTTCCCTCAATAAATAAATGACCAAGTATAATATTTTTGTCGCATTTGTTTAACTGGTTTCTCTTTATCTACTTTTAGGACTTGAGTGAAAATCTGATGATGTTTTAGGTCAGGGTTTCTCAACGTCATTCCTGGGGGACCCCCTGTGGCTGCAAGTTTTTGTTCTAACCAGATTCCTAATCAGTGACAACACCTTATAGCACTTATCTCATTTAATTAGCTGGTATTTTAGATTTAAATGCTTAACTCTCTTTTGTTGATTTCATTATACTTTGCCCTTTCTCTGTGCAGTTTTTCTCCTTTCATTGTATCTTAATAATGACAACTTAAAATTAGCAGAGCAGACACCCAGAAAAACAACACTGAATGAATAATCAAAGGCTGCAACTACTTTAGAGTCAGACCCACTAATTAGTAAATATTGGATTAATTGAACAATTAGGACACCTAGAAAAGTAGAATGAAAATCAAGATGAAAATACTGTTAAAAAGAAAAAAATACATTATTCCTATTGGAACAAAAACCTGCAGCGACAGGGGTCCCCAGGACCGATGTTGAGAACCCCTGTTTTAGGTCATATTTATGCAGAAATATAGAAAATTCTAAAGGGTTCACAAACTTTCAAGCACAATTGTGTGTATATATACTGTATATACATATATATATGTATGTGTGTATCTATATCTATATATACAGTTAGGTCCATAAATATTTGGACATTGACAACTTTTTTCTAATTTTGGTTCTGTGCATTACCATAATGAGTTTTAAATGAAACAACTCAGATGCAGTTGAAGTGCAGAATTTCAGCTTTAATTCAGTGAATTGAACAAAAAGATTGCATAAAAATGTGAGGGAACTAAAGTATTTTTTAACACAATCCCTTTATTTCAGGGGCTCAAAAGTAATTGGACAAATTAAATAACTAGAAATAAAATATTCATTTCTAATACTTGGTTGAAAACCCTTTGCTGGCAATGACAGCCTGAAGTCTTGAACTTATTGACATCGCCAGATGCTGGGTTTCCTCCTTTTTAATGCTCTGCCAGGCCTTTACTGCAGCGGTTTTCAGTTGCTGTTTGTTTGTGGGCCTTTCTGTCCGAAGTTTAGTCTTCAACAAGTGAAATGCATGCTCAATTGGGTTAAAATCACGTGACTGACTTGGCAATTCAAGCATTTTCCACTTCTTTGCTTTAATAAACTCCTGGGTTGCTTTGGCTGTATGTTTTGGGTCATTGTTGATCTGTATCATGAAACGCCGCCCAATCAATTTGACTGCATTTAGCTGGATCTGAGCAGACAGTATGTCTCTGAACACCTCAGAATTCATTCGGCTGCTTCTGTCCTGTGTCACATCATTAATAAACACTAGTGTCCCAGTGCCACTGGCAGCCATGCACACCCAAGCCATCACACTGCTTCCACTGTGTTTTACAGATGATATGGTATGCTTTGGATAATGAGTGTTCCACGCCTTCTCCATACTTTTTTCTTGCCATCATTCTGGTAGAGGTTGATCTTGGTTTCATCTGTCCAAAGAGTGTTTTTCCAGAACTGTGCTAGCTTTTTTAGATGTTCTTTGGACTAGACTTAGATATCAATATGCCTACCCCCGGAGAGTGTTGTTCACTTGGTTGGCTGTTGTGAAAGTGTTTCTTTTCACCATGGAAATGATTCTGCGATCATCCACCACTGTTGTCTTCCGTGGACGTCCAGGTCTTTTTGCGTTGCTGAGTTCACCAGTGCTTGCTTTCTTTCTCAGGATGTACCAAGCTGTAGATTTTGCCGCTCGTAATATTGTAGCAATTTCTCCGATGGGATTTTTCTGTTTTCGCAGCTTAAGGATGGCTTCTTTCATCTGCATGGAGAGCTCCTTTGACCGCATGTTGTCTATTCACAGCAAAATCTTCCACATGCAAGCAAATCAACTCCAGGCCTTTTATCTGCTTAATTGATAATGACATAACGACGGACTTGCCCACACCTGCCCGTAAAATAGCCTTTGAGTCAATTGTCCAATTACTTTTGAGCCCCTGAAATGAAGGGATTGTGTTAAAAAATGCTTTAGTTGCCTCACATTTTTATGCAATCGTTTTGTTCACCCCACTGAATTAAAGCTGAAAGCCTGCACTTCAACTGCATCTGAGTTGTTTCATTTAAAATTCATTGTGGTAATGTACAGAACCAAAATTAGAAAAAAGTTGTCTCTGTCCAAATATTTATGGACCTGTGTGTGTGTGTATATATTTATACAGTGTGTGTATATATATATATATATATATCAAAAATCATAAATATTTACAGGAAGAAAAACCACATTTGTATTTTTTTTAATAAATATAATTTCTTTTGTTTTTTCTCTTAGGCATTCAGAGAGAAGCAGCATCAAGTGTGTTGGAATTACTATTGAGACTAGACCCGATTACTGCTTGAAGAGACATCTTAGTGACATGCTGTCATATGGATGTACACGACTAGAGATTGGAGTACAAAGTGTATATGAGGATGTGGCCAGAGATACTAACAGGTAAACAACATTTAGACTTGCTGATTTTTCTTCAGATATCATTAATAAGCTTTTACTTTTTATATCCTGTTTAAATTGAAGCAAATTAATTTTATGATATCAATTTGCAGGGATGTGAAGCATTTGTCCTTTTGTAATATTTTCTATTCTATTTCACCCCATAGTTTCACTACTTGTATGTAGCATCTTTAGTAAATATAATCTCAACTGAACACTTCCTATAACTTGATATTAATCTTTCATATCATTATTGAAGAATTTCAGCTCACTCTTCTTTTCAAAGCTGCTTTGATTCTGGCTGTCCACTGTACACTTCGTAGTTTGAGATTCAAGCTTTGCTGACATACAGGACATGTACTACGTGCTCACATCATCCCTGCTGTTGGATTGTTGTGTGTTGCTACATTTTGTCTATGTATGAAACTTGAAATAAAATACAGCATTTGCTCCCAAAACTTTGTTTTTGTTCACTACAAATGGATCGGGAGGATTTTTTTTCCAATTTTTTTCCCTTTTTTGCTGTTTTTTTCAAGTACACAGGAAAAAAGCCAAGTTCAACTATGTTTGGTATCTTTATGTCTCATCTACACAAATGGTCAATAAACATTAGCAGTAAGTAAGTACATAAATAATTACCCAGCTTAGTATCTGTTAAAAGTAAAGCACCAGCAAGGTGGAAGGCTTGTCTAAATTAGTATTCTGTAATAACCAGTAATGGTGCACACTTGACTTACATTTTGCATACTCTTTCTCTGTACAATTAGCATTCATTTGCTAAAAGGTTGATGCGCTTGCTGCTTTGTGAGTGGCTCGTTTTCTCCACTCTAGTGGCTCGCTTCTTCTCTTCTTCCATCTGCATCTTTTTCACGTTAAAACTGATTAATTCATTTTTTGTGTTGCAATTACTTAGTACATTTTTCTTCATTTTTCACTTAAGCTGGCACTTAAGTGTTCAATCTGCCTAAAGAATGATTTAAGATATGAAGAGGTAGAGGATGTGACGACAAAGGTGGTAGGGAATGAGAACGGCGCCTGTACACATGCGCCCTGCTGCCGAGAGTTGGTTCTACAATAATTAAAAATAAAAAGAGTAATAAAAATCATCACCCCAAAAGCAGACAGTGGTGGTCACATAGTATATGTGTACCAAATTTTAGATCAATAGGTTAAATGGTTTTCAAGCTACATGTGATTTAAAATCCTGGACAGACAAATGGACAGCCACAGTAGCATAGTATATAAGAAGATCAGGATAGAATTAAACAACTGAAGATGCTTAAACAACTAGGATCTAGTTGCCACAACTTAATTGGTTTCTCAGTGTTTTAGCAAAGTGCACATTCTAAAACAGTAACAGTTTAATTTTAGTAGGGTGAACTTTAAGCAGATATGGGAAGGCCTCAGTAAGGTAAATTGAAATAAGATTTTAAGTGTAGAGGCGGTTGAAGAGACATAGGCAAATTTAATTGTTTTACATATAAAGCAGGACAAGTTCATTACAAAATTTAAAAGCAGGAAGAAATTAAAGAAAACTCCAAGTTAGATAAATAGGGGGCTTTAAAGGAAGTTAGAAAGAAAAAAACAAATGTATAAGACATATATGACTAGTAAATGCATTGCAAACTTTTGGGCATATGAGAGCCTTAAAATAATAATTAAATAGGGTATTTGGAAGACTTAAAGACAATTGGAGAGACATATTGCAGAAAAGGTGAAAGATGACCCAAAGAGAGTGGTAGTATTTCAAATATAAAAGAACGGTTTATACAGCATGGGGTGATTTGTTCCCTGGGATTATGCCCTTTCTTGATGCAGAACAGACATGATCCTTTCCCATGCCTTTTGTAACAATAGTGGAACTAATCAGATGAGAGAAATATAGTACAAAAAGACATGCTGTATATGTATTTAACTTCCTTTAAAATGTAATTTCCACCGCAAAGAATATAATGCAAAATTCATTTTTACTTGCATATAAAGGCCGGAGTGAAACCAATGGAATGTACAAATGTCATTCAGTCTTCAGTGTAGGGATGATGACAGCTATACAAACCTCCAGCAGGGCAGGTAGCAGCATTTGGTCTGCTTCTGGCTTCTTGTTGGATACTCTTCATTATTACCAATAATATATTTGCCAGGTATGGGCAACTTCCAAAAGACCCAATCTATGTTATTTTTGGTCTATGCCCAAATAACACAGTGTTCTCATGGCTTCTACAGACAGCAGGCTTTGGTCCCTCTGGCCATAAATTGATTCAGCAAATGTCAGTATTTTGAAATATCCTTTCACATTTTTCTTTCCTTCTTCCTAGCCAGTTTCACCATGTCAGCTAGTTTATGTGGCTGTTTTCTTTTGAATAAAGGAATAATCTTTTATAAAATAATGTGTTTGTAATAAACCTCACAGATCATAGTGGCAAACTTAAAACCTTTGCGTACAAATGGCTATGGATGAAGTGAAGAGTATTACAAATGGTGAAGGCTGAGATACAATATACAGACATTGAGCTATTAAGGGAGGAACTTAGAAACTTACAAATTATAGAAGTACTGTAGACCCCTGCGAAATCACGGTTCAAAGTTCGCGGCCTCAGTCATTTGTGGATTTTTCCTTAGAACTAGATCTAATAATTGTTAGTGGAAACTGCAAATATCCTCCACAATTTTTATGGCTTTTTTCGTGGCAATATTGTACAGTGGAGAGAACAGGAAGTAACTGTAGAGGAAAACGCGGCTTGGGATGGTGAAAGTAGCCAATAGAATTTGAAGCTGCAACTCTCAGCAGTTCCTGCAGTGGCTCTGATTGGTCTTCTGCTGATGGTGCTGGGGCTGTTGGGGTCAAAGGATGACATCATGGCTTTTAAAAAGGGGGCCGGTGACCAAAAGAAAAAAAAACATTTTTTGTAATTTGTGTTTCAAGTTCCTGTCAGTCTGCCTTCAGTTGGGTTACCTGTACTTATTCGTTTTGTCCTGGATCTGTTCGTGGTTGGTGTCTGCGTTGTCTGCCATCTGCCTGTGTACATGAGGACTGTAAGTGGATTCATGGCCATCCTGCAAAGAAAGGAGTGCTCCTGAACCCTTCCACCTGTCCTCACCATTTCAGGATCTAGTGGTAGGACTGTCTTTACATTCCCATTCAATGTGTGGATCTCTGGATTATCTAGTTTCACCACTACATTTCGTTTGTTGCCGTTTTTCATGATTTACTGTGTGTGTTTTGTTTGTGCTTTGTTGTATTTAATGTGTAATCGCCGTAAGGTGGTATAGTTGTTTTTGTTTTACATTCTTTATTTGCTGTTTGATTACCGGATTGCTTTGTTTTTGTTTCTGTTTCTGAGTGCATGCGGGTTGGGCCAAGGCTGGGTGCGTCCCTGGAATCTCCACCATAAAAATAAATAAATCGCCATCTTCTCGACGCTCTGAATCTTAGTGGCACCTGACCGCTACAGCGTTAATCATTTCTCCTTTCTGCTGATTGACAGTGATGCATCTCCAGCTGAGTGTTTTTTTCTTTTCTGTTTTGTTCCTCTTAACCCTTAAACCGCCACAACCGGCTATAGTCGTTACCCAGTGCCATTTGTGAGCACGCAGGAGCTGATCAGTCAGTGCCGTACATTCGTTGAGCAGCCACCTCATGACCTCTGCCAGCCCCTTGTGAGCAGTGGGGCTGAACACACCTCTAGAAGACACAGACGCTCCTCAAATAACTCCTCTTAAAAAACGCTGATAGTCTACCTTCACATTGCTTCCTTACTTGCGGTGCTTACTTGCGGCTGTTCTGTTGCGTGATATGCTTTTTGCGCCACGCTTCCCTTACTTAAAAGCCTGAACAGCACCTGTCCTTTTTGGCTTATAGCTTTGTTTCTCTCTCCTACCCCAGACATCCTCTGCTCCTGTAGGGGGTCCCGCTCCTTTTGTGCTCCCCTATGATGTTTGTCTAGATAGATAGATAGATAGATAGATACTTTATTAATCCCAAGGGGAAATTCACATCCAGCAGCAGTATACTGATACGAAATAAACAAAAAAAAAAAAACTATTAAATTAAAGAGTAATAAAAATGCATGTAAAAACAGACAATAACTTTGAATAATGTTAGGATTTACTCCCACGGGTGGAACTGAAGAGTCACATAGTGTGTGGGAGGAACGATCTCCTCAGTCTGTTAGTGGAGCAAGACAGTGACAAAAGTCTGTCACTGAAGCTACTTCTCTGCCTGGAGATGACACTGTTAAGTGGATGCAGTCGATTCTTCATGATTGACAGGAGTTTACTTATTGCTGTTGCTCTGCTACAGATGTTAAACTGTCCAGCTTTATTCCTACAATAGAGCCTGCCTTCCTAACAAGTTTGTCCAGGCGTGAGACGTCCTTCTTCTTTATGCTGCCTCCCCAGCACACCACTGCATAGAAGTGGGCACTCGCCACAACCGTCTGGTAGAACATCTGCAGCATCTTATTGCAGATGTTGAAGGACGCCAACCTTCTAAGGAAGTATAGTCGGCTCTGACATTTCTTACACAGAGCATCAGTATTGGCAGACCAGTCCAATTTGTCATCCAGCTGGACTCCCAGGTATTTATAGGTCTGTACCCTCTGCACACAGTCACCTCTGATGATCACGGGGTCCATGAGGGGCCTGGGCCTCCTAAAATCCACCACCAGTTCCTTGGTCTTGCTGGTGTTCAGGTGTAAGTGGTTTGAGTCACACAATTTAACAAAGTCTTTGATTAGCTTCCTCCTCCTGCCCACTCCTGATGCAGCCCACGATAGCAGTGTCATCAGCGAACTTTTGCACGTGGCAGGACTCCTAGTCGTATTGGAAGTCTGACGTATATAGGCTGAACAGGACCGGAGAAAGTACAGTCCCCTGTGATGCTCCTGTGTTGCTGACCACAATGTCAGACATTGTAGTTCCCAAGATGCACATACTGAGGTCTGTCTGTAAGATAGTCCATGATCCTTGCCACCAATTGTGAGTCTACTCCCATCTCAGTCAGCTTGTCCCTAAAGAGCAGAGGTTGGATGGTGTTGAAGGCACTAGAGAAGTCCAAAAACACATTACAGCACCACTGCCTCTGTTCAGGTGGGAGAGGGATCGGTGTAGCATATAGATGATGGCATCCTCCGCTGCCACCTTCTCCTGGTATGCGAACTGCAGAGGGTCGAGGGCATGGCGGACCTGTGGCATCAGGTGGTGAAGCAGCAGCCGCTCCATGGTCTTCATCACATGTGACGCAGAGCGACAGGCCGGAAGTCATTCAGCTCACTAGGATGTGATACCTTTGGGACTGAGGTGATACAAGATGTTTTCCAAAGCCTCGGGACTCTCCCCTGTTCCAGGCTCAGGTTGAAGATGCGCTGTAGAGCAGGCATGTCAAACTCACTACCATTGGTGGGCCACTTTGACTGCTATATGTGCATCAGCGGGCCGCACTGTAACAAAAATACTATTATACAAAGTTACTGTAGCTTTCTTTCCAATACTGAAAACTTTAAAAAATGTAACACTTAAAGTTTAAAGAAAAGCAATTTATTTCCATACAATCTCCGTACAACAGTGTACAATTAGAGTTTTAGCCTCTTAGCTAGATCCTTATATAGGAGTCTTTAGAGTCTGAGACTTATTTCTTTTGTCCCAACACTTGGCATCTCTTGTTAGTAACCAGCTCGTCAATATCAGGCTTGAAATCTTGTGCAGCTGCAACTTTTATGAGGGATGAAAGGTGCTCGTCAGTAAGTCTTGAGCGATATGGGGTTTTGGTAGCTTTCATTAACGAAAACAATTGTCATAAAGGTAAGTGCTTCCGAACATAACAGTACTCTCGATGTCAGCTTACGGATCTGCACATACAAGGGTGGCAGGTAAGCATACAAGCCTGGCACACCAACTTCGTTGTATTTTGCCATCAGAATAGAATCTGACTGCAGTTCAATCAATTCCATTTGGATATTCTCAGGCGCATTCTCAACGTTGTAAAATTATGGTGACGTAAACAGCGCAAAGTCCTGTTCATGTGAACTGATATCACGAAAATGCTCAATTCAAGTTGGAAAGCAAATCCTCCAAAAATCTAATTTTACTTTACTAAGTTTACTTCAAAGTTTATATTATAAAATAAGCCGATATGCAAAAAGCCCCCTGACCTACACTAATTTTACAAACTCAAAATCACAAAAAATTGTTAATAAGCAACTCACCAACTTCTCGCATCCACTTCAGATCTTCAGCTGTAGTCTGCACTAACTGTTCGTTACAATACTAGCACAAAATTACATAAAACTAGAGCAAAAAAAACATCCATCCTCTTCCGCTTATCCGAGATCGGGTTGCAGGGTCAACAGCTTGAGCAGAGATGCCAAAACTTCCCTCTCCCCAGCCACTTCTACTAGCTCTCCCGGGGGAATCCTGAGGCGTTCCCAGGGCAGCCGAGAGACATAGTCCCTCCAGCGTGTCCTGGGTGTTCCCCTCACCAGGGAGGCGTCCAGGAGCCACCTCATCTGAATCCTCTCGATGCGGAGGAGCAGTTCCTCTCGGATGACTGAGCTTCTCACCCTGTCTTTAAGGGTGTAGCGACCCCAGCTGAGTGATGGTCAACTCTCAGACTGATGGTTTATGAATTTTATTATCGTTTCCATGACCTTGTTCACTTTTCAGCGAGGTGCTTGATTGTTAACCCCATATGTCGCCATTTTCCTTTCCTATTCCCGGCAAAACTGCACAATTAATTATGCAAACTAAAGACACCCAATAACTTGTCAAAATAAAAGTCACGCAAACGCTGTGATTCAAGCCCTGCTGAAGCATCATGTGTCCTTTACAAAGGGAAAGCCCAGACACTTTGAGGAGGAAACTCATTTCAGCCGCTTGTATTCGCGATCTCGTTCTTTCGGTCACTTCCCACAGCTCATGACCATAGGTGAGGGTAGGAATGTAGATCGACCGGTAAATTGATAGCTTTGCCTAATGGCTCAGCTCCGTTTTCACCACGAAAGACCAATGCAGAGCCTGCATCACTGCGTACACCGCACCGATCCGTCTGACTATCTCCCTCTCCATTACATGAAAATATGCAAGCTATTACTACTCGTGATGGTCAGTTCTGCCCAGCGGCCAGTCTCAGCAGCCAAGCCAGTAGTGTAGCCTGTCAGGCTGCTGCAGCCTAGCACTTCAGTTGTGACATCGCGGCTAAATTAACTTTGGTCAAGGGGGGACAGTGTCATGCCTAGGATATCGAGGAGCTGACGCCGCAGCTGCAACTATACTAGCAGATGACGTTTCCGGTACCGTAATGCCATGGGAAAATGCGCTTTTGTCAGAAGGCGGAAGAAAGAAAAGTCAATAAGTAATGCCGAAGATGCAGAATAATTCAATCACAAACGATAGTAATCATTTTGTACAAGTGTAGTGCTAACTAGGATCTGTCATGCGGGCCGCAAAGATTTCTGTTGAGGGCCGCATGCGGCCCGCGGGCCGCGTGTTTGACATGCCTGCTGTAGAGGACTCCCCAGTTCCAACGCACAGGCCTTCAGCAGTCGTGGCGATACTCCATCTGGACCTGCTGCTTTGCTGGCACGAAGTCTCCTCAGCTCTCTGCTCACCTGTGCTGCTGTAATTGTGGGTGGGGATGTCTCACCTATGCTGGTATCAGCAGAAGGATGGTTGGAGGATGCAGTACTCCGAGGTGAGAGTGAGTTAGGGTGGTCAAACCTGTTAAAGAAGTTGTTCATTTGATTTGCTCTCTCCACGTCTCTCTCGATGGTAGCACCCCGCTTCAAGCTGTAGCAAGTGATGATCTTCATCCCATCCCACACTTCCTTCATGCTGTTATTCTGCAGCTTCTGCTCCAGCTTTCTCCTGTACTGCTCCTTTGCTGCCCTGAGCTGGACTCGGAGTTCATTCTGCACGTGCTTGAGCTCATGCTGATCACCGCCTTTAAAAGCCCTTTTCTTCTGGCTCAAAATGCCCTTGATTTCACTTGTAATCCATGGCTTGTTGTTAGCATAGCAGCATACTGTTCTTACTGGAACTACAATGTCCATACAGAAGTTGATGTAATCAGTTGTGCAGTCAGCAGCCTCTTCAATGTTCTCACTATGTGACCCCTGCAGTATATCCCAGTCTGTAGTTCCAAAGTAGTCTCTCAGAGCCTGCTGTACCTCAGGGGACCACTTCCTGAATGAGCGTGTGGTTGTAGGTAGCGCCCTGACTCTTGGTTTGTAGTGAGGCTGAAGCAGAACCAGGTTATGATCTGCTTTCCCAAGATCAGGCAACGAGGGGGGTGGCGCTGTATGCATCTTTAACGTTTGCATACAGTAGGTCAATAGTCCTATTTCCCTGAGTGTTACAGTCCACATACTGGGAGAAGGCAGGTAATGTTTTATCCAGCGTTTCATGGTTAAAGTCTCCAGCAATTGTCACAAGCACCTCAGGGTTCTGCGTTTGTAACTTAGCAACTGCGGAATGGATGACGTCACTCGCTATCTCCACGTTCGCTCGAGTGGGGATGTAAGCAATAACAACAATCATGTGTCCAAACTCTCTTGGCAAGTAATAGGGATGCAGACTTGCGGCCAACAGTTCGATGTCCCTGCAGCAAGTGGAGAGTTTAACGTTTACATGTCCAGAGTTGCACCACTTTGTATTGACATAGAGAGCGACCAACCTATTCCCCCCCCCCCCCTTTCTTCTTACTGCTGGTATTTGCGTCTCTGTCTGCTCTAACTGTGCTAAACCCGGGTAGCTCCACGTTAGCATCTGGGATAGTAGTTGTTAGCCACGTTTCACTAAAACACAGCAAGCTGCATTCCCTGTGGGTTCTGACATTTTTCACCAGCACAGCCAGTTCGTCGATCTTATTTGGTAGTGAGTTCACATTTCCAAGGATCACGGAAGGCACCGACGGTTTATAATGCCATTTTCCCGCAAGCTGCTTGGCTTTTATCTTATCTTTTATCTTTGCGCCTGCTCGGCTGCCCCGATATCGTCTTCTTACCTCGTCAGGTATGGGAACCACACCAGTGTGGGCATTTCTTCTCAGTGCTTTAAGTTGACTACTTGAATAGGTGAGTGTCAGAGTGTAAAAATCCATGTCAAGTAGTAAAAATAGTAAAAAGTGTCCAGGGAGCGATTCCAGATAAAAGAAAGTGGTAGAAGTGATCAGTGAAATAGAGAAAAATAGAGAAAAAAGGTAAAAATATAAAGTCATACATAGAGCTGCTGGAATGGCTGCCACTCGCTGCAGCGCCGGAAATGAATGATTCTATTCTTTAATCGAGAACTAACTTCATACTGAGCTTGTTTTACTTCTGAAAGAGACATGCTTGTTTGAAGTGTTTGAATAAAGTTCCTGTCTCTACAATCTCCTGTGTTTCTGTGCAATTCTGTGACCCAAGCGTGACACCCTGCAGCCTCACTGACCCTGGGATTGAGCGGCTCCACTAGACTAGCCTGCAAGCATCAGCGCTTACCTCTGTGTGCTTGAGTGCAGCCAGTTCAAGCGTAGTTGGCTTGGTGATTTACTGATGGCGTCAGTTGCACCTTGTACATTTTGTTCCAGTAGTTTTTTAAATAGATTTTACAGTTCATTAGCAGTGTGTAAAATGATCAGTGTTGCAGTAATTGTGGTGCTCTTTGCATGAAAAAAAATGTGTTCCATTAAAATTTCACTTTTTCTTTGTGAATTGTGACGTTTACTTAAAGTGCAGGAAAAAAGTATTTGGCGTCCAGGGATGCATTAACCCCCAAGTATGTGGCTGTTTAAGGGTTCAACTCCCAAGATGCCGCTGAAACTCCCTGCATCTTCTAAGGCTTCTGGCAATGAAAATGCGCTTGCATGAATTACAGTACATATAGCGGTAACATCGGTATTTCTAGCACTGCAGGTGACATAGCAGTACAGTATACAGGTGCTGGTCATAAAATTAGAATATCATGACAAAGTTGATTTATTTCAGTAATTCCATTCAAACTTGTATATTAGATTCATTCATTACACACAGACTGATGTATTTCAAATGTTTATTTCTTTTAATTTTGATGATTATAACTGACAACTAATGAAAGTCCCAAATTCAGTATCTCGGAAAATTTAAATATTGTGAAAAGGTTCAATATTGAAGACAACTGGTGCCACACTCTAATCAACTAATTAACTCAAAACTGCAAATGCCTTTAAATGGTCTCTCAGTCTAGTTCTGTAGGCTACACAATCATGGGGAAGACTGCTGACATCACAGTTGTCCAAAAGACGACCATTGACACCTTGCACAAGGAAGGCAAGACACAAAAGGTCATTGCTAAAGAGGCTGGCTGTTCACAGAGCTCTGTGTCCAAGCACATTAATAGAGAGGCGAAGGGAAGGACAGGATGTGGTAGAAAAAAAGTGTACAAGCCATAGGGATAACCACACCCTGGAGAGGATTGTGAAACAAAACCCATTCAAAACTGTGGGGGAGATTCACAAAGAGTGGACTGCAGCTGGAGTCAGTGCTTCAAGAACCACCACGCACAGACGTATGCAAGACATGGGTTTCAGCTGTCGCTTTCCTTGTGTCAAGCCACTCTTGAACAATAGACAGCGTCAGAAGCGTCTCGAATGGGCTAAAGACAAAAAGGACTGGACTGCTGCTGAGTGGCCCAAAGGTATGTTCTCCAATGAAAGTAAATTTTGCATTTCCTTTGGAAATCAAGGTCCCAGAGTCTGGAGGAAGAGAGGAGAGGCACAGAATCCACGTTGCTTGAGGTCCAGTGTAAAGTTTCCATAGTCAGTGATGGTTTGGGGTGCCATGTCATCTCCTGGTGTTGGTCCATTGTGTTTTCTGAGGTCCAAGGTCAACGCAGCCGTCTACCAGGAAGTTTTAGAGCACTTCATGCTTTCTGTTGCACACAAACTTTATGGAGATGCAGATTTCATTTTCCAACAGGACCTGGCACCTGCACACAGTGCCAAAGCTACCAGTACCTGGTTTAAGGACTATGCTATCCCTGTCCTTGATTGGCCAGCAAACTCGCCTGACCTTAACCCCATAGAAAATCTATGGGGTATTGTGAAGAGGAAGATGCAATACACCAAACCCAACAATTCAGAAGAGCTGAAGGCCACTATCAGAGCAACATGGGCTTTCATAACACCTGAGCAGTGCCACAGAGTGATCGACTCCATGCCACGCCGCATTGCTGCAGTAATCCAGGCCAAAGGAGCCCCAACTAAATATTGAGTGCTGTACATGCTCATACTTTTCATGTTCATACCTTTCAGTTGGCCAACATTTCTAAAAATCCTTTTTTTTAATTGGTCTTAATTGATATTCTAATTTTCCGAGATACTGAATTTGGGACTTTCATTAGTTGTCAGTTATAATCATCAAAATTAAAAGAAATAAACATTTGAAATACATCAGTCTGTGTGTAATGAATGAATCTAATATACAAGTTTCACTTTTTGAATGGAATTACTGAAATAAATCAACTTTGTCATGATATTCTAATTTTATGACCAGCACCTGTACATGTAGCTGCCGAAATAAGGTATGGTCAAGCACGGGTAAAATGAATGTCTAAAGAAATCTCAAAAGTTCGTTTTGAAAATATTTATTGAAAGTTAAAAGCAAATAATCCACACAAGAATGAAAGAGAAAATAGTTACACACGTAGAATAGAAGGCAAAAAGGGAAAAAATGTATCTTGTCTTAAACTTAGCTTTTCTTGAGAAACTTTAGTTATTTCTGTACTTAAAGGGTCTTTACTTCTTTTTCTCTACTTAAAGATTCTTAAATTCTTATATACTTAAAGATTCTTAGCTTCTTCTTCTGTATGCTTTAAGCATACGGTACAGCACGTGAATTAAGTCCTATTTTCTTACATATTTACTTCACACACTCAAAGGCCCGTAAGCCGATTGGCACATAGGCATGTGCCCAGGCACGGTTTAAAACCTTATGCCTTCCACACCTTTCTCAAGGCAAGGCTGGTCACTAACTGAAGATTATTGTTTTTGTCAAAGCTATTAGAAATGGCAGGAATATACCAATACAGTTCTATTAACGGGGGTTATAGGAACCTCCCATAGATTATGCATTGTCATCTAGTAAAATATTCATGAATCTTATTTAACTAGGAAAATGGCTCTTACAATACAGGTTTACTTTTACATTCTTTTTTTTAGGTAATGTATTAAGCTGAGTTGGAAATTAAATTTAAGTGTTTTTTGGGGTATATTTAGGGTTTAAACTATAAAAATAGGCTTTTTTTTAACCACACCCAAAATTCACGGTTTTTCACAATTCGCGGGTGCTCTAGAAACGTTACCCCTATGAATTTTGGGGGTTTACTGTACAGTTTGGTTAAATAGGCTGAAATTTAACAAATCACTAGTATCAGATCATATTTATTCTTGAGGACATACAGTACATAAAATCTTAGCGTATATTTTTTAAAAACCTCTCTCCACAGGGAATATTCCTTTTAGACTATAGATTAGCAAAGATTACCCAATTGTATAAAAAATGATGGGGCTGATCCAAGTAACTATAGTCCAGGAATTTTAATGTGCATCACAGGTATAATAATGGGATGAATAGACTAAGCAGTGCATGTCTAAAACAGAAGTATTAGCAAATACTCAACAGGGATTCAGACGAGGAAGGTTATGTTTCATTAATATGCTGGAATTCTATGAGGAAGTAACAAAAGCATACAATAGGTGATGTGCATATGATTTTCTTTATCTTTATTTTCAGAAGGCTTTTGATAACGTACCAAATGAAAGGTTAGTGATCACAATGGAAAAAATATCTGGGTGTGGTGGTCTGTAGGTGGATATAAATTAGCTCAAACTCAAGAAGCAAAGGGTTATGTGGAGGGGAACATTTTAGAATTAGGTGATTTCAAGTGGTGTCCCTCATGGATCAGTGCTTTAATAAACATAAATGATCTATACAAGAATCGAATCAACTAGCTGGTTAAATTTGAAGATAATACCAAACTATTTGGAAAGGCAGATGATGTAGAATCAGCTAAATAGTTACAAAGAAACTTGGACAAATATATATTATGGGGCAGATTTGTGGCTGAAGAAAGTTAATGTAGGTAAATTTGGAATAGGAAGTTAATTTAAAAAAAAATAATTTGAATACACAATGGGAGGTTTGATACTTGAAAGCACACCATTACAAGAAGGACCTTGGAGTCCTAATGGCCACATTATTCTATACATCCAGACTGTGTACAGAAGTGATCAGCAAAGTTAATGTAATGTGTGGAGTACAAGTCAAGGGAGATTATGCTTAAGCTATGTAGTGCACTAGTAAGACCTCAACTCAGACTAATTTTTTCAGTTTTGGTCTCTGTATTACAAAAAAGATAGAGCATAGTTTTTCATCATGCGAACAACCATTGTCACATAGAGTAAATTTTCAAGAATTATTGTGGAGTGTAGGATTTTAGGGAACTCCAAATCTCGACTTGATATTACTTTGGGCAATGTAGTTGAATAGGATAGATAGGCTATTTAATCTTAATGGCATATTCTTATCACAGTTTTCTAATGTTCTAATGTAGTGCGAACTGCTAGTCTCAAGTTCTGTCACACTATCTCTGTTGGGTTGAAGTCTAGACCTTGACTAGGCCACTCCAAAACTTTTTAATTTTGCTTCTGCTGAGCCATTCAGTTCTAGACTTGCCTTTGTATTTTCAGTCATTGTAATATTGCCCAACCCAATTAGACTTTGGCTATATGTCATAGACAGATGAACAGACATTTTCCTTAGCAATATTCAGGTAAAATGCATTAACAGTCTTATCAGGGATGGGAAAATAGACTCTTACATTAAGTGAAATGTGGCTCTTTTGTGATGATGTGGAATGTTAATTGAAGCAGCACCTCTAAATTGCAGATTTGTTTGTTTGATTCGCCAAGGGAAAAAAGGCAGCGGATTTACTTGAGTATTTACTTGAGCCAATTAAACTATAATGATGCCGGTTTTGGTACTTTCGCATCTTCGGATTATCTTAACCGTGGTTATTCAAGGAATGTTGCAGTTTCTCATATTGACTGTTTATGGAACTCCAAAATATAATGCAATCTTTTATTGAGGAATGCTCAGACTTGTTATGTATAATAATAACTAACTATAACAGTTTCCTAATTATAGGTGATTTCAGTTTTCATGTGGATAATCAATGTGACCTGAAACTAAAAGAATTCATGAACTTACTGTACTCTTGATCTTACCATGTCACTCAGCTTACTTAAGGGAGGAAACACACTGGATTTAGTTTTTTCAAAAGGATTAAAAGTTGAAGTGAGGGAGGTAGTGGATATCAGTATATCAAACCATTTCTGCATAATATTTGATTTAGAAATCTGGATAACTACAACCCCAAATCAGAAAAAATTAGGAAGGAACAGAAAATGCAAATAAAAAGAGTACAGTGATTCTTAAATTTGCTTTGCTTTTTATTTCATTGCACATAGTTTAAACCCAAGATATTTCATGTTTTGTCTGGTCAACTTCATTTCATTTGTTAATGTACATCCATTCCTGCATTTCAGGCCTGAAACACATTTCAAATAAAGTTGAGATGGGAGCAAATTAGGGCAAGTATTGAGGAAAAAAAATTAAATAATGATTTGATTTCAAATAGGTTATGTCAACAGCTGATTGTAATCATGATTTGTTACAAACGCAATTTCCACAAAAGGCTAAGTTGTTGAGGAACAAAGATGGGCAGAGGGTCTCCAGTTTGTCAACAAATGTGTGAGAAAATTATTGAAATGTTTAAAATAAATGCTTCTCGAAGGGATTTTAATGTTTCTCCTTCTACATTGTATAATATCATTAAACAAATCAAGGGATCTGAAGGAATTTCAGTGCGCAAAGGACAAGGGCTCAAGCTTAAGCTGAAAACCAATGATTTCTAATCCCTTAAACAGCACTGCATCAAGATCCATCACTAATCTTTAGCTGATATAACCACATGGGCAAGGGATTACTTTGACAAACCTTTGTCAGGCACTACAATATGCAGTCACACTCAAATGCCACTTAAAACTTTACTGTGCAAAAAAGAAGCCTTATGTTACCCATGTCCAGAAGCAGTGTCAAGTTCTTTGGTCTTTGATGCATCTGGGATGGTCCATCACACAGTTGAAACATTTATTCTGGTTAGATGAATCAGTATTCCAGATCTTTTTTGGAAGAAATGGACGCTGTTGCTGTGGACCAAAGATGAAAGGGACCATCTAGACCGTTACCTGCAGCAAGTCCAAAAGCCAGAATCTGTCATGGATTGGGATTGTGTCGGTGCCCTTGGCAAAAGTAATTTATATTTCTGTGATGACAGAATTAATGCAGAAAAGTACATTGAGATTTTAGAGCAATGTATGCTGCCTTCAAGATGACATGTTTTACAGGGACGTCAATGCATTTTTCAACAAGAAAATGCAAAACCACATTCTGTACACATTACAAAGGCATGACTGCGAAGGAAGATGGTGCTGATACTGGACTGGCCTGTCTGCCTGCCTGCAGTCCTGACCCTTTCCCCAGTAGAGAATATAAGGAGAATTTTGAAAAGAAAAATTTGACAATGAAGACCCTATACTGTTGCACACCTTAAGATGTGTTTGCCGGAAGACTGGAACAAAACATTCAAATAAGTTCAACTTCAGTGTTTTTCAAATTGAGGTTATTTCTTTACATACATCATATATATGCATTTGAAATGTGAATTTGTGTTCTAAAGTTAAGCTGTTTCTGTAAATAAAAAATATATACCTTACCTGCAATACCACTTTACAATGATGGCTATAGGGAATGGAGGAGTAATGATAAATAATAATAATTCTTCGCATTTATATAGTACCTTTCTCACTACTCAAAAAGCCTAGAAACTTACCAAATACTGTACATCTAATTGTCAAGCCGTGACAGTTGTTAAATGTTGATCCACATCTTGTGAATTACATACACATTGTAAAAATGGTTTATACATAAACAAAAACACACTAGTATTATGAGATCCAGCCGTTCGCGATAGCTGAGCACTACCTGTGCATCAGCCATTCACCTCCACGGGGAGTGGATTCCTCCCAAAAGACCAAATCACACCCATTTTGTACCACATGGTTGATTTAATTTTGATTTACTTACGCATTTATATGAGAACTCACACAAGCAAATAGAAAATGTATGCATATCATAAGAAAAACAGTACTAGGAATATGCAATAAAATTACTATTTCCAGATCCCTTTTGTTTCTCACAAACCTCTCAGAAACATTGATGCTTTGTATGGGTGTGTGACCCATGTAACTGAGGACTAAACTTGCACAGACATTTGCTTTGAAAATAAATACTGTATATACTCGCGGATAAGTCAAGACTTGACTTTACAGTATAATTTCTGGTATTTTATAATGTTGGTCGTATAAGTCAAATGCGGAAAACTCACTCTATTGGTACAAGGGATTATGATATGCTAACGTCCACGTAACAGAGTAACCATGGATCACACTGCCTTCAGCGCATGCTCCTAACCTCTCTCTCTCTCTATTGTGCCTACATGACCACACGGTAATACCCAAACTATTCCGAAGCAACATTTGCACTGATTTATGTTTTTTGTATCTCAAACCCTCATACACCTTTATCGTAAGAGCATCCCTTATCTACGATGCAGCGTTAGATCAGAAGAAAATATGAAGCAGGTTTTAAATTAAGTGTCGTTGAAGTAGCAAAATAAATTGGTAACTGCACTGCTGCAACAAAATTTGATGCGTCTGAGAAACTGATGCAAGATTGGAGGAGGCAAGAAGATGTAAAAAAAAATTAAGTGTCGCATTTTTAAATGGGCGTATAAGTCGGAGTATGATTTTTATGATCAATTTTTCGTTTTTCAAGACCCAAAATATACGTGAGCATATATGGTAATTTCAAAGCAAAAAATAAGTAATATCTGCAGCAATTATACTGATAATGTAGTCTGCTATGGCTGTTTCAGTTTGCCATTTAAAAATGATGATGCTACAGTACCTATGAAAAGTATTCACTTACTTGGATGCTTTCACATTGTATTGCTATTTAAGGGCGGCACAGTGGCACAGTGATAGCGCTGCTGCCTCGTAGTTAGGAGACCCGGGTTCGCTTCCCAGGTCCTCCCTGTGTGGAGGTTGCATGTTCTCCCCGTGTCTGCGTGGGTTTCCTCCCACAGTCCAAAGACATGCAGGTTAGGTGGATTGGCGATTCTACATTGGCCGTAGTGTGTGTCCTGCGGTGGGTTGGCACCCTGCCCGGGATTGTGCCCTGTGTTGGCTGGGATTGGCTCCAGCAGACCCCTGTGTTCGGATTCAGCGGGTTGGAAAATGGATGGATGGATTGCTATTTAACATTGACATTAGAGTTTTATTCTGCTGATCAGTGTCAGTAATCAGTTCTTTAAATCTTAGGGTTTAAATCTTTGTTTACCACTATGTTTATACAATTTATCATCTTTGAATCAGTCTTTATTTTATAGTGCCACTAACAGAATAAACCTTTGCAGCTATTTATGTATTTATTATTACTGTTGACTGGTTGAATGTTAGGGTTATTGTTCTTTGTAGTCCATAAACCTCAATCTCTGTTTAATCAAATTGTGGATTTGTATAGGAAGTCTTTTACTTTTAGTTAATCGATTAATTGAGCAACTGTAGTCAATCACCTATTATAGATAGATAGATAGAAATTAACTTTATTTGTCCCTAGGGGAATTTTTTTTACAGATCTTCAAATACGTAAATAGACAGATAAATATATACACACACACACAATTAAAAACACACCACAATGACTAAAAAGAAAGAGCCATTAAAATGAAAGAAAACCTATGATTTGGCAGACACAATCACTGTGAGGCATTATGCAGGTGTGTTGCTGTTGGTATAAAGGAGCACCAGTAGCATTTTCTAACAAACTTCTGCTGAGTGATTCGGTGAATGAAAGTAGCCAGTTTTAGTGTGTCAGAGAGAAGACGTGTAGCATTGTTCGTGATAGCGCTTAGTTTTCTTTTAATTGTCTCCTTTGCTACTACCTCCAAGAGGTCCAGAATATGTCCCCCAACTGAGCTAGCCCTTTTAATTAGCTTGTTGACTCAGCAGCCTCTCAAGGTGGTGTTACCAGACCAGCATTCCAAAGTGTAGAAAATTGCACTGGCAAGAGTTATAGAAGATGTGAAAAATGTCACTACTCACATTAAAGGTGTGAAGTCTCCTATGAAAAAAGAGCTTGCTCAGCCCTTTCTTACTTTGTTCCTCTGTGTTACAAGATCAGTCCAATGTATCATTAATGTGGACCACCAGGTACTTGTAGGAGTGCAACACCTCTACATTCCACAATAGGGACTGGACATAGAAGCTCTTTGGTGTGGCAACAATCAATAACTAGTTCCTTGGTAAAAATACTAGAATGAGCCAAGCTGAAAAATTGTAAAATATGTTTTGAGCAGGCAAGTTATAGATTGAATTGCTTGTAGACTGTATGTTTAACTGGTTAATGAATAGATCTTTGCCTGTGTCATCATGACAGTATACCTATGTTTTCTGCCATATATATTTCTAGTGACTGTTTAGCATTTTACTGGATTCACTACTAACATCTTAGCCTTACTCTAAATTGTTATATTCTTTGTTGTTTTGAGGCAAACATAGTCAACTGCAACAAACAAAGTAGCTTAATAGAATTTCAGTTGTTTATAGTAAGGCAAAATGCTGATCTTTATTATTAAAAATGAAATGCTTAGAAAGGCAGGCAAAGAGTATTTTTGCCATTGTTATTTCAGATGTTTAGTTACTGGTTCTGTAAGAATTAAACATTTAACTTGCATTTGTTGGTGTCATTTATAGCAGTGTACTGTTTTAATGGCACTATATTCACTTGACTGTCTGGAGTATGTCTCTGAAAACAGGAGATTAAAGCTGCAATAATGTGTGAGTGTTCAATTTTTTAACCAGCTGCTTTTTGTTTGGAAATTCATGCATGTTTTTCTTACAATCCCTGAATTTTAGTTTCTTTTTTATGTGTGGCATAAAATGAAATCTGTACTTTAGGAATGTCACAAGAAGTGATATTTCAGTACTTCTTTGGTACCAAAGTTATGTAAAACGTAATAATACCAGCTTACTGCAGTTATCAGTAGTATATTGTAACATTTGTCTTTGTAATTTTACAGTAAAATACTGGCAGCAGAGTTGCTAGCCACTTACTGTACATTTACAGAGGTGCTACTGTAATTGTCATTTACAGTACTATGCTGTAATTTCATAATACAGTAAATACTGTCACTACAGTATTGAATAGGACATTATATTGCAACCAGTAACGGCGCACTGCAGGAATACACTTGACTTGAGCATTTATAGTTTTCATCCTTTTTTTCTGTACGTTTAACATTTGTTTGCTCAGAGGTTGATGCGCTTGCATCTTTTCGCGTTAAAGCTGATTAAGTCAGTGTTTGTGTTGCAATTACTTAGTACATTTTCTTCAGTATTTCACTTTAGCTGCCTCAAGAATAATTTAAGATATTTAGAGGTAAAAGAAGTGACGGTGAAAGTGGGAGGGAATGAGAAAAGCACCCGTACGCATGCATTGCACGGCCGCACTGCTGCGTGCGGCCAAGAGTTGATTCTACAATAAAATAAAAATAAAAAAAGTAATAAAAATCATCATCCCGAAAGCGGATAGAAGATGTCAGGTAGTATATGTGTAGGAAATTTCAGGTCAATAGTAGAAACAGTTTGCAAGCTACAGGTGATTTAAAATCCTGGACAGACAAACGAACAGCCACGGTAGCATATTATATATAAAGATATCTAATGACTGAGATTAATTTAAATGAAAATTAATAATGATTATTTCATTTGAAACATCCCAATAGACATTTATTTTTAAGATCTCAATTAGCTTTTTACATTAATACATTTTTTTTAATTGTTAGCAGTCCTTCATTATTTCAGATAAACATAAACTGTTGCAACAAAGGTGGGAAATTCACTCAATAAGCAGTACAGCATTCAGTACTAAATTTAAAAGTTGACTTTCATATTAGAATACAATATGAACACCATGTTTGTTTTATCTTGGTAGAGTAATATATATTGCTCTACTTTCCCCTATTGTATTATTAATATGTAGCCTCAGAATGCCTAATCTCACAGACTTACCCACTGTTTATAAAGTATTATTGTTTATAACTTATCCCCATCTTCCCTTCTATATCTATAACCTCGGGCAATTAGATGTAGTAAAAAGACAAGCAGGAGTTCAGTTACACATAAAATAATGTATTAATGATAATATTCATAAATAATAACAAAATGCAAAGTACATTTGAATATTGGCAACCATACAACCTGATACAATGGTGATGTGTAACTCAGGTGGCACACAAACTTGTAGTTACTTAAAATGTCTCTAGTTAAGGCATCATTGGTGCTCAGCTTTCATGTACATGTCTGTTCAATATGTCTGAAGCTGTGCTCTTCATTGTGTTGTCTTCAGTTCATGGTGTGATGGTCTTCTTCAGTTGTTAGAAAGAGAAAGATACTTCTGCATCACCACAGGTTAGCAAGAGAGATGCTTCTTCATTATATGTTGGTTAGAGAGAGAGAATGTGGTTGAGCAAGCAAATTTATAGATTTTCTGTCCAACCCCCTACAGCCAATAGGATATCATGGTACTTAAAGGCCTCTGAGACAAGCCAGTTCCAAACAGCCATATCTCAGACCAATGGGAGGAAATAATACATCTTAACACCTGCAACCCCCCAAGACCATATGTTAAGCTAACCTGGTTTTGTGTGGGGGATGAAAGAAAAGACTTTAGGAAAGAAATACTCATCAAACTGGTTTAAGACACATCCCCCAAATCCTGTCGTAAAATTACAAAGAAAAGTCGTAAACGGGGGGCAAACACGAATGCCTCTCACCAAAGTAACACTAAATTACATTGCTTCCCCTAAATTACAAATAAAGACATACAAAACATTTATCAAGTTATATGCAAAATCTTACATCACAACAATGTTAAATAAAAATTGCCTAAACTGTCAAAATGAAAATTGAACAAAGTGGTCTTAGATGAATTCAGACCAATTTCCATTCAAAGTTCATTATCTTACAAAGTAGAAAGGAAGCATGAGGGTTCACTGTGCTTTTTTATGGACTTCTTGGCCAGTCTTCATGAATAAAACTTTTCCTCACTTGGCCTTGGACCTTTGTTCAGGGTTGATGTCAATAAATCATCTAAATGACAAAAAGAAAGAAAAACACATCATCTTCTACTTCTACAAATTTGGAATTAATAGGAAATTAAAAAAAAAAAAACTCCACAGTGGATTGATAAGGTTTTAAAATAGAAGCTGCAAAGGAAAAAACTGCTTTAGATAGATATATAGATAGATAGATACTTTATTAATCCCAAGGGGAAATTCACATACACCAGCAGCAGCATACTGATAAAAAACAATATTAAATTAAAGAGTGATAAAAATGCATTTATAACACACAATAACTTTGTATAATGTTATCGTTTATCCCCGGTGTGTGGAATTGAAGAGTCGCATAGTGTGGGGGAGGAACGGTCTCCTTAGTCTGTCAATGGAGCAGAACAATGACAGCAGTCTGTCTGGAGATGATACTGTTTAGTGAATGCAGTGGATTCTCCATGATTGACAGGAGCCTGCTCAGTGCCCGTCGCTCTGCCACGGATGTCAAACTGTCCAGCTCCATGCCTACAATAGAACCTGCCTTCCTCACCAGTTTGTCCAGGCGTGAGGCGTCCCTCTTCTTTATGCTGCTTCCCCAGCACACCACCGCGTAGAAGAGGGTGCTCGCCACAACCATCAGATAGAACATCTGCAGCATCTTATTGCAGATGTTGAAAGACGCCAGCCTTCTAAGGAAGTATAGTCGGCTCTGTCCTCTCTTGCACAGAGCATCAGTATTGGCTGTCCAGCCCAATTTATCATCCAGCTGCACTCCCAGGTATTTATAGGTCTGCATCCTCTGCACATAGTTACCTCTGATGATCACGGGGTCCAAGAGGGGCCTCCTAAAATCCACCACCAGCTCCTTGGTTTTGCTGGTGTTCAGTTGTAGGTGGTTTGAGTCACACCATTTAACAAAGTCCTTGATTAGATTCCTATACTCCTCCTCCTGCCCACTCCTGATGCAGCCCATGCTAGCAGTTTCGTAAGCAAACTTTTGCATGTGGCAGGACTCCGAGTTGTATTGGAAGTCCGATGTATATAGGCTGAACAGGACTAGAGAAAGTAAGGTCCCCTGCGGCGCACCTGTGTTGCTGACCACAATTTCAGACATGCAGTTCCCGAGACGCACATACTGAGGTCTGTCTGTAAGATAGTCCACGATCCATGCCACCAGGTATGAATTTACTCCCATCTCTGTCAGCTTGTCCCTAAGGAGCAGAGGTTGGATGGTGTTGAAGGCGCTAGAGAAGTCCAGAAACATAATTCTTAGAGCACCACTTCCTCTGTCCAAGTGGGAGAGGGACCGGTGTAGCATATAGATGATGGCATCCTCCGCTCCCACATTCTTCTGGTATGCGAACTGCAGAGGGTTGAGGGCTTGGCGGACCTGTGGCCTCAGGTGGTGAAGCAGCAGTCGCTCCATGGTCTTCATCACATGTGATGTCAGAGCGACAGGCCGGAAGTCATTCAGCTCACTATGATGTGATACCTTTGGGACTGGGGTGATGCAAGATGTTTTCCAAAGCCTCGGGACTCTCCCCTGTTCCAGGCTCAGGTTAAAGATACGCTGTAGAGGAATCCCCAGCTCCAACGCACAGGCCTTCAGCAGTCGTGGCAATACTCCATCTGGACCCACTGCTTTGCTGACACAAAGTCTCCTCAGCTCTCTGCTTACCTGGGCTGCTGTCCCTCTCTGCTGGGCTGCTTACCTGGGGAAACTCTCTCCTATGTTGGTATCAGCAGAAGAATGGGTGGAGGGTGCAGTACTCAGAGGTGAGAGTGGGTTAGGGTGGTCAAACCTGTTAAAGAAGTTGTTAATCTGGTTTGCTCTCTCCATGTCTCTCTCGATGGTGGCACCCCGTTTCGAGCTGCAGCAAGTTATGATCTTCATCCCATCTCACACTTCCTTCATGCTGTTATTCTGCATCTTCTGCTCCAGCTTTGTCCTGTACTGCTCCTTCACCGCCCTGAGCTGGACTCGGAGTTCCTTCTGCAAGCGTTTCAGCTCATGCTGATCACCGCCTTTAAAAGCCCTTTTCTTCTGGTTCATAAGGCCCTTGATGTCACTTGTAGTCCATGGCTTGTTATTAGCATAGCAGCGCACTGTTCTTACTGGAACTACAATGTCCATACAGAAGTTGATGTAGTCAGTTATGCAGTCAACAACCTCCTCAATGTTCTCACTATAGGATCCCTGCAGGATATCCCAGTCCATAGTTCCAAAGCAGTCTCTCAGAGCCTGCTCTGCCTCAGGGGACCACTTTCTGAATGAGCGTGTGGTTGTAGGTAGGGCCTTCACTCTTGGTTTGTAGTGAGGCTGAAGCAGAACCAGGTTATGATCTGTTTTCCTAAGCGCAGGCAGCGGGTGACGCTGTATGCGTCTTTAACATTTGCATACAGTAAGTCAATAGTCCTATTTGCACAGGTGTTACAATCCACATGCTGGGATAAGGCAGGTAATGTTTTGTCCAGCGTCACATGGTTAAAGTCTCCAGCGATTAGCACAAGCACCTCAGGATGCTGCGTTTGTAGTTTAGCAACAGTGGAATGGATAATGTCACCCGCTATCTCCACGTCCGCCCGAGGAGGGATGTAAATAATAACAACAATAACGTGTCCAAAGACTCTGGGCAAGTAGCAAGGACGCAGACTTACGGCCAACAGTTTGATGTCCCTACAGCAACTGGAGATTTTACCATTTACATGTCCAGAGTTTCACCACCTTGTATTCACATAGAAAGCGAGTCCTCCTCCTTTCCGCTTCCCGCAGGTATTTACGTCTCTGTCCGCTCTAACTGTGCTAAAACCGGGTAGCTCCACATTAGCATCTGGGATGTTAGTTGTAAGCCACGTTTCACAAATACACAACAAACTGCATTCTCTGTAGGTCCCGACATTTTTCACCAGCGCAGTCTGTTCGTCAATCTTATTTAGTAGTGAGTTCACATTTCCCAGGATTACAGAAGGCACCGAAGGCTTGTATCGCCACTTTCTTGCTAGCCGCTTGGCTTTTCGTTTAGCGCCAGCTCTGCTGCCACGATATGACTTTCTTACCTCGTCGGGTAAATAGGGAACCACAACAGCACCGGCCTTTGTTCTCAACGCTTGAACTTGACTACCTGAATAGACGAGTCTCAGTGTGTAAAAATCCATGTCCAAGTAGTAAAAAGTGTCCAGGGAACGAGTCCACATAAAAGAAACTGGTAGGAGTGATCAGTAAAATAGAGAAAAATGTAGAAAGATAAAGTCATATACGGAGCTGTTGGAAAGGCTTCCACTTGTGGTGGCACCTGAGTCATATATGTATAACTCATAAGGCATTTAAGACTAATGACTGCAAAGTGAATCGTAGAGCATATGAGAACATGAGAGCAACCATTAAGAAGGATATCAGGGAGGCTAAAAGACAGTTGGAGAGGAATATAGCAGATAAGGCGAAAGAAGACCCTAAGAGATTCTTTCAATATTTTAGTAATAAAAGAACAGTCGAGGAGGAGGTGGAGTGCATCAGAAATAGTAAAAAGGAATCAAAAGATAAAGACAGTGAAATAGTGGATGCCCTAAACTTACATTTTTCTGAGGTCTTCACATGTGAGCAAGTGGAGCTATACGGGACTACTAAGGAGGTACTAGGGGATTTAGAAATTATAGAGGGATAAGTACTGCTCTGCTGTTAAATAGGCTGAAATCAAACAAATCACCAGGACCAGATAATAGTTACCATCAAGTTCTTAAGGAGGTTAGCGAGTACATATATAAATCCTTGACACATATTTTTAATAACATTTAATGATATATTTTATTAGTCTTGGCTGCGATATACACAGGAATATTTACTTTCACCTTCAAAATGCACATATACAGCTAGGTCCATAAATATTTGGACAGAGACAACTTTTTTCTAATTTTGGTTCTGTACATTACCACAATGAATTTTAAATGAAACAACTCAGATGCAGTTGAAATGCCGACTTTCAGCTTTAATTCAGTGGGGTGAACAAAACGATTGCATAAAAATGTGAGGCAACTAAAGCATTTTAACACAATCCCTTCATTTCAGGGGCTCAAAAGTAATTGGACAATTGACTCAAAGGCTATTTCATGGGCAGGTGTGGGTTAGTCCGTCATTATGTCATTATCAATTAAGCAGATAAGAGGCCTGGAGTTGATTTGAGGTGTGGTGCTTGCTTGTGGAAGATTTTGCTGTGAACAGACAACATGCGTTCAAAGGAACTCTCCATGCAGGTGAAAGAAGCCATCCTTATGCTGCGAAAACAGAAAAAACCCATCAGAGAAATTCCTACAATATTATGAGTGGCTAAATCTACAGTTTGGTACATCCTGAGAAAGAAAGCAAGCACTGGTGAACT
Organism: Polypterus bichir lapradei; assembly: GCA_026402145.1. Taxonomy (NCBI): domain Eukaryota; kingdom Metazoa; phylum Chordata; class Cladistia; order Polypteriformes; family Polypteridae; genus Polypterus; species Polypterus bichir. The sequence continues at coordinate 127,379,706 of JANRMT010027041.1, read as the reverse complement.
CAGCAACGCAAAAAGACCTGGACTTCCACGGAAGACAACAGTGGTGGATGATCACAGAATCATTTCCATGGTGAAGAGAAACCCCTTCACAACAGCCAACCAAGTGAACAACACTCTCCGGGGGTAGGCATATCGATATCCAAGTCTACCATAAAGAGAAGACTGCATGAAAGTAAATAGAGAGTGCACTGCAAGGTGCAAGCCACTCATAAGCCTCAAGAATAGAAAGGCTATATTGGACTTTGTTAAAGAACATCTAAAAAAGCCAGCACAGTTCTGGAAAAACATTCTTTGGACAGATGAAACCAAGATCAACCTCTACCAGATGATGGCAAGAAAAAAGTATGGAGAAGGCATGGAACAGCTCATTATCCAAAGTATACCACATCATCTGTAAAACATGGTGGAGGGAATGTGATGGCTTGGACGTGCATGGCTGCCAGTAGCACTGGGACACTACTGTTTATTGATGATGTGACACAGGACAGAAGCAGCCAAATGAATTCTGAGGTGTTCAGAGACATACTGTCTGCACAAATCCAGCTAAATGCAGTCAAATTGATTGGGCAGCGTTTCATGATACAGATGGACAATGACCCAAAACCTATAGCCAAAGCAACCCAGGAGTTTATTAAAGCAAAGAAGTGGAAAATTTTTGAATGGCCAAGTCAGTCACCTGATCTTAACCCAATTGAGCATGCATTTCACTTGTTGAAGACTAAACTTCGGACAGAAAGGCCCACAAACAAACAGCAACTGAAAGCCACTGCAGTAAAGGCCTGGCTGAGCATTAAAAAGGAGGAAACCCAGCATCTGGTGATGTCCATGAGTTCGTCTTCAGGCTGTCACTGCCAGCAAAGGGTTTTCAACCAAGTATTAGAAATGAACATTTTATTTCCAGTTATTTAATTTGTCCAGTTACTTTTGAGCCCCTGAAATAAAGGGATTGTGTTAAAAATACTTTAGTTCCCTCACATTTTTATGCAATCTTTTTGTTCAACCCACTGAATTAAAGCTGAAAGTCTGCACTTCAACTGCATCTGAGTTGTTTCATTTAAAATTCATTATGGTAATGTACAGAACCAAAATTAGAAAAAAGTTGTCTCTGTCCAAATATTTATGGACCTAACTGTAATATGTCTGACAACATAAAGATTGTGAAAAAGAAATTCATTTTATCTTACATCATATTCAGTTTGTCTGCATGCCAAATTTGTACGAATAGACAGTGGTTCATACTGATATGTGTTGGTTTAGAAGACACTAAAAACAAAGTTCTAGTCCTGTTTATCAGTGACCCAGTATTCGTATTCCAAATAAAACAGAAATAAGTTTGTAAATAACATCATTTTATGTACTCAATGGAAATTTTGATTTCCTTTTATCCATAACTCAAAGCTAACAAGCACAAGCTGTGTTGTTGAAGTCCATTATCTTCACAGATATTTTCAAGGTAGGATTGTTTAAAGTGTTGTCTTTGGAAAAAGCACTATCTACAGTTCTGTTGTTTTAACTGTCTTTGACTTCTTTCTGAATTCTGTTTTCAAAGAATAACAAAATGTAACCTTACCAGCTCAAACATGTCTTTTACAAAATGTTTCTAATTAATCTATGTGCATATATCACATTTGGAGCTGAAACTTTTTGCAGTTGCAAAGCAGGAACAATACCCAATCGGGATGCCAGTCCATATTTTGGTGGACACACACACTAAGGTCAATTTTAGTAAGCTGCATGACTCCGAACCATGGGAAAAAAACTGGAGCAACTGGCAAAACACACACATAGGTACAGGAGGACATGCACACTCAGTTGAGGGAGCTCTCGGAGCTTTATATAGTTCCAGAAATACTTCAATAGACAAAACAATTCTCTGTATCACACGCCATTTTATTCGCATTGCTAAAGGCAATCAGTGGAGCAGCTGTGCATTCATCCTCTGAAGAGCAGGAGTGAGTGGCCTGAGAAATCAATCAGACATCGAGAAAAGAAGAAATGGACACTTTAACTGGCTTTGCTTTTGTACCTAGTGGCTTTGCAAGTGTAGCTACAGTTAAACTTTCCATTTCATATTTTCATGATCTGCATAAACTCTTAGTTAATTTATACCCATTTCATTTTACTCCATTTAATTTTTCCCCACGAATATATATTTAGAAAATTCACTACAACGATGACTTAATCTAGTGTAATAATAACTCAAAAGTCACATTTGTAACAGCAATTCCTTCGAAAAAGCATCCTGACCCAGGCCTTTTCAGCAGGTTCCTGAAAGCAGTGTCCTTGTGGAACGCTGACACATAGGGGTTGAAGGACTTTGGTCTTGAACTTCAGGTACAGCAACAGACAGAGAGGGGTAACTACCCCAGATGGCAACCTGTCATTGCTATAAATGAAATCCAAGGATGTCACAAGAGCCATCATCCATTTTACGCCTGTCTGGAATAATCTGGAAGGGAGGGAAGGAGGAAACCTTTGAATGATCATACTTTTTATCTTCCACTTCCACAGCCTCATTTATCCCATTCTTTTATTACTTCTCAGCCTGGTGTCAAATATATGACTCCCAGGAGTCGAAGCAGCCGTGGACTTTAACTGTGTCGGATACTTTAACTCTACCTAAGAGGACTTTAAACCAATATCGTTCTTTCAGAAGGGTCTTTAACCCTTCTGGAAGAGACTTTTACCTCCTCTTTGTAACCTACTCTTCAGCTAGAACTTGGGCGGGCACCCTCACCCCCTTATCACTGATCACCACTTTTAATTCACTTTATCAATTAACTGGCAGCAGAGAGGAGAATTTGCATCGACATGAGACAGTTTTCCATGAATACTTTCCTTTTCTACCAGAGACAGACAACGCCACTAACTTATTCAATTTAATTTCCATTTGGCAACATGGTTTACACATTCAGTCTTTTTCTGACTTGCGCTTTACTCTACTTTTGACTTATCGTCTTACTTTTTACTTTGCTTTATCTTTCTTATTTTCTATTTTACTATTGCAGGCCACAGGAATTCCAAGTGATCCTGATCAAAGACTCTAACATACATACCATTGAGGAGTCTAATGCTACAGCTGAAAGAGGCAGACACTTACCAATCCTGCATGAGCAGTTAATATTGTAAATCTGATTTACTACAGAGCTAAGCAATAACAAAGTCTTATCGGTCAAATAATATACTTTAAAAATAACACAAGGAATGGGAGAGCATGGGGGGGTGGCGTTTCATGAGGTTGCTGGAAAGAGATGTGTAGTACTCCTGCTATCTATGCAAAAGGACGAAGGTCCAAGTCTTTAGAGTCATGGTGCTTCTTGTTTTGTTATATGGTTGTAAGACATGGACATTATCCAGTGACCAGAGATGAAGATTGGACTCCTTCAGTACCGTTCCTCTTCGGACAATCCTTGGGTACTACTGGTTTGACTTTGTGTGGAATGACTTTGAGTCCTGAATGAGGCACATTACCTGCATTGTGAGGGACCATCAGTTATGGCACAACGGCCATATGTCACGATTCTGCAAGGGTGATCCGGCTCGCAGGATCCTCCTTGTTGAGGACCACAGCAGCTAGACCAGGCCAAGAGGATTCCCACGTAACACTTGGCAGTGGCAGATTCATGGTCGTTTCCAAAGGGTGGGACTGGACTTCATGTCTGCCTAGGGGGTTGCCAACCGGGATCCCGAGCTGTTTCATTATGTGGTGAGTATGGAAACATGCTGTACCAGTGCATGCTCCCCAACCTGACCTGACTAGTTAACTTATAGTTGGGTAACCTCTTGATGGATATACTTTTTAACACTGCTGTTACTATTTGTATCTAAATATTTTATATTTTCTTAGAGAAAAACAACTAATATCATTCATTTGTATAATGGAGGAACTTTTAATAAAAATCTATTGAATGGGATTTATGTTTTTGCCTTGGTATCAAATAGGTATCAAGTGTGTTCAAATTTCTCTGGTATTGATACTGAATACAAAATTCTGGTATCGTGACATCTCATTCACATTTCAATGATGTGAATCTTAGTGGCAGTGGACCGCTACAGCATGAGGTCCCAGGTTATGTCCAATGGTAATCCTTTATATTGCTAATTTTCTATTATATTAAATTAATTAATATGGTAATTCTGTCTATCACTGGCAGTAAACTGTTTTATTTATATATGTATGTATTTTTTTTTGTTAAGCACTGCGGAATCTCCCACTAACTCAGGCATTATTATTATTATTATTATTATTATTATTAGATATTTTATTCATCCAAGGAGAAATTGCACAATTAAAGCAGTTTACACATAATTAATAGATAAAAGTAGACTCCAAATACATATGCTTAAACAATACCATTACAGAATATTTCTATAGCACATTTTCATTCACAAGATATGATTCAAACAACTTTACAAGATGTTCAAAAATAGTTACAAGGAAAGAAAAATGAAAATTAGATAAGAATAATAATGAATATGAGCATACAAAAATAAATTAGTTCACTTCATTTTTTAAGTCTTATGATAAGGTCAGATGACTGGGAATAGCAGAAAAAAAAAGCAAAATAAAAAAAAAAAAACGGTGACAAAGGCATGTCTATGCAAGATACCAAATTCACCCCTTTTATGTCTTTGAAATATTTCCAATTAAAATTAGGATGTACTTACACTGCAACTTCCTAAAAATGCTTGTGCTGAATTGTTAACACAGTACATACAGTATATGCCTAATTCTCCAGGAGCCTCGTGTATAACACCTTATGAAGAATTCACACTAAAAGATGGTGTACAGACAAAACTAGAAATATGCGTTCGCACAAAAAGTTGAGATGCATAAAACTGTGCGTAAGCAATGTCCTACGGACTTCCCCTTTATAAATCCCGATCAACATGAATTTTAACACACATGCATGCATCTATAGCCCCACTTCCGACTCCGCCCAGAATTTTGCCTAATTGAATATGCAAATCAATATAAATAGCCCCCTCCATTCAGTGTTTTGCTAAACACATTGGCCGAGTGGTGGCTCCAAGGCTAAGGATCTGCGCTGGTATCCTGAAGGTTGCCGGTTCGAATCCCCGTCACTGCCAAAAGAGATCCTACTCTGCTGGGCCCTTGAGCAATTAACCTGCAATTGCTCCAGGGGCTGCTGTACAATGGCTGACCCTGTGCTCTGACCCCAATTGGTATACAAAAACTAACAAATTCCTAATACAAGAATTTGTATAAGGCAAAATAAAGAACAAAAAAAAAATGTAAATATGAAGAATTTCAGCTAATGCGAAATGGAGGTAATGCTCAGTGAAGTGGAGGCAAGGAAGAACTTACTATTTGGTGGCTTTAGCAGTGGTATAATCAACAAAAGTAAATGAATGGAGTGTTCAAGTTCAAAAAGTTGCACTGTGCCTGAGTGGTCAGATATCAAAGTTGACACAAAAAGGCAAGTCACAGCCCACCGTCTTGGGGGAAAATAAAGATGTTTCAAGATTAAAGTCAAAATGTTGACTTTGATCTCGAAATTTCCACTTTAATCTTGTAGTTTATTTTGTCATCAAAGTATAATGTAATAAACTTAATCTTAAAATAGATGTTTACTAGAGTTTCTCAAACCCCATTGTAACTAAACTAGCACATCAAATACTTTGTTTTCTAAGTGTTCCTAAAACCAGTCATTAATCACTATGTGCTTTTTAAATGGGCTATCTCTTACACGGACAGGAGCATGCAGGCAGTGATCGCCACATAGAATACAGTAAAATTCATGAGACTACAGCTCTCTGAATATTGTAGAATACTAAGAAGTATGCTTAATAAAATTTTAATGATGAAATACATCAAAGTATGTGTTAAAGAAGTGGGGCCATGGTGGCACAGCACTAGTGATGAGCTTCCACCCCATACAGGGATTGTTCCTGCCTTGCACATGATGCTTGCTGGGATGAGTGTGACCCTGGATGGAATAATGTATTGCAGCAGTACTGTGTCTGTCCAATATACCAACCCCCAATTCCTGTCCCTCCGTTTTCTTTCTCCTCTTAACCGATCAACACACATTAGTACATTAGTACCGTAAATTTAGCATCACTAAATCCCCTTCATGCTTTGAATGGAAACTTACTGTAAGGCAGCAGGGCTTCCACCATGCCCCTACATATTTAATTTTTAACAGTATACATTATTTAAATAAAGTTAACAATTTATCTGTAAAATGTAATGTACATACTTTAATGCATTTCATCAATGAAATGATATCAAGTGTACATCCTAATATTCTAACAACACACAGCTCCAAAAGAATACAATACAAGACAATACAATTTATTTTTGTATAGCCCAAAATCACACAAGAAGTGCCGCAATGGGCTTTAACAGGGCCTGTCTGTTGACAGCCCCCCAGCCTTGACTCTCTAAGAAGACAAGGAAAATCTCCCAAAAAAACCCTGGTTTGATGTTGGGTGCTACCCATTTGCAAAACCAAGCAGAAATGTGTGTACGCATGTTGTGAGGCTGCCCTGAAAATGTGCATTTTAGTTTAGTTTTACACATCTCGAGGTGAGAGTGTAAACACCATTTATACATTGTAGCAGTGCTACCGTATGAAGAACTCCATTTCCCAGCAGCCTAAGGGGGATATTACCTGCATTGGATGACTGGAATGAAAGTAGGGGCTGCTGGGGACGAAAGAGGCCAGCGGGAAAGTTTTAAAGGGGGGGCCTGACAGATCAAAAGGAGATCTGTGTTTTTGTGTATCCTGGCCAATGTGTCGTCTAAAAAGTCAATTGTGCCCTGGATCGTTTCCCGCTACGATCAATGAACTGTTTTGTGCCTGCCTGTCATGTGTATAGTGGTGGATTTATCATTGTGCGTCTTCAAAAAGGAATGCTCCTGGAAGTCTCTCCCCTTGCCACTCAGGACTACCGGTAGGACTGTTTAACTCATTTTTTACAGAAGCTATTCTCGGGATTCTCATCTTCACACCATACCATTTTATCTGCTTTTGCTGTTGTAATGAAGGCGCTATATAGGCGCCTCTTGAACCCTCTGATGATACTTCAGACACCTGGTATAAGTCCAATAATTATTATTTATTATAATAATAATGTGCACCAAGCACCACTAATCCACACTACTACCATACAATAATTCAATAAAACAATCAATCCTCCACTCCTCCCAGCAGCTCTGTCACACTTCCTCCCAACTCTGGCTCGGGCTGCTGGGGTTACCCATAGTCCCTTTATACTTCTCGTCCCGGAAGTGTTTCTGTCACTCAGTCCACTTCTGGGTAATGTGAAAACTCCTTTTCTTCAACCCAGAAGTACAACACTGCTTCTGTCCCCTCAACTGGGAAGTATTTCCAGGTTATAAGGCAAATAGAAGTCCCTGTGTCTCCCTGCAGCGTCCCCTGGCAGTCCCCATGGTATCCAGCAGGGCTGTAAAGGGAAACTCCAAGGTCCATGATGCTCTGCTGGAACCTGGGGCATCTCCACGTTGCAGGGAGGACTCCACCTAGCGGCTTGGAGGTATTGGCCTGGATAAGCTGCCAGCCATAGTTCACACTGTAAACACTAAATTACATTGCTTTGCCTAAATTACAAATAAAGACATACAAAATATTTATCAAGTTATATGCAAAATCTCACATCACAACACTCCATTTGTCCATTACATATCTTCTTTATTTCAAAGACAATTTGAAGAACTTGGAAGCGCTTCTGATGACTTGTATCTGCTTCGGCTTGCTTCGACTGTTTCTTTAGCTTTCTGCAGTTTTCATATGTCATCAGATCTGGTGGTTCAAAATGAAACAAGTCCACACCTTCCACTAAACTAGCCCATTAAAAATTAAGTCTATTGTGTGAATTCTTAATCTGTACTGGTTTTGTGTCTGACTGCTAATTAGACCTCTGTCCCAAACTATCTGTTTAAGTGTATGCAGCTGTACAATTAACATTCAAATTTTCAAAGGTAACATGCCACAGGTGCCAGTATAACCACTTCTGCGCAAGTGAGAGCACGTGCCACTGCATAAACTGTTCACAAACAAACTTTTGTGGCCCCTCTTCACACATTTGGGGTTGACTTAGTTGCCTCTTATGCTTTTCTACCCATGGTGCAACTCTTGACTGCCATCAGCCTTTACCAGTATAGGCTGGCATCACCACCATGAGACATCACAGCTATGCAACTCTCATTCCCCCTGTAGGCCATCCCTAGAGTTGTTTGCTCACCATATGCATACTCGTTGTGCTAAACACCTTGGTTCAGAATTGGCCCACTGGTCCTCTGCTTGTACCACAGCTCAGCAGGGCTTCCATATTTTCCCAATTAGACTATACCTAAACATCGGAGCCCATATGACTTGCAAATGTACCAGCTGCACCTGCTTTCCTGAAAAGTTCACCAATTTGCTCAGTATACTGCTCTTTAATAATAGTATTAATTATATTAATTATCCCACTTAATTAAGTCCCAGAATCTATACTATATGAACCCAAAATTATTCCCCTTATTTTGGCATTCCTAACTGGTTTGTTCAGTTTCCACCCCTTGGAATATAACTTTTTTGCAGTAATGAACAAACCTTTTAAACTATAGATATTCTGACTAGCCTTATTAGCCTTATTATCTTTTTCTTGCTGTCTCTTCAGTTCTTCTTCATGTCTTTGTCTTTAGTCTTTGCTTGTTATCTTTTCCTCTTTCTTTTTTTTTTCACTCCGCTATGTAGGCAGGTCTGCAAAATGGAAGGTGACAAAGCAGTTTCTGTCCATCTCATTTTCTTGGTTGTCGACATGGTGCCAACACTCAAACTTTTCTTCTAGGTGTTCATTGGAACAGCTTAGCCGCTAGTGCCATGCCACTCCAATGTGCTAGTTGTAACCCGATTTCCTGCATGGATTTTACTCTGCTAATTGCCTTCACTATTTATTACCTACACCAACCCAAAGCCCGTAAAACCTTACAATAGAAGTAGTACTTTTGCAAAAAGCCAGAAAATTGAAACAGAAATAACTATTTTCCCTTCCCTGTCTTCCTGCACTACCCTTCTATTTTTTTTTCATTGCTTGTGTGTCCTTTTTTTAGTTCTATGGTAACTGCTACTTGAAAATGTGGGCTAAAACCTCTCCAGAATCCAAGTGCCAGATCCAGCATCTCTCCTAAAACTGACCTGTGTTCTTTACTAAAGACCAGCTCACTTTTCTCCATTTTATTGCATGGAGATTCATAGGCTGTCTTTTTAAACAAGTGGTCAGTCAGGTTTCGAATTACTGAACCTAAGTGTGTGTGCTTTTTAATTACTGCTGGCCCCAGCATAGCTGTTAGGACTTTCACACCCCTGTGCATTCCTGGCTTGCTGGCTGAGCTTGTGAACCATCCTGCTGCACCATCCCCCATCCTTTGTTATTTGGCTTGTCCTGTTTTATTCAGACCAACTCCTAAACTGGTGCACTTTCTTTCTAACTCAGCCATCCTTGCATTAGCACTTTCAGACCTTTCACACACAAACACTTGAATTCCATTAATTTCCATTGTTTTTTTGTTTTAATTCCACACTTCCTTTACTCAGTATCCTTAAGCCATCATCCATTTCATGCCCTCTAGTAAACAATTGCCATTCACACTCACCAGCTTCTCTGCCTTCTATCTGATTTCTTAGTCCTAAATCAAATTCCAATGCATCACTGGCTACCTTGCCTAACAGTGGTGAAATATCTATCGGTGTAGCATGTTCTTTAAATACAGCACAGACCTCAGAATTACCTGGAGATTGTGGTGCAGTGGAGAATAATGGAAGAAAACATCCTTGCCGTTTTCCCTTTTATCTCTCTCCTTTTCCTCACACTCACATTCCCACTCTTTATCTGAGCACTCATCTGTTTCATGAAAGTCACCCAGTCATCAAGTTATATGCAAAATCTCACATCACAACAATGTTATACTTATATATTTCCATGTCATGGCAGCGCGGACACATGCAGCGGCTCGGTGACTCTCTGCTTTTGGCTTCGTTTTATTTGTAATTAAGTTTTTACTGTTCATTAAACCACTCGAAGCATTAATCCGGTATGGATTAAACATGGCGCCCTCCGTGACAGACTTATTTGCTTGCTCCACTTCATGCCATTTTTTGATTTTTGTTTTGTGTTTTCGTTTTTCACTTTCTGTACAACGCACAAATGCTCTGCACTACTGTGATACAGCAGACAGGCATTGCTGGACATTGCTAACTCGCACAGTCCCCTGGAATTTACCGGTTTTATGCCATTTGAGCTACAGTTCATTGTTCGCTCCTGCAGCCAACACTACAACCACACCCAGGAAGACCCCGTAGCACCGAGCTCAAGTGACCAATCTGATCCCAAGAGAGTGCTCCAGAGATGGCAATGCAAGCGAGGCAAGAGGAGAGGGCTCCAAGGTAGGCTGAAAGCCTACGCTAGCCAACCACCACTACCCAGCCTCTTGCTAGCCAACAAACTGGATGAGCTAAGAGCCAGGATTACAGCGTGGTGGGAAATAAGAGAGAGCTGCGCTCTAATTTTCACAGAGACCTGGCTTTCAGACAAAGTCCTAGAATGCACCGTTCAGCTACAGACTCACTCCGTGCACTGAGGAGATCACACCACAGCTTCCAGTAAGGCTTGGGGGGGGGGGCGGTCTTTGTTTATTAACAACTCGTGGTGTGGAGATGTACAGACTGTTTATAAGCAGTGCTCACAAGATGGGGAGTTTTTACTGCTTAAATGCTAACCCTGTTATCTACTGAGGGAAATTCACTGCTGTGTTTTTGGCTGCTGTTTACATTTTCCCGCAAGCTAACTCTGCGCCAGCGCTCGGCAAACTCCATGATGTCATCAGCGCCTTAGAGACGGGTCATCCCAATGCTGTTTTTATTGCAGCTTGGCGACTTTAATCAGTGCAATTTACGGACTTTACTTCATAAATACCACCAACACGTGAACATTCCCACCCGTGAGAAGAAAACACTGGATCATGTTTACAGCAACATACTCAGTGTATAGAGGGCTGCACCTCGCCCCCACTTCGGACAATCAGACCATGTCACTCTCTTCCTGTACACAGCCTACAGACAAAGGCTGAAACAAACAAACCCTATCATTAAGCAAGTTAAACTTTGGACCCCAGAAACTGAGAGCACCCTGCAGGACTGTTTTGCTCAGACAGACTGAGATGAGTTTAGAGTTCCAGCTACTCTAGAGGACTCTACTCTCAGCATACAGGACTATGCTGAGTATGTGACTGGGTACATTAGCACCTGTATTGACAACATTATGCCCACAATACCAGTCAGAAAGTTCCCCAACCAGAAGCCCTGGATAAACAGTCAGGTATGCCACATGCTGCGTGCCCGCTCTCTTGCATTTAGATCAGGCACTGAGAGTAGAAAGCTGCAAAGTATGGACTAAGAAAAGCCATCACAGCAGCCAAGAGCCAGTACAGAGAGAAGCTGGAGGGCTTTTATTCTACTGCTGACTCTGGACGTATGTGGCAGGGCCTACAGCACATCACAGACTACTGGACCACCACCAGCACAATCGGCTCCAAAGACAGTCTGCCGGATGATCTCAACAATTTCTACACCCGGTTTAAGACATTCAGCAACAGCACAGAGTGGAGGCACACACACCTGGACCACACAACCCCTCTCCCCTCCCCCAATGGTCTGTTCAGGTCAGGTACACAAAGCACCACCGTAAGGCAGCTGACCCAGACAACATCCTTGGGCGGGCTCTCAAAGCATGTGCCAACGAGCTGGCTGATGTTCTCTGCTCCATCTTTAAACTTTCCCTCAGTCAGCACATCGCCCACCCACCTGCCTGAATGATTACAGGCCAGTAGCACTCACTCCAATCATCATGAAGTGTTTTGAGAGAGTGGTGCTGGCCCACATTCAGAAAAACATACACTCTGGACCCCCTGCAGTATGCCTACCGGCCCAACAGATCCACCTCAGATGCCATCGCAGCCGCACTACATTATTTCGTCTCCCATCTGGAGAACAAAGACTCCTACATCAGGATGCTCTTTGTTGACTACAACTCTGCCTTTAAAACGGTTATTTCCCATAAACTCACCCATAAACTGTCTGCACTTGGCCTGCACCCCACACTGTGTGACTGGCTCCTAGACTTTCTGACTGGCAGACCCCAATCTGTCAGGATTGGTAATAGGATTTCAGCCACCATTATCACAAACACAGGCACCCCACAAGGATGCGTCCTCAGCCCCATCCTCTACACCCTGTTCACTCACGACTGTGTTGCCTCCCACAAAGATAAAATCATTCTATATTTCGCAGATGACACCGCAGTGATTGGACGCATCACTGATGGGGATAAGGCTTCCTACAGGAGGGAGGTGGACAGTCTGGCGTCATGGTGTGAGGACAACAACCTCGCCCTCAACACAGACAAGACGAAGGAGATGATAGTGGACATGAGGAAGGAGAGGAGACTTCACCGGCCACCGTTCATCCGAGGGCTTGAAGTAGAGAGTGTGAGCAGCATTAAATACCTGGGCGTCTACATCAGTGAGGACCTCACTTGGACACTTAGCACTACACAGCTAGTCAAGAAGACTCAACAGAGGCTGTACTTTCTGAGGAAGCTGAGGAAGTTTGGTATGTCGATTAAGATCCTCTTTTACAGCTGCATTGTTAAGAGCATCTTGACCAACTGCATCACCGTGTGGTACGGCAACAGTACTGCTATGGACCGCAAAAACCTGCAGAGAGTGGTAAAGACTGCTGAGAAGATCACCAGGACCCCACTGCCCTCTCTGCAGATCATCTACAACTGCTGAGTCCGCAGGAGAATTGCCTCAATCCTCAGGGACCACACCCACCCCCAACACGAAACTGTTCAAACTTCTACCCTCAGGCAGGAGGTATAGAAGTATGAAATGCAAGACTTCCAGGCTAAAGAACTCTTTCTTTCCCAAGGCCATTAGACTCCTAAATAACTGACTGGAGTTTATAACCATGGTTCACCTCATTCTATTTAACTCACACAACTGTATTTGACTTGTCCATCACACACCTACAGATGGAGCCACGTCAAATAGCCGCGGCCGTGTGAATGGAGTGCGAATGGCGTACGGCTGCCCTATGCACGCCGTGATCCCCCCCCCTCCCTCTACTGACAGAAGGTGTGTCAAGATTTCACAGTAAACACGCCCATTCATGCCCTATTTATTCATTTACCTGGTTCCACCACTAGATGGCGCTTTGTTCTCAAGAACACGTTAACACACGGCAGCAATTTAGCTGCGCTGAGTTGCAATCATGTGATTTTAACAACCCACCCCCTCCCCCGCTGAACTGACGCTACCAAACTGCACTACAGAGATTAAGATGGCATCTTAACACTAGAATTACCAGAGCCTACGAAAAAACTCTTAGATCCGTCCCACCTTAAATCGCTTCTTAAAACCGTTCTCACCTCTCCGCCAGCGTCTTTTGTTAATCTAAATGTGTTGATAAAGAAAAGTTGCAAGTAGCCGGCTATTCCATCCCCCCATCGACTTAGAAAGTGCACAAACTTCTCCCAGCTCATGCCTTGATTGATTATCTGGGAGTGAAGTGGAGTT
>JANRMT010027041.1:127288445-127303324 GCA_026402145.1 Polypterus bichir lapradei | reverse complement strand
TTATAACAAACTTATTATAACAGACCACCCTTTGTCACTGGATCTGTGACAAAACAATCCCTGAGAATCTTATTCACAAAGCAAAAGGTACTCAGTCCCCCTTCACCATGTAAACCGCTCCTCAAGAATGCTTGTAAAGCCGTGGGGTGTAATGGCTATCTAGCTCCTGCTTCACCCGTCTAATACGCAAATGTAAGTAAATGTTTGTAATGGTAAAAATGATAATAATAATAATTAACAGTACAATTGGATGAACAAGTACATTTAAAATAGTGTTACTCGATGGTGACCACTTAGTGAAAAAATCCCACCAGTGATGTGTCGATATCTCTTCAGTTTCTTCTGCAGAGGTAATTACTTTAGTTTCATCAGTTTTCAATCTTACTAGTAGGTCCCTTGCTTTTTGTAACGTTACATTAAAAAGATGTTCATATTGTTTTGCATGCTCTAAAATCACTTTATATTTCGGAAGTTCTATTTCATAGGCAAATTGTAAATTCAGGAATGGGTTAGCTTTTGCTTCCCAATGTATATCCTCCTATGTAGTTAACATGTAGGTTCTTCCATAATAGTCATCTCGTATATTACTCACATTGGTGCGACAGGATACCCCTGGGCCCTTGTAGTAGGTACCATCACTCCAAGTGATGTTATTTATTGTCACTGCACATGCAGAAGTGGTATCAGTTTGAAACACTTCAGTGGAGTTTACTGCTATTTGGCGCCAATAACAGTCTCCAGCTAAAGGATGCAAACAGGGGTGTGGCAATGTACCCACCCTTTGACATACGAACCCTTCTTGCCAGTTATAACAAAAGGCAGGTTCAACAGTATTATTATTTAGATCTATCCATTGTCTATCTACTATGGGTGCCCACCATGTTCCTCCTAGTAAAACAGGTAAGACATGAAACGGACACCAAACATTGTCCTCTTCAGCAGTGGTTGCTACCTGAAATACAGCTTGGCATATTGATTCCTCACACAAGAAGGACTTAGGCTGCAACCACCAGTCTGATGGCAATTTTAATTCTTTTCTCCAATGTTGGGGGTTTTTGAATCCCCAATCTGTCTTAAAATTTAAATACTGCTGTATAGCAATAATCTGTTTTAAATAGCAAGCTGATTCTTCATCTATGGCCCATTGGCTTTGCAAACCAGTCCATAAGGACTCATTTAACCACCCATGGTGCATCTTCCATAACAGCAACTCCTGTATATGCCTGTCTGCCAACTCTGGCCCCCAATGAGCCAAAGTTTGCAAACTATTGGCTTGTTTCACACCAATAGATGATATTTTGTGATATATTGCGGCTATATCAGCAGTATTAAGAGATCCTAAACCTAAACCTCCTACTCCTAAACCAGTTCCTATAGCTCCCCACATGTCTCGCTTTGGCCTTTGTTTTATTTCTACCTTATGAGGAGGCCATAAAGATTGTATGGTTCTACAATTATATGTTGCACCTGTACTGTGTGGTACTATATGTTCTCCTCTTGGAAACTCGTGACGTTTTATATCAAACCCACTAACATTAATGTTGAGTGCTACAGTAATTACTTTATGTGCTATCCTAGCTTTTTTACAACCTTTCATTTGTCTAAGTAATGTTGCATCAAATGGGTAACCATTCCCTCTCCTAGTCTTATGAATTTCCCATAACATTACTGCTACTGTTACATTCGTTGTTGCTTCCTGTTTAACCACATATAATATTACATCATTCTCGGGTGTTGATATTGCAGTCAACTGTTGCCCCCCTTTAATTGTCCAACCTGATAGTCCAGCAGAATCAGGTTTACAGTTCATCATAGCCAACCAGACAGATACGTTATTATGCACAGTCACAGTTATTGCAGTGTCTTCATAAGTCATCACAGGTAAAGGTAACAAGTCAGGATATTCCAGTTTCATGGGAAATGGAGCCGTAGATGTCTCGTAACTGCCAGGTACAGTTCTTGGTAAGGGTGAAGTTCAAGGTCACATACTTTTCCGTTTCTGGCGTATCAGCAGCCCAAAAGACTTTGTTATAGGGGGTGCATCGACTCCATCCGGTCCATAAACCATCTATCCCGATTATTCCACACGTGAGGATAATCTGTGTAAAGGAAAGCAGAGGGGCGACTGAGAGTCTGTTAAAAGAACCATTCTAGTGTCTCCTGGTCCTGCAGCTATTATTTCTCCTGCCCTAGGCTTTTGCCCTGGAGTTAAAACTCATACCTTCCCTCCAATTTCTCCTTTAAACTGTTCAATACTGACTAAAACAGGTGTGACTTTTTCTATGTGCAATTTACATATGGCCTGTCCTTCAGCTATGTGTATGTCTTTACTGCCTTGGTTTTTCAATACTAAATACCATTCAGTTAAACAGATCTCTAATGTCTCTGTTAAACATGCATCTGTTACAAGCATTTCAACATTTATTCTAACCTCCCATTCCTTTGGCCACTGACCTGTTATTCCCAAGCTGAGTCTTTCTGAGGAGTTGATTGTAAGTGATTTAGGTGCCCTAACCAATAACCCTGTGGGAGTTAATTCATTGTTTGCCAGTGGACTCTCCTCCGACATTCTGATGTCTCATAAAAGGTGTGGACCCAGCCAACGGACGATTATTGAGATTAAATAAGGCTTGCTTCAAAACTTTAGTCCAGCCTTTAAGATGATTGTGCCCAGTTAGTTTTTTAACTTGTTCTTTCAACAGGCCATTCATTCTCTCAATAAGTCCTGCAGCCTGTGGGTGATACGGGATATGCAGCGTCCATTGAATGCCAGCTCCTTGAGCCCACTTTTGTACGTCTCTTCCAGCAAAGTGGCTTCCTTGATCACTTTGGATTTCTTCAGGCACTCCATATGCTTGGATTAAATGGCTCAGTCCATTAAGTGTAGCTTTCTGGTCAGCTCTTATTGACGGATAAGCTTGTAACAGTCCAGAATAAGTATCTACTGCAGTTAAAGCATATAATAGTCTATTTTCTCGTGGCAGTGGCCCAATGTAATCCACCTGCCAGATTTGTCCTGGTCCCATTCCTCTCTTCAGTTTACCAGTTGCCTTCTTCTGTTGGGGCCATTGTTTTACTTCTGTACATGTGGAGCAATTGTTCACTATTTGTTTAACAATATCAATAGTGACTGGTATACATCGTTGATGACACCATTGATATGTTTTTTCTGCTCCCATGTGTCCTGAAGTTTCATGAGCCCATCTTGCTAATGATATTAAGAAAGGCTCGATTACATTTACTTCAGCATAGTTGCACAGGTCTTCATTCTCTACAGAGGCTTCTTCCAGGTTGATTTCTCGAACAGCAGCTATGAGATCAGCTTGTTGGTTATAAAGCCTCTCAAGGGATATCAGAGGGGCATGGGCATCTACATGACCAATGAGGGTTTCCCCTCTTGTGCCCATTGTCCAAAGCTGCCTCAAAAGCAACTTGTTGTTTTTCTGTCCATTCAAACTGTGCCTTTTTCTTCACAACATCATGTATAGGTCTTAAAATTAGTCCCAAATGTGGCACAAATGCTCTCCAAAAGCCCATTAAACCCACAAAGGATTGAGCTTCTTTTTTGTTAGTTGGTGCCTTTAATTTATACAAAGAGTCAATTACTTTTTGGGGCACTCGTTTTTCTGATCCAAACCACATCATGCCCAGAAATTTAACTTCTCTGGCGGGTCCTTGGATTTTGTCTTTATTGATAGCCCATCCTCTGCTCTCCATGTGGGATATTAAAACTGGCAATGCATTTGTTACTGCTTCTTCATCCCCAGTTAACATTATATCATCCACATAATGGAAACATCGTACCTTTTCTAAATTTGAGCAGGTAGCCAGATCTCTTGCTACAAGTCCATGGCACAACGTAGGGCTGTGTAGGTATCCCTGTGGTAGTACTTCAAAGGTGTACTGTCTGTCCTTCCATGTAAATGCAAACTGATCTTGACTTTGGGTTGCAATTGGAATAGAGAAAAACGCATTAGCCAGGTCAATAACAGCATGCCACTCTCCTGCATTAGCCATGATGTCTTCTATGATGGTCACAATATCAGGAACTGCAGCAGTCAATTGCGGTGCTTTAGCATTTAGACCTCTGTAATCGATTGTCATTCTCCATGAACCATCCGGTTTTCTGACTGGCCACACTGGAGAATTGAAAGGGCTAACTGCAGGTCGAATAATTCCTACCCGCAATAACTCTTCTACTGTTTCTCCTATTTCTTGCAAACCTCCTGGCAAACGATACTGTTTTAAATTTACAGGTGTGTCAGGGACTGGAATTTCTAAAGGGGTCCATTTTGCCTTTCCTCTTACTATTGCTTTCACTAGTCTACACATGACATTACGAATCCCAAAAGAAAATGTTCCCCATTCTGTTTGGAATGACTTTCCTGTAAGAATATCTATCCCCAGAATATATTCAGGCAATTCTGAAATAAGCACCTTAGCTTTAAAAGAGGGTGACTTTCCTATTGCTAAGTATACTGTGATTAGTTTCGCCTGGATATCTGAGCCTCCGTATCCATTTACATTTACAATTGGTCCTGAAAAGTTATGTGGATTCCCGTGAATTAAAGTAACTTCTGCCCCAGTATCCATAAGTGCCATAACCTGATGTGTTTTTTTCCCTTTACCCCAGTAAATGGTTAGCGGGACGTACGGGCGTCGGTCTCCTGCATGAATGAGCCGTACCTCCCCGCCTACAGGAGACCTGCCATCTCCTCAATATGTTGGTCGGGGTGTGCGCCACTCGTTCCGAAAGTTAAAAAAGCGTTTCGATTTATGTTCGGAGTATTTTGTTTCCTCCTCACTAGGCGGTGCGGTTGGAGGGATTCTGCCCTCGTCTTTTTTAGACTTCCTCAGAGCTTGCCATTTCTGAAAAATTTCCCCTGTTGGTTTGCCATCAATATCCATTTTATTTATTCCTGCTTCTATCAGATCACGCACCATTTTTGTACGGCTTATTCTTTGTATTGTATGTCCTGCTATGGCTCTAACTGGTCTCTGCCCAGCCGATACCGTTGCACCCAATTCATCTAACTGGCCCAATAATGCAGCCACATCCCATACTGTCTGCTGATTAACTCCGGCGAGCATAGATAATAGAGCCCCTTTTAAATGATGCGGTGCATTTTTTATTAAACGGTTTCGCATTCCGGCAGTGAAGGCTTCATTATCAGGGCCAGCAAACGCAACTCCTGGTGCAGCTTTATAAATAGCTGCCTGCACGCCCATTTCTCGCAGCTGCTGAATTGCTTCAGAAGCTGTACGCCAAGATCTATCAATATCTTCCGCGTCTCTCGCGTCTGGATATGCGTGTTTCACGGCGTTTACAACCCATTCCACTATTGATACGATCGCTTGATTCTGTCCCCCTCGTAATACATTTCTTAATTTCGGATTCGTGGTGATAGAGCCTAAATGTTTGATCTCTGTGTCTGTCAATTGACAGCTATCACCCCCTTCATCCCACATACGTAAGATCCACTGCATCAAGCTCTCGCCTGGTTTCTATCTATATTGTTTACCGAGTTCTAGAAACTCTGCTTGTGTAAAATCGCGTACGGTTCGCGTTACCCTGTGTTGTCCACCGGGGTGCTCCTTGGCTTTGTTTTGCACGACCGGTCTTGCGTCTATAATTGTACACGTGTCAGTATTATACGTTAGCGCCTCTCCGAACTCATCGTCGGCTTCCCAGATATCATCGTCACTATCTGAGTTATGTATGCTGCCATCCCAAGTTTCGGGTTCCAATCGCCTTGCATTATAGCTCGTATTTTAACAGAGGAAACGGGGTGTGTTTTACCTTGTTTACGGCACTTAGCATGCACTAAACAGACAGCTAGCGTAGTACATTTAGCTTCCCACTCGTTCGCCCGAGACGTCGCATTTTCCATGCATTCTCGAGTAATCATTTGCTTATCTTGTAAGTTTTCTATCTCTTGTTTGAGTTCCCCACATTCTATGATCATATTCTGCAGTTTATGATCCAACTCACGTACTGCAGTTAATAAAAGCCAGCCGATTTCACCGGCTGCTTGTTGTTCCTTTTTTCCCCTGCGCTCTACCCTGAGCGCCAATACCGCCTGTTGGACATTTGAAGGAGTCACTTCTCCCTCTAACTCAGGCCATGCAATTGGGGATGTATAATTATTAAATAACTCAGCCACGGGTGTCCATGACAGTGCGCGCGACCACCCAGGAAGGCTGAGACCACCCCTTCCGGCATTATCCAAAGCATATGTTTTAAAAATATTATTCATCATAAAATTATGATTTATGAATATTAATTTGTGGTTATTAAATATCGCTACAATCCTGCTCGCAGCGCCAATTATGTTTCCGATGGGAGTGTTAGCTCCGTGGAAATATGTTATTTTATATTGCAGCGTTTTAATAACCCTTTATTTAAATAATTATAAATTATAACGCCGATATCCCTCTTTTCGGCGATAGGCGGCGACAAAGTCACAGAAAAGACAGAATATACTTAGCTTGTTTAATGCGGCTTACGTTGCTATAAAACGACAGGGAAGACCAGCGAAATTTCATCTATTAAACCTTGGGGATTCGGTCGTGTAGAAATTGCTTCTTTGCTGTCACAACGGAGGTGGCTTTGGAGTCTATGGCTTTCACTCCCACAGGTCTTCAAAGGTTGGCAAGGTTCCAGCGTTCTTTTATATTGTGTCCACACAACCAAATCCCCCAGTACAATGCCAAACAAGGTAGACAAACTTAAGCTAAGCATCAGACAGTCAGATCATATAACACTTAGGCCTTTTAGGGCTGACAACAGCTGTTCTTGTCTGTCTTTATGCTTTGCCTAGCCCAGCAATTCTGAAAGCTGACACTCTGTGCTAAAGCTGGCTCAGCTCTTCATGGCATGTTACACAGAAAAAGAATGAAAAATACATTTAAAGAGATCTTAAACAGATACAGTGACACAATTCTTAATATTATAACAAACTTATTATAACAGCTGGAGTCAGTGCTTCAAGAACCACCACGCACAGACATATGCAAGACATGGGTTTCAGCTGTCGCATTCCTTGTGTCAAGCCACTTTTGAACAAGAGACAGCGTCAGAAGCGTCCTGCCTGGGCTAAACACAAAACTGCTGCGACGCATTGCTGCAGTAATCCAGGCCAAAGGAGCCCCAACTAAATATTGAGTGCTGTACATGCTCATACTTTTCATGTTCATACCTTTCAGTTGGCCAACATTTCTAAAAATCCTTTTTTTGGATTGGTCTTAATTGATATTTTAATTTTCCAAGATACTGAATTTGGGACTTTCATTAGTTGTCAGTTATAATCATCAAAATTAAAAGAAATAAACATTTGAAATACATCATTCTGTGTGTAATGAATAAATCTAATATACAAGTTTCACTTTTTGCATGGAATTACTGAAATAAATCAACTTTGTCATGATATTTTAATTTTATGACCGGCACCTGTAGATATATGAACCGAGAAGATTAGTAGGATAAAATCCAGCTTAGATTCTTCATTGACCACGACTGGCTGTGAACTCTACAGATACATCACCTAACATTTTCTATATTTGCAAAAAAACTGCAGCAACTGCTGATAAAAAAAGACATGAAATTTCAAAACTACATACTTGTCAGAAAGTATGTCATAGTGGCATTACAGTATCTTATTATTGGTGCTAGCTTTAACACCTAATCGAATCCTCTATAATAAGCACATTATCAGTAAGCCAATTGTTTGGGAAATTGTGTTGTGCATTCCAATCAGTCACACAGGAAACATGCCCAAGTCTCCCACAATGGAAGCAGGAAAGTGAAGGATGACTTTGAAAAGAGATGGGGATTTCCTTACTGCAGTGGAACAAATTGATCAGTTATGCGTCCTTTCACTGCAAAGAATTTAACACAGATAATTACAACCAAAAGTGATACCACTTAATTTTACTACAGAATATAAATGATCATCTTGTGTTCCAGTAAGTTTGTCATTTGGGAGGAGCTGATGGTTGACTTATGTGGTTTAGCTAGAAAAATGTTTTTTTATGCTTTAAACACAATAGTTTGGTGAGAAAATGTAACGCAAACATAATTTATTACAATTTTTTTACATAAATGATGTGAAATGATTGTAACATATTGTGCCCATTTTGTACTGTCCCACTTATTTTTTTTTTTCTTTTTAGAAATCAAAAAGCACCAGTATTTAATGTTGATGAGATGAGCCTTTAGCATTTGTACTAGCAGTATTGCCTACTATATACTTCCATATTGTCAGCTGAATGGTGTATACACATGTAACTGTTTGAATTTGTGTATGTTTCATAACAACAACCTTGCTGCTTAATTTACAAATACAGTGCCCTCCATAATGTTTGCGACAAAGACACATTTTCCTTGATTTACCCCTTCTGCTTCACAGTTTAAAATTATAGATAACTTAAGATTAAAGTGCACATTGCAGACTTTCATGTAAGGTTATCTGCATATATTACTGTTACACCATGTAGAAATTACAATTTTTAGGGCACCATAATGTTTGGGATACAACAATATGCTACTGCTTGCGATTCATAGACATCACCAGGTGCTTAATATCTTCTCTGATGTTTTTCTGCCAAGCCTCTGATGCAGACATGTTCTGCTTGTGCTTGTTTCATGAGCTTGTCCTCTTAAGTTTCCTGTTGAGCATTTAGAAGGCATGCACAATTAGATATACAGTAAATCAGGTGGCTGCCTTGGCCATTCAAGTACATTGCCATTTTTGTTAGCTTTGAAAAACTTGTATGTTGTCTTAGCAGTATGTTTGGGATCAATATGTTCTTAAGATCATTAGCTCTGCTCAATGAGTTTGGGGGCATT
Organism: Polypterus bichir lapradei; assembly: GCA_026402145.1. Classification (NCBI taxonomy): domain Eukaryota; kingdom Metazoa; phylum Chordata; class Cladistia; order Polypteriformes; family Polypteridae; genus Polypterus; species Polypterus bichir. The sequence goes on along the minus strand of JANRMT010027041.1, from coordinate 127,294,476 downwards.
TACTGGAACTTGAGTAGATGTTTCTATACACCTTCAAACTCACTGTGCAACTGCTAACAGCAGTTACTTTATGATTGTGGATAAGTGTGCCAGTATGTGTGTCGGCCATACATACCCAAGCTATATCACCTCCACCACCGTGTTTAGTAGATGAGGTGATATGCTTTGGATCTTGGGCAGTTCCTTATTGTCTCCACACTCCTCTTGCCATCACTTTGATACAGGTTCATCTCTGTCTTGTCTGTCCATAAGATGTTTTTCCAGAATTCTGTAGGCCGATACTGGTTTGTATCTTGCAGTGTGACATCTGTATTTCTAATCATGAAGTCTTCTGTGGATAGTAGCCTCTGGTACATCCATATCTGCTTCCTGAAGACTGTTTCTGATTTGACAGCACTGTCACCCTCTGCTTCCTGTGTCTGAGTCAATTCTTCACCCATCTAAAAGCTATTTCACTGTCTGTCTCTTTTAATTCCCCTTTACTATTCCTGATGCACTTCACCTCCTCCTTGACTGTTCTTTTACTACTGTAAAAAGAATAGATTTGACACACTTAAAAAGGTTTGGAGTAGCCACCCGTATATTATTCCTGGCTGCAAAAGATTCTTGTATGAATACAGAGATGTTCTCTATACCGAATCCAAAACAGAACTGTCGATGGTTTGTGAAGATGGCGGTTTTAAAGGATGGGACAGGAAGTGACGTTCTTCAGTAGTCAGAATAGGTGCTGGAAGTGATTATCTTCTCGGCGCCAGAACCGGAAGTGATATTCTTCTGGGCGTCGGAACCGATAGTGACGTCATCTGTTCTAAATCAGACAGGTTTTCCCGCAGCTGGTCTGTAGAGATAACAGGATAAGGTTTAGTGCACCCCGACACCCCCTGGCCTGGCATGGAATTACCTTTGCTTGGTCCATACAACGTCTTCCTAGTCGCACATGTGTGACATGCCCCTCTTTGCCACCCCCACCCAACAAGCCCAGACACATCGGGTCGGGTGTACCTGTCCGAGAAGTCGTGGCATCAAGAAAGGGCATTGGCTTGCAGTACACCACTGCGATAAATGACCGAATACTTATAAGTCTGTAGATCTATAGACCACCTTGTGACGTGTAGATTGGACTCCCTATGCAAGGTCATCCACTGTAATGGCGCATGGTCTGTCACAAGAGTGAATTCATGCCCCCAAGAGGTAATATCTCAGCTGAGTAATCACCCATTTAATAGCCAAAGCTTCCCACTCCACTACCTGCTTTCACAATCCAGCAGTTTCCGGCTCAGGTACATCAACACTTTGGCTCATCACGGCTCTAAGACCTGTGTCTGAAGCATTCGTCTGGAGGATGAAAAGCATAGAAAAGTCAGGCGCTTTCAGTATAGGAGCTGACGTAAGGGCCATTTTCAGATCACTGAATGCAGCCTCTGATGTCTCATCCCGTACCACGTGATTAGGTCTCCCCTTCTTTATGAGGTTTGTCAAGGGCGTTGCTCTCTCAGAAAAACAGGGTACAAACCGGCGATAGTATCTGAATCTGCCTCTTGTTTATCGGACGGGGCCAATTCAAAATGGCATCTATTTTAGAACACTATGGTCTCACCATACCCTGGCCCACTAGATAGCCTAAATATTTGGCCTCGACTAACCCAAAGAATCATTTCTTCGGATTAATACGAAGACCAGCTTTTGCTAGTGACTGCAATACAGCTCAAACCTGTTGTAAATGTTTCTCCCATGTGTTGGAATAGATGACAGCGTCATCCATGTAGGCAGCACTATATGAATTATGAGGACGGAGTACACTGTCCACCAAACGTTGGAATGTCGCAGGTGCCCCATGTAATGCAAATGGGAGAACATGATACTGCCAGTGCCCTTGATTGATTATCTGGGAGTGAAGTGGAGTTTTAGAGTGGAAATAATAGATCGTTATTTGGAACACACGCATTTCATGTGTGTTCCGTTTCTACAGTAATCTGTGTAAACACATTGTTAAAACAGAAACTTTTTCATATTTTAGTAATAAATGTTACAAAATGTAGACATAAACTATAAAATGTGTGCAGACTGAAAGCCAAAGATCAAATAAACACTTTCACAAAAGGTTCAAGAATGTCACAACAGCTTCTGTGGCTTACCGGTAAGATTTCGTCACTCAGAGCGCAGCAGACTTGCTATACCACGAAGAACCGAGTTTGATTCCCCGCTGGGGAGAAATTATTATTTTTTTTTTTTTTTAACCTTCGCTGTTCTGCCTGGCTTTTTTTTCTGCAGTTATATTTTTGAATAAAAGCATACTTGTTTTGTTATATTTGTACCTTTTGTGAAAGTGTTTCTTTGATATTTGGACTTCAGGCTTCATACATTATATAGTTCATGCCTACATTTTGTCATTTACTACTACAATGTGAAAAACGTTTCTGTTTTAAAAATGTTTTTACACAGATTACTGTAGAAACTCCACTTCACTCCCAGATAATCAATCAAGGCATTAGCTAGGAGAAGTTCGTGCACGTTCTAAGTTGGTGGGGGGATGGCATAGCCGGCTGCTTGTAGCTTGTCTTTATCAGCACATTTAGATTACAAAAGACGCTGGCAGAGAGATAAGAACGGTTTTAAGAAGCGATTTAAGGTGGGATGGATCTACGAGTTTTTTCGTAGGCTCTGGTAATTCTAGTGTTAATCAGATCACTAGGACAGCATTTTTTCACTTAAGAAATATAGCAAAAGTTAGACCACTTATAACATTGAAAGATGCTGAGAAATTAGTTCACGCTTTTGTTTTCAGTCAACTAGATTACTGTAACGCACTCCTCTCAGGACTACCCAAAAAAGACATAAATTGTTTGCAACTAGTGCAGAATGCAGCTGCTAGATTCCTAACTAGGAAAAGAAAATCCAAGCACATTTCGCCAGTTTTGATGTCACTACACTGGTTACCTGTGTCATTCAGAATTAACTTTAAAATACTGCTTATGGTTTACAAAGCCTTAAATAATCTCACTCCATCTTATATATCAGAATGTCTGACACCTTATATTCCAAATCGCAACCTTAGATCTTCAAATGAGTGTCTGCTTAGAATTCTAAGAGCTAAGCTTAAAAGAAGTGGTGAGGCGGCCTTCTGCTGTTATGCACCTAAAATCTGGAATAACCTGCCAATAGGAATTCGCCAGGCTAATGCAGTGGAGCACTTTAAAACACTGCTGAAAACACATTACTTTAACATGGCTTTCTCATAACTTCATTTTAGTTTAATTCTGATGCTCTGTATATTCAACAAATTATCATAACTATTCATGGTGGCTCCAAAATCCGTAGTAACCCCTACTCTCTCTTCTGTTCTTTTCCCGGTTTTCTTGTGGTGGTGACCAGCGCCACCACCTAATGAAAGCACCATGATGTTCCTACTTTGATGGATTAAAGGCCAGAAGTCCACATGACCATCATCATCAAGTCTTTCTATGAGAACCCTGAATACAATGAGGACTGATCATTTATGTTAGGTAGAATGCCCAGAGGGGGTTGGGCTGCCTCATGGTCTGGAACCCCTGCAGATTTTATTTTTTATCCAGCCGTCTGGAGGTTCTTTTTTGTTTTTTCTGTCCTCCCTGGCCATCAGACCTTACTTTTATTCTATTTTAATGAGTTTTGTCTTATTTGAATTCTTTCTTTGTCTTTTTTTTCTCTTTTTCTTCATCATGTAAAGCACATTATTTGAATGAAAATGTGCTATATAAATAAATGTTGTTGTTGTCACAATGTCATGTGCAATCAGGGAGGTCCCCCTGGATTTTCACTTACCACCTCAGGGACAGAAAGGATAACTACTTCGAGCTCCTGTCGTTGTTGGCGAGTCAGATTATCTCCCAAATTAAGGTTTAATTTATGAGCAAAGAGAGAGCGGGGCTTTCCGGAGGAGGGCTCGAGAGCCCTGTCCTACCACGGTTTCAGCAGATTGACATGATAAATCTGCTCACTGGGACGACGATTTGGTTGTTTCACCAAATAATCGACCAGTCCTTTCCTCTGCTTAATTTCATAGAGGCCATGCCAATAAGCCAGTAATTTAGAATGTGAGGTAGAAACTATAACCATGACTCGATCTCCCGGGTAGAACTCCTGAAGAGACGTAACACGGTTATAGCATCGGACATGGGCTGCTTGCGCCCTTTTCCATATTAGTTTTCAATATAGGTCTGATCTTTTCAAATCTATTGCGTAATTGTGCAATATATCTATACTAATAAAAGGCAAAGCCCTCACTGACTCACTCACTCACTGACTGACTGACTGACTGACTGACTGACTGACTCATCACTAATTCTCCAACTTCCCGTGTAGGTAGAAGGCTGAAATTTGGCAGGCTTATTCCTTACAGCTTCCTTACAAAAGTTGGGCAGGTTTCATTTCGAAATTCTACGCGTAATGGTCATAACTGGAAGGTATTTTTCTCCATTTACTGTAATGGAGTTGAGCTTGACCGCCGTGGGGGCGGAGTTTCGTGTGACATCATCACGCCGCCCACGTAATCACGTGAACTGACTGTCAACGGACTATGTAGAAAACCAGGAAGAGCTCAAAAATACGCTGAACAAAACATGCATTATATAATTGAGAAGGCAGCGAAACAATAAGAAGCGAGCGAGTGACATACTACCATATTCATCAGTACAGCTACTTCGGAAACAAAGCGAGGTATAAACCTAAACTTTAAATTAACTTAATAGACAGGCTGCCGCTGGTGCTTTTCGTGCCCACGGGTAATGCGGGATACAAGTTTAATGAGAGGACGCAGGATATAAACGAGAGTTTTGATCACTTTGTAACTAAGTTAAAATTGCAAGTGAAGGGGTGTGCTTATGCAAATTCCGAGAGACTGTGTTTGTGGGGGATTGACAGTTAAGGCGGGTGGGGGAGTCACGTCATCATCTCCCCTCCCATTTACCTCATTTCGCTCTGAGCTGAGCTGAGCACCGCGGCTAACGCCGTCTTCCGAAGCAACTTCGTCACACTGCCACCAAATACAGAGAAATCCACAAGTTAATACACACTCTGTCTCTAGACTTTCTCCACACTGAATCCTCCAGGCACTACTTACAAAAGGTTACATTGACAATCGTGTTACGTTATTTTTAAAATGTTTAATTTTCTTAGCACAAGCACAGCTGAGAAGCTTCGATGCATGTGCTCCATAACGCGTTAAAAAATAATGCATTTAATCACACTTTGCATTACAATCAAAGGGGAACTTTTGTCAATGCATGATTTCCTGGTACACCGATTACATTGATCAGCGCATCCCAATTCATTTTAGCCTCGCACCACCTTGGTTTGAGAAGAAGTATGAAAAAATATGAGGTTAACACACAAAAACAGATCACCAATTCAAGCTTTATGAATAATCGATTCGCCATCAATAATTGTTTGGTAAAGCCATACTCAGTGTAATCCTCCTTCCATTTTATAATTTTTCCGCCACTAGCCATGATTAAATGAATGGTAAAAAAGTAAGAGCGAAGCGAGGGTGACTTATTTAGGCAGGCATATATATGACAGCAACACTCATGACAATCATGTTACGTTATTATTAAAATGTTTCTTTTTCTTTTTCATTACTTCTTTAACCCACTACTTCTCCGCTGCGAGCCGCGGGTATTTTGTATATGAATGACCTCCAAAGAGCGCGGAGACTTTTGATCATTTGAACGTGTCTGCAAAAACTGGCGTCTCCTGCCCAGCAAAAGTCGAGCAGCCGGCGCGCGCGCATAGCTGTGCCGGCCTTTCAGACGCTGACTGCGCTTCTGCGGCAAAATAATATTAAGGCGCTTCGCACTTTATTTTGCACGTATACGATTATGAGGTCGTCAGCTCGGATTATGAAGACACGCACAGGAGTGAAGGACTGACAGTGCCATCACAGCCGATTAATAGCTGGGACGTCTCACCAGTCTGCACAAGACCCACCGCGACTGTCCCCAAAAGGCGCTCATATCGTCAGCGAACACATCTCTCTATACTATATAAAAGAAAA
>JANRMT010027041.1:127255759-127280633 GCA_026402145.1 Polypterus bichir lapradei | reverse complement strand
CCTCCCTAGCAACCTTGTCCTCCTCCACCTGACTCTGGCCGATGAGTGGTGGTTGCTGGCTCCCTTTTATAGGTCACCTGGAAGTGCTCCAGGTGTTTGATCACCAAGATCCGGCGGCACTTCCAGGTGTGATGAATCTGTTGTCCACACGGGCTCAGGAGTCCCAAACACAGCACCCCCTGGCGGTACCTGCGGGACCCAACAGGGCTGCCCCCAACTCCAATTCCCAGGGAGCCCTGTGGGAAACCGAGGCACTACACCAGCCCAGGGGGGCGGCCATCTAGCGTCCAGGGGGAGGTATTGCACTGTCCAGGGCTGCTCCCCCTGAATACAGTGTGCAGGGGCGTCCCGGCTGGGCATGGACGCCAGACTCCTGTCACAACCCTAAGGATACGTTTTGGACGTGACTGAAACAAGAGATAAAGGGGTGCCTACGTGAGAGACATGGGGTGTATTGTATTCAAATGTTTATTATGGGACCTACGTGAATTATGCGAGTTTCTTAGACTTTTATAGTACCACTGTGAGTGTGGGACGTGACTGACTGGTGTGTTAATAAATGACAACATGAAGGGGGAGCACAGTTCAACAAATAACAGTCTCAACTAACAAGATATGGGGCAGAACAGGTATCTTCTGTGGATCTGTTGAAACAATATGTGAATCGAAATGAATTTAGTTCTATTGGCATAGAAGAGCCTATTCACATTTTGACTAGGATCTCAAAACACTTTATTGCCATAGGCGTAAGTGCGACAGAGCGATAATTATTCAGACAGGTTAGACTTCATTTCTTAGGAACAAGGACAAAGGAAGATCTTTTAAAGTATGTTGGTAAGACAAACGGAGTTAAGGAGAGATTAAACATTGCCATACATTCATTGTCTTCTGCAGATTAACATGTCTGTTTTCTGCTTCAATAGCTGCTATTGAATAGTTGTCTCAGTTCAGAAGCATGTAGTGGCAGTCCTCTGCAGGGTATTTGAGCATTCTTACCCAACTGCTGCTGTTGTGATGGATATTCTTCTTTGAAATTGTTCTGCTGGGATGATTTCAGTTGTTACCTTATTCCATTTCTTTTTTAACTTTTCAACAATGTTGCCATTAGATGGATGGGAAACACTGAGGAGGCAACAAAAATAATTCAAAAAGACCTGGACAACTTTCAGAACTGGCTGAGCAACTGGAAAATGCAGTTTAATGTAGAAAAGTTCAAAGTGCTACAGATGGGTGAAAGGAATATCAATTATAAATACAAGATTGGAGACACTGTCATACAGAAAGCAACCTCTGTAAAGTATTTAGGGATACATGTTCACACAACATTTTCTTTGCCTAAGAAATGTACAGAAACAATTAAAAGCACTAATAAAATGTTAGGTTATATCATAAAAACTGTTGAATTTAAGTCAAGGGATGTTATGGTCAAACTACATGATGCACTAGTAAGGCCATATCTGGAGTATTGTGTGTAGTTCTGGTCATCTCGGTACAAGAACAACATAGTAGCACTTGAAGCTGTGCAGAGAAGAGCAACAAAGTGCAGCCCAGGACTTAAGGACATGTCCTACTCTTACAGACACGGAGAATTAAATCTGTGTAGTCTCAAGCAGAGGAGACTTCGTCAGGACCTAATCCAGGTATTTAAAATCCTCAAAGGCACTGATAAAGTAGATCCATCAACATTCTTTCTGCTTAAGGGTGAATCATGCACTCAAGAACATAAGTCGAAAGTGGATGTGAGTTTAAGACTGAAGCCAAGAAACACTTCTTTATGCAAAGAGTTGTGGGACTCTAGATTAAATTACTGTACTGAGTCATGTAGTTCAAGCAGAAACCTTGACCTTCAAGAAGAATGTGGATGAGATATTGGGACAGCATAGCTATTAACAACAGGCTTGATGTTTGTTAAATTTCTTATCTTCTTATGTTGTGGATTACTGCTTTCATTTAGTGTGTGTGGGGGGGTAAATACCAGTTTATTTTTTCCATTTCTGCAAATCACTTTTTGCACTTGCAACTTTGACTTTGTTTGGACTTAGTCCCAATCTCCCTTTATTTCCCATTTGTTTGTAATGAACATTTCAATATTTAGTCTTCCAGTTGCAATATGATTCACATTTCTACTCACATTTGTCTTTTTGATTTATAATGAATTATGTTTATACAAGTGGAAGTCTCTTTAATAGCTGTGTTTGTTATTTTTCATATGACAGCTTTGCTTATAGCTAATATGGAAATTTACAATTCAATGTTGTGCTGCTTTTTGCCACTAGGTGGCACTTTGTTTACAGTTAATATTTATAGTCTTGTTTATTTCATCATGGTCTTTCAGTTTTGCAAAGAAAATTGTGAATTATATATTTACCTGCATAGACCTCACTTATTTTTTTACCTAGTTTCTTTTGACATAATCCACATGCTTAGCCATAACATGGCTTACTTTCATACCCTACATTATTCAAATTGTCCTTATTCTACTAATATTGAATTTCTTAGTGGATGTTGACTTCACATACAATATTCTTCCTTTCAAAACTATAGTCTCCCAATGCATTTGTTAATATCCTGAGGTTTTAGGGTTTTAGACTGCTGTAAAGTCAGTTATCACCTTGGTTGAGTGGCTGAAGTTTAAATTTTTACTTCTCCATGATTTATCAACTAATTTCTCCTTGTGAAAGAGACACAAATGTATGTTTTTGTCATGGTTTTGTCACCACTATATGGAAGCACATATTAATAAAGGTTGAAAATGTTCTGTTTATCAACAGCTGTAGACTGTTGATAAACAGATTTTAATTTTTACTGCGTCTGTTCTAAAGGCATCTGCTATCTAGACCATAATTGACACGCTCAGCATTCCATCTGCCATTCTGTTACATTTCAGTCACGTAGTAATGTCATGTACAAAAATACACAACATAATGCCATATTTTATATTGGTGTTATTTTGTGTGTGATGATACAGTATATACTCTGGAAGGCACATCAATACATGAGAAAAACATTAGTAAAAACTATATATGAAAATGTCTTGCAGTGTTGACAATAGAACACCACTTCAACACATATCAAAAATGGAACATCAGTTGTAAGAAATGCCAATGTGTACTGGATACATACAGTACAGGCCAAAAGTTTGGACACACCTCCTTATTCAATGTGTTTTCTTTATTTTCATGACCATTTACAGCACTCCATCACTCTCCTTCTTGGTCAAATAGCCCTAACACAGCATGGAGGTGTGTTTGGGTCATTGTCCTGTTGAAAAATAAATGATCGTCCAACTAACCTGACTTCTGCACAACACAACTGCTGGACCCAACCCCATTGATAAAGCAAGAAATTCCACTAAATAACCCTGATAAGGCACACCTGTGAAGTGAAAACCATTTCAGGTGACTACCTGTTGAAGCTCATCGAGAGAATGCCATGAGTGTGCAAAGCAGTAATCAGAGCAAAGGGTGGCTATTTTGAAGAAACTAGAATATAAAACATGTTTTCAGTTATTTCACCTTTTTTTGTTAAGTACATAACTCCACATGTGTTCATTCATAGTTTTGATGCCTTCAGTCATGAAAATAAAGAAAACACATTGAATGAGGAGGTGTGTCCAAACTTTTGGCCTGTACTGTATATTAACTGTCAGTATACCTCTTTGATTTATTTAAAAAGCTGAAAATTTAAAGTTAATCTTTATCCTCCAATGACATATAACGCTTTGTGTTGTATACTATACTATATAAAATTTCTTTTCAGATTGGGCAGGAGATTTTTGGTGCCTGAAGTTTCTGTTATACAGAAACTGTTTTGGAGGCCATTGGCTGTTTGGGAGGAGTTGGGGCCACATTGGAGATGTGTCTGTACCGTAATGCTTGGAACAATTGGCGTCACAGGTGTTTTTGATTACTCAGATATATCTCATTGCTTCATTAGAGCAGCCGAAAGATACATAGGCTTGCTTCTACCTACAGACTACCTTAGGGTGTTGTAGTTGCCATTGTTCATGATGGGGACAAGAGCTGTGCCAATGAAAGTCAAATAAGCCATTATGAAGCTGAAAAACCAACAGTAAAACCATTAGAGACACTGGTAAAACTTTAGGAATTCCTAAATCGACTGTTTGGAATATAACTAAGAAGAAAGAACACACTGGTGAGCTCAGATATTGCAAAGAGAATGGTAGGCCAAGGAAGACCTCCACTGATAATGAAATAAGAAGCATCACCATGGTAAAGAAAGCCCCAAATGCTTGTTCTGTCAAATCAGAAACAGTCTTTAGGAGGCAGATGTGGATGTGTCAGAGACTATCTGAAGAAGACTTCATGAACAGAAATACTGATACCACACTGCAAGATACAAACCACTAGTTAGACACAAAAACAGATTACAGTTTGTGAAAATGTATTTAATAAACCTGCAAAATTCTGGATAAAGGTCTTATGGGTGGATGAGGCAAAGCTGAACCTGTATCAGAGTGATGGCAAGAAGAGAGTGTGGAGATGAAAAGGCAGAACCCAAGATCCAGAGTATACCACCTCATGTGTTTAACATGGTGATGGGAGTGTTATGGCTTGGGTATGTATGTCCATCAGAGTTATTGGCACACTAATCTTCATTGATGATGTAACTGCTGATGGCAGATGCACAATGAGTTCTGAGTTGTACCGAAACATCTTATCTGCTTAAGGTGCAGTAAATGCCTTCAAACTCATTCGACAACACTTCATCCTACAACAAGATATGTAATGATCCCAAATACTTTTCGAGCAACACAGGAGTTTTAAAAGCTTTCTAATGCTTATGTGATATTATTTTTTTTAGTTTCATCAAAAAGGCAGGTTTAAAGGTTATACAGTACACCCCTAAAATTTGTGGGTGTTAAATTCCGCTTAGAATTAAGGCCAAAAAGTTCTATCTTGGTCTCATCAGACAGAGTCCTTCAGGTGTCTGATGAGACCAAGATAGAACTTTTTGTGTGGAGACAACCAGGCACTGCTCATCACTTGTCCAATACAGGCCCCCCAGTGAAGCATGGCGGTGGCAGCATCATGCTGTGGGGGTGTTTTTCAGCTTCAGGGACAGGACGACTGGTTGCAATCGAGGGAAAGATGAATGCAGCCAAGTAAAGGGATATCCTGGACAAAAACCTTCTCCAGAGTGCTATGGACTTCAGACTGGGCCGAAGGTTTACCTTCCAACAAGACAATGACCCTTAGAACACAGCTAAAATAACGAAGGAGTGGCTTCACAACAACTCTGTGACTGTTCTTGAATGGCCCAGCCAGAGCCCTGACTTAATCCCAATTGAGCATCTCTGGAGAGACCTAAAAATGGCTGTCCACCAACGTTTACCATCCAACCTGACAGAACTGGAGAGGATCTGCAAGGAGGAATGGCAGAGGATCCCCAAATCCAGGTGTGAAAAACTTGTTGCATCTTTCCCAAGAAGACTCATGGCTGTATTAGCTCAAAAGGCTGCTTCTACTAAATACTCAGCAAAGGGTCTGAATACTTAGGACTATGTGATATTTCAGTTTTTCTTTTTTAATAAATCTGCAACAATTTCAAAAATTCTTTTTTTTTGTCTGTCAATATGGGGTGCTGTGTGTACATTAATGAGGGAAAAAATTAATTTAAATGATTTTAGCAAATGGCTGCAATATAACAAAGAGTGAAAAATTGAAGGGGGTCTGAATACTTTCCGTACCCACTGTATGTCTCCTGCACTGCTAGAATGTAAAATACCAATGTTACCGCTATATGTACTGTAATTCATGCAAGCGTATTTTCATTGCCAGAAGCCTTAGACAGTGCAGCTCGTTTCGGCAGCATCTTGGGGCTTTAACTGTTAAACTGCCCCATACTTGGGGGTTAATGCATCCCTGGATGCCAAATAATTTTTTGCTGCACTTTAAGTAAACGTCACAATTTACAAAAAAAAAGTGAAATTTAAAAGTAAAAACACTTTTTTTTTAATGCAAAGAGCATCACAATTATGCAACACTGATCATTTTACACACTGCTAATGAACTGTAAAAACTATTTTTAAAACTATTGGAACAATGTATACAAAGTGCAACTGACGGCATGGATGTAAATCACCGAGCCAAGTGCGTTTAAACTGGCTGCAAACAAGCACACAGAGATAAAGTGCTAATGCTGGCAGGCTAGTCTTAGTGCAGCTTGGGTCACAGAATTAATTGCACACAAACACTTTAAACAAACACGTCTCTTTCAGAAGTAAAAGGTGCTCAGCATGCACTTAGTTAACGATTTAACAATAGACAAACATCATAGGGGAGCACAACCCCTGTCTGGGGGAGAAGAGGAAAACAAAGCAATCAGCCAAAAAGGACCAGGTACGGTTCAAGCTTTAAAGTAAGCATACAGTCGCGTGAGAAGCCGCAATTGAGAAGACGGTGATTTATTTATTTTTATTGTGGAGATTCCAGCCTTAGCCCAATGTGCGCACTCATAAACGTGACTAAAACAAAGCAAACCAGTAACCAAACAGCAAATAAAGAATGTAATGAAAACAAATGAAATAAGATAACAATACCACCCCTGTTCCCCTTACGGCAATTACACATTAGATACAACAAAGCACAAACAAAACACACACAGTAAATCATGAAAAAGTTAATGAAAAACAGCAACGGATGAAATGTAATGATGAAAATAGATAGTCCAGAGATCCGCACGTTGAATGGGAATGTACAGATAGTCCTACCAGTAGTTCCTGAAATGGTGAAGACGGGTGGATGGGTTCAGGAGCGCTCCTTTCTTTGCAGGATGGCCATGAATCCACTTACAGTCCTCATGTATGCAGGTAGACAATCCAGACGCACGAAACGATCCAGGACAAAATGAATAAGTACAGGTAACCCAACAGAAGGCAGACAGAGAGGAACCTGAAACACAAATTACAAAAACTTTTTTTTTTGCTTTTTGTTACCGGCCCCCTTTTTAAAAGCCGCACTGACATCCTTTGACCTCAACAGCCCCAGCACCCTCAGCAGAAGACCAATCAGAGCCACTGCAGGGACTGCTGGGAGTTGCAGTTTCAAATTCTATTGGCTATTTTCACCATCCCACGTTGTGGTTTTCTCTACAGCTGCTTTCGGTTCTCTCTACAGTACAGTATTGCCATGAAAAAGCCATAAAAATTTTGGAGGATATTTGCGGTTTCCACCAACAATTATTAGTTAGGTTCTAAGGAAAAATCTGCGAATGACTGAGGCCGCGAACTCTGGACCGCGACTTCCCGGGGGTCTACTGTATATTATTTACTTATTTGACTGACACCTTTTTCCAAGGTGACATATAACATTTGAGATATACTATTGGTTATATTTCTTTTGTTTTTTCAAGTGACTTGCTCATGATCACATTCAGTAGCAGGATTTGTCAGTAGTGGGTGCCAGTAATAGTATTTGAATCCAGACTCTTGGGGTTTGAAGTCCAAAACCTTAACCACTATGCCAAAGTGCCTGATTTTATAGTCATATAGTATTTTAATTTCCTAAACATCACCTGGGCCAGCCTTGAAAATAATAGCACAAGACCAGGGGCTTCATGATCATTGATCAGAGTACATTCTAAAATTTTGGCTAAGCTCGAAGGACAAAAATAATGCCAGTCAGTCAGTCATTGTCCAACTTGCTATATCCTAGCACAGGGTCACGGGGGGTCTGCTGGAGCCAATCCCAGCCAGCACAGGGCGCAAAGCAGGAACAAATCCTGGGCAGGGCAGCAGCACACCACAGGGCACACACACATGTCCACCAGAGCACCAGGAGGAAACCCACACAGGCACGAGGAGAACATGCAAACTCCATGCGGGGAGGACCCGGGAAGCGAACGCAGGTCTCCTTACTGCGAGGCAGCACCGCTACCACTGTGCCACCCCCAAAAATAATGTACAGTACACCCCTATAATTTGTGGGGGTTACGTTCTTAGAGCACCCGCAAATTGTGAAAAACCGCAACTTTTGGATGTGGTTAAAAAATGCCTTTTAAATGCCTATTTTTATAGTTTTAACCCTAAATACAGTATGCCCCCAAAGCACTTTAATTTTATTGCAAACTAAGCTTAATACATTAATGCATTACCTAAAAAATTACCTTAATACATTACCTAAAAACAGAATGTAAAGGTAAACCCGTATACTGTACAGTACTGTACTGTTATGTCTCCCGTGGTGATAGAATGTAAAATTACCGCTATACATACTGTAATTCATGTATGCGTGGTTTTTTTTTTTGGTATGCACTGTACTTTTCTTTGTTATAAGTAGAGTAACTACATAATAATTTCATTTAATTAAAATACCATAAAATGTACGGGTACTCACCAATGATGAATGATATTGATAATGATGATGAAGTAGCTATGCAGTACGATGCACTGGATTTAAAACTCCTCGGGTGGCGCCTCTTCTTCAAGCACTTCAGGAGGAGTCATATCTTTGTACGGGTCTTCTTCTGGTGGGGTTTCATGCTGGCTTTTCTTTATAGGTTTCAGAAGCATTGTGATAGGAAGTTGCTACATTGTCTCCTGTAGCGAACTGCTGGTACAATTTCCGTGCTTTCTCACGGATGATGTTACCGTCCATGGGGATGTTCTTCCTGCAGTCGGTGATCCACAGTACCAAGGCAGATTCAATCCTGACGATATTTGTATTCCTTACGGTCGTTACCTTTTTGGCACTATCACAGAAACTTACAAATACGGTACTCCTGATCGCTGCTTCGTTCTTCTTTATGTAGCATGAGGTGCTTTCATTAATGCCATAGTAGCGCGCTAATACAGCATAACTTTTTAGTTCCCAGAGCAAATCCAGTAGTTCATCCTTCTACTGGAGTTCTTTAAACTTCTTCTGGTGCTAAGGCTCAGTTTCAGAAGTCTTGGAAGGTGCAGGGAGATTTAAAGCCATCATGTGCGTTTAAGAATAACAAAACAATAACAAAGAGGAAAACACAAGGACACTCAGCTGGAGACGCGTCGCAAAGCAGCAGTCAATCTTCAGCAAGGAATAATGAATAACGCTCTCGGATTGGCTACTTTCATTATCCCAAACTGTGTTTCCCTCCACGGTGGTAAACCCACTCACTTGGAGACGCGTCACATGGCAGCAGTCAATCAGCAGCAAGGAGAAATGAATAACACTCTCGGATTGGCTACTTTCACCATCCCAAACCACGTTACCCTCAGTGGTTGCTTCCTGTTCTCTCTACAGCACAGTATTGCCACGAAAAAAGCCATAAAAAATTGTGGAGGATATTTTCGCTTTCCGCTAACAATTAATAGTTAGTCAGGTTCTAAGAAAAAATCTGCGAATGACTGAGTCCACGAACCCTGAACCGCAACTTTGCGTGGTCTACTGTACTCTCAAAAAAAAATAGAATTTTTAAAACAAATGGGAACTAATGACTGCATCTGAGTGGAAAGAGCAATAGCAATGCATTATCATGCAGTGCCCAAAGAGCCATCAGTGCCATGGGACCCACATGACATGTGTTTACTGACATGGTGCAGCAGGCAGAAAAATCTTTTATTTAAGCTCTTAATACTTTGTGTCAAACACAGTGTGAATTGAGTCTTTAACCACAGAAGTTTAAGATATTAAAAATATTCTTATTGAACTTGTTAAAAAGTAAAATCATTTCGCTAAGTAAATGTCAGTGTTGCAATACACACAAGTCACTTTACATTTGATGTAAAATATTCAAGTGTCTTTGGATTATGATTGTATTGATGTCCTGAGGGACAGGATGTGGGTCATCCATGTGTTCATCTTGGTCTGTCTCAAGTTCGTAAGTGTTGTGAGGAGCCAGGCTTTGAATGGTTCCCCACTGTCACCTGAAAGAGAGATTATACAAATACTATGTACTAAATGTAACTGCAATCCTAATAATTAGGCCTATTTACAAAGGAGTGACTCTCATGAGGCTTTAGTTTCCTGTTGAGAATCTGTGTGCCGAGTATTCCAGAACTAACTATTTTAAAATGTTTTAGCAAAAAACACATGCATTTCACTCATTTTGAGCATATGACTGAACAATTGACATGCAGATTATGCAACAGGAGAGCTGCATGTGATATACTTTTTTTTTTCTGTTCTCCATTTTTGCACTGTTTGTACAGAACTGGGGCCTCATGCATAACGCCATGCGTAGAATTGACACTAAAACATGGCATACAGACCAAAGCGGAAATGTTCGTACGCACAAAAATATACAGATGCATAAATCTTTGTGTTCACCAACTTCCATGTTCTTCTGCTCCATAAATCCCGGTCAGCATGAAAAGTAACCCACGCGCACGCCCTGCTGCCACTCCCAAACTCCTCCCAGAATTACACCTCTTTGAATATGCAAATCAATATAATTAGCTCTTAAGCTCAGCATTCTCTGAAAAGGCAATGGCAAAAACACAGGAGCAAATAGAAGAATTTGGAGGCAAGGAAAAGCGTACTATTTGTTGGTTTAAACAGTGGTATAAACAACAAAAGGAAGTTGATCAAGTGACATAGAGTGTCAGAGAAACTCGAAAACTCAAATTCACAAAGTCGCACAGTGCCCGAAATAAAAAAGAAGTTGTCAGATATCAAAGTCGCCATGAAAAGGCGATTCGTAGCCCACCGTCTGAGTGTCATATGAAAGCTTATTAGGGTACAGAGTAAAGAAAAAACAACAGGGACACAGTGGGGGCAAAAAGCTCGAAATGTCAACTTAAATTTCGAGAGTTCCACTTTAATTACGTAGTTTATTTTGTCATTAAAGTAGAACATCATAAACTTCATCTTAAAATCATTTAATTTACTAGTTTCTCAAATCCTATCGTAATTAAAGTAGTACGTTAAATGCTTTGTTTTGTATTTTTTCTTCTATGTGCTCTATGTGTGTGAATCACGACGTGCTTCTTAAATGAGCTGTCTCTTCCTCCGACTGGACACAGAATCCATTACATTCATGATATTACACCTCTCTGAATCATTAAAATACTGAGATGGATACTTGATATAATTTTCATGATGATAGGAATTAATGCATGCATTAAACATGGGAACACGATGGCGCAGTGATAGTGACAAGCCGTCGCCCTGTCCAGAGATTGTTCCTGACCCCGCAAGATGCTTGCTGCGCCGTGCACTACCTTTGATGAAATAATGTATTCCAGCCGTACTGTCTCTTTCAAACATACTAACCCCTAATTCCTGTCCTTCCTTTCTCCAAGTTCCCAATCACCACACAATCAGTTCTGTAATAGACATTAAGTCATTTGTAAGCTGAGAGCACCAATTCTTCAAAAGTTTTAAGGAACATTGAAATATCTTCATAGTACATGTTTAATTATTCTATCCATCTATCCATCCAGTGTCATGCCAGTCCCAGCAAGAAAAACTGCATTTCATCTTAAAAATTATATCGTCATCATATGTTCTATCTATATGTAAATACGGCATTTATAAAGTGGCTCAGGTTGTGCAATATTATAACTGTATCTCAAGTTTACAGTGAGGTAAATGTACTTATAAGTACAAACAGTTCTACAAGGAGCACTTGATGGACTGATTGATTGCCTTTATAGTTCTTGGGATGAAACTGTTTCTGAACTGTGAGGTCCGTACAGGAAAGGCTCTGAGGCGTTTGTCGCATGAGAGCAGTTTAAATAGGCAGCATGATTGAAGCAGTTTGTGCTAGATGCTCTATACCAATAATTCTCTTTCCGATCACTCAGATACAGTGACATAAATAGTCCAAGTAGTGCAGTGACAGTAATATGGAAAAAATGATCTGCTGTGGCAACCCCTAACGGGAGCAGCTGAAAAAAGAAGAAGGTGCAGTGAGAGTAGCAATGCTAAAGCAGCCATTGTATTTGGAATAGTTTGGCTATTCTGTGGACCATTCTATTATTACAGGTTAATTACAATCAGATGCCTTAAACTAATAAACAATATGCAGTTAATTTCAGTGTATATGACAAAGCCGCGCCAGGGATGTGGATCTAAAAAAGAAAGGGAAACCAAACTGGAACCAAAGCACTGCACTGGTGCAGCCAGTTTGCAAAAAAGAGCAGAGAACTTGCGTACGCCAGGGTTTGAGCTATCATGAAAATGTATATGGCTTTATGCCAAGTTTACGTTTTATACATCGCGATTTGAGCTTGGAAATGGGAGTACTCAACATTTTTATGTGTACACACTGTTTATACATGAGGCCCCTGGTCAGTATTGACATCTGTTATATCAAATTTTTTTTCTCTCCTTTCTTCATGAAGTAAGTTTATTAAAAATGTTTTCTGGCCAACACTCTAGAGAAAGTACATGGGGTAAGTAATTATAAATATTTTCTCTTTATTAAATAATCAGTCAAAGCTCTGAATTATTTAAAGTTTTTTTTTTTGTTCTAAGTAAGCCTAGCACAATTAATTTAAGCATGTTTCAGGCTTAACTGAAGCAGTATCAAATCTCTAGTTAATAACACTCTAGTTAATCAGTATATTACTGTTAGTTAACACTAGAATTACCAAAGCCTACGAAAAAAGTCATAAATCCAGCCCACCTTAAATCCTTTCACGTCTTGCAAATATGCTGATCAAGACAAGCAGCAAGGAGCCTACTATTTCTTCCCCCCCACCGCTGCAGAACGGGCACAAAGTTCTTCCAGTTCCAGCCTTGATTATCTGGGAGAGAAGTGCTGGAGTTTTAGAATGGAAATAGATTGTTATTTGGAAACACTTTCACTTCACTACTCAAAACGGTAAATATAGGGCACAGTCAGGATCAAACCGGGGGACTCTTGATTACAAGTCAGCAATTCTTACCACTGCACCACAGAAGCGGTTGCATTATCCTTGAACCATTTGTAAAAGTGTTTATCTCATCTTTTGACTTCAGGCTTCACACATTACATAGTTTATGTCAACATTTTGTCATTTATTACTAAAATATGAAAAACGTTTCTGTTTTAACGATGTGTTTACACATATTATTGTACAAACAGAGCACACATGAAATACATGTGTTCCAAATAACGATCTATTTCCATTCTAAAACTCCAGCACTTCACTCCCAGATAATCAAGGCTGGAACTGGGAGAACTACATCGGAGAAAAAGAACAGTAGTCCTCCCCGCAGGAAACGTCCATTCAAACATAAAAACAACAGTGCTGCACCAGGTGTAAAGGGGAAAGATGGCACCATTTGGATGCAGCAACACGTTGAGCGTCATCCTGCCAATGAATCTGCCACATGAATGTTCTTCAACAAAACAGCATGGCCTACAGAGATATTGTGCAAGTATTCCATTTGTGATTATGTTTTTTGATTGTCTTTTATATGAAAAACATTTATATGTTACTTATGTCAATGCTACCGTTGCACTTTATGTAACTGATCTTTTCCTAAATAAGAAGTGGCATTGCACATTACTTTGTCAGCATGCCTATGTCGATCAAACACAGGAAGTTCTGCAGTCTACTTTGACTTTCCTCTGTAGGAAAATAAATAAATATAGGTAAACAACATTGGATGTGGCGTTTACCCAGCCACAGGGCATGCACAAACCAGTGTGCTTCTTTGTGCCGGTCTCAAGCCCAAATAAATGGAGACGGTTACGTCAGGGAGGGCAGCTGGTGTAAAATTTTGACAGATCAATA
Source organism: Polypterus bichir lapradei (assembly GCA_026402145.1). Classification (NCBI taxonomy): domain Eukaryota; kingdom Metazoa; phylum Chordata; class Cladistia; order Polypteriformes; family Polypteridae; genus Polypterus; species Polypterus bichir. The sequence continues at coordinate 127,266,967 of JANRMT010027041.1, read as the reverse complement.
TGCAGACAACAATACAAATTTCCATATTGGATTGGTCAAGGCCCAGGTTAACAATGGCTGCCACCAGTACTGTTAGCCAACAGGGTGCTGATGGATATTGGGTTACTGTTGCCGAATAAGGAGAAGAAGAGGGGGGAGACATGTCTGGAGGCAGGAGGAGAGGAGAAATGTAAAGAGAGTGGAACTGAGGGTAGGAACTTAGAATGCTGGCAGTATGACTGGTAAGGAGAGAGAGAGTTAGTAGATATGATGGAGAGAAGGAAGGTTCATATATTGTGCATGCAGGAGACTAAATGGAAGGGGAATAAGGCCAGGAGGATTGGATGTGAATTCAAATTGTTCTATCATGGTGTGGATGGGAGGAGAATGATGTTCTGAAGGAACAGTATGTCAAGATTGTTTTGGAGGTGAAAAGAGTGTCCGACAGAGTAATGATTATGAAGCTGTAAATTGGAGGTGTGTTGATGAATGTTGTTAGTGCATATACACCACAAGTTGGATGTGCGATGGATGAGAAAGATGATTTCTGGAGTGAGTTGGATAAAGTGATAGGCAGTGTACCCAAGGGACAGAAACTGTTGATTGGAGCGGATTGCAATGGACATGTTGGTGAAGGGAACAGAGGAGACGAGGAGGTAATGGGTAGGCATGGTGTCAAGGAGAGGAATGAAGAAGGTCAGATAATAGTGGATTTTGCTAAAAGGATGGACATGGCTGTGATGAATACTTATTTTAAGAAGAGGGAGGAACATAGGGTGATGTACAAGAGTGGACTGAGATGCACACAGGTAGATTATATCCTATGCAGAATAGTCCATCTGAGGGAGACTGAAGACTGCAAAGTGTTGGCAGGGGAAAGAGTAGTTAGGCAGCATAGGGTGGTGGTCTGTAGGATGGCTTTGGAGATCAAAAAGAAGAGGAGAGTGAGAGCAGAACCAAGGATCAAATGGTGAAAATTGAAAAAGGAAGACTACAAAGTTGAGTATAGTGAGGAGGTAAGACAGGCAATGGATGGCAGTGAAGAGTTACCAGACAGCTGGGCAACTACAGCAGAAGTAGTAAGGGTGACAGCAAGAAGGGTGCTTCATGTGACATCTGGACAGAGGAAGAAGGAGGTTGGACACTAATGAGGGACCAAAGGACCTGTACTAATTGGCTAAACAGAGGGACCGAGCTGGGAAAGATGTGCAGCAGGTTATGGTGATAAAGGATAAAGTTGGAAACATACTCACAAGCGAGCAGGGTGTGTTGAGCAGATGGAAAGAATACTTTGAGAGGCTGATGAATAAAGAGAATGAGAGAGAGAGAAGGTTGAACAATGTGGAGATACTAAATCAGGAAGTGTAACGGATGGAGGTGGCATAGTTAAATATGCTAAGATTTACATTGGGTGTGATGAGGATGGGCAGTATTAGAAATTAGTACATTAGAGGTTCAGCTCAGATTGGACGATTGGGAGACAAAGTCAGAGAGGTAAGAATGCTTTAGTTTGGACACAAACATTAAGGAGACATTGAGGGTATATTGGGAAAAGGATGTAAAAGATAGATCTGCCAGGGAAGAGGAAAAGAGGAAGGACTAAGAGAAGATTTATGGATGTGGTGAGAGAGGACATGCAAGTGATGGGTGTAACTGAGGAAGATGCAGAGGACAGGAAGTTTTAGAAAAAGATGATCTGCTGTGGCAACCCCTAACAGGATTAGCCGAAAGAAGAAGGTGATTGTCATTGAGCTTTTTCATATTAAAGCCCTTATCCCCGGCAGCAAATGTGTGCTAAAAATCATTATTTTCATATGCCTTGTGGGCTCAAATCATACTTTTTATAGACATTGCTGGCACACATACTGAATTACTTACAGACACAGTTCTTTATAGACATGTCCACTCAAATCATATGATGATTTTTTTTTTTCCCTAACTGGTGCCTACTTTTTCATGTAACATTCTGTATTGTAAGTTTGCATAGCCTACAAAGCAAGATTCATACCAAGTGGCAGTGTGGTCCATGTTTGTGAAGCGTGCACATAAGACTTTAATTGCATTTTATACGTATAACATTATGTTATGGTATTCCAGGGATACCACTCTGTCATTTGTACTTATCCTACTAAGTATCTTCTCTGCCTTTGACACAGTCAGCCACCAGATTCTTCTTGCCATTCTCAGGTGGTTTGAGTCCTACCTTTTGGGTAGATACTACTGCGTTTCCTGGCATGGGGAGATGTCAAGGGCGCACCAGGCAAGGATGGGGGTGCCCCAAGTATTAGTACTGGCCCCTCTCCTCCTCTCCCTGTACACCTTTTTACTAAACCTAATCATCAAGTCCCATGGTTTCTCTTATCATTACAATACAATACAATACAATTTGTTTTTTGTAAGCCCAAAATCACACAAGAGGTGCCACAATGGGCATTAACAGGCCCTGCCTCTTGACAGCCCTCCAGCCATGACTCTCTAAGAAGACAAGAAAAAAACAACAACATTTATTTATATAGCACATTTTCATACAAACAGTAGCGCAAAGTGCAAAGAAAACACTCCCAAAAAAAACCCTTGTAGGGAAGCAATGGAAGAAACCTTGGGAAAGGCAGTTCAAAGAGAGACCCTTTTCCAGGTAGGCTGGGCGTGCAGTGGGTGTCAAAAAGAATGGGGTCAATACAATACAGTACAATGCACAAAACAGAACAAATCTTCAATACAGTAAAAAAAAATAAAAATTTTAGAAGTACGGAGATGATATCACATATTATTATTATTATTATTATTATTATTATTACCACCCAAAAGATCAAACCATGTCTAATAGATTATGCAGTTCAACTCCTGGTCCAGGTCCTGGTCTTATTCACTGTTGGACAACTGCAACAATCTGCTGTTATGAGCATCGTATCTTTGACCAAGCATTGCAGATGATTTTAAATGCAACAGCTTTCCTGCTGTTAAACCTGCCGAGGGTGGAATGATATTACTCGATTATATTGACTTCCCTTATAACTCTCTTTGGATAAAAGTGTCTGCTAAGCAAATACATGTAAACATAACAATAAATATAAATTTTTGTTCTTATATAAAAGCCTGCTGTTTTTTTATTTTGTTTTTTTTTTTTTTTTGAAGGCAGTGGTACTTGCATGTCAGTACAAATCAAAACTCAGCATTATACACTTTTTGCGGCATGTAGTATGCATGCACAATAAAACAATACCAAGAAAATGCAACAGGCAGATTATACAATAAAAGCCAAAACCACAAGTAAACAGATTAAGGCACCACAAACCAGCTAATCAACCATTAACTAATGTCCCTGTGTCTGATTTACAAGGAGGTAGTTGATGGCTGCATTTCACAAAAATGTTTTTTTTTTGTTTTTGTTTTTTGTTTTTTTTCTTTGGCTTTTTTCCTCTTTCAAAAATGACATGGATACACTGTGTTGCAATATGTGTCTAATGTCCAAATTCTGATTAATATTCAATAACACTCTTAATTTAAAAAATGAATGCATTCAGTACGTTTTAAAAGCTTTTTGTTTTGCAACATCATACCCATTTAAAGCATAAGAACACTCTAGGTATTTTTTATAATTTATTTTAAAAAAACACGTTACTTTAAATCCCAGTTTATTATGGCAAATTAATTTATATGGCAAGCTAAGCTACCCATCTATGAAGGGTTGAAATATAAGTAACCAATGTAGACCTCAGTGTATTGAGCATGATTGTTTTCTTCTAGTAATAAAATTCATTGTATTTTTCATTCCAACAGCTAGCACATCACAAATATTAGCCCTGCTTTTACAAATCTCAATAGCATATAACAGAGACATAGCAACCAGACGGATACACAGATTTTTGTCCTTTTATCAAAGTGAATTATGAAGAAATTGCTGTTAATTTAAAAATACCTTATCCTATAACAGTTCTCTTATAAAGTAGCAGTATTTAGGTATCATAGGTTCAGGAGAGGAGCAGAACGATGATGTTAGGCACTTAAGATTTACTTAAAAAAATTTCCTAGTATAACTGTAGATCCAAGAAGAGTAGTTACATAGAAAAAAATGTGGCCTAAGATGTGTTACAGTCTTTCTCTCTCTCTCTCATATATATGTATACTAGCAAAATACCCGCGCTTCGCAGCGGAGAAGTAGTGTGTTAAAAGAAGCAATGAAAAAGAAAAGGAAACATTTTGAAAATAACGTAACATGGTTGTCAATGTAATTGTTTTGTCACTGTTGTGAGTGATGAGTGTTGCTGTCATATATATATATATATATATTTATACACACACATAAACATATACATATCTATACATATACACATATATATACACACACACATATATACATACATATATATATCTACATATATACACATACATATACATACACACATACATACATACATACATACACACATACACACACATATATATACACAAATACATATATATATACACATACACACACACATATATAAACATATATATACATATACATACATATCTACATATATACACACACAGCTATTTCGTATCAGTGCAATACGCTGCTTGTTAAAACGGATAACTCCCGCTCTTACGTGCAAGTCTGCGTGGATATTATGAACTATCGTATTTGTTCAAGTTCTATTTAAATTTTAAATAGAAGGAATTTTTATTTAGTCGACAGAAATATCTTTGGTAGGAATGGTAAAAACAGACAGGAATATTATTCCTGAATAAATCAACTCAAACCTTAAACAACTTATAATATTTTGCTCTCCATAAAAATATATCCTGTCTAAATTATACAAGTTAGAAATAAAGTAAACTTTAAAAGAACAAACATTCAAATTTCTTTACTCTTATGTAATTTTATATAAAAAATAAACTTAGATTTTAAATATCCCAAAAGATTTTGCTCTCCATAAAAATATATCCTGTCAAAATTATACAAATTCAAATATGAACATGCTGCATAACAAAACCTGGAAATATAAATAAAATGTGTTCCTTTCAGCAATAACAAATCAAATCATTCAGTTGTCTTTGCTCATATGTCATTTTAGAGCTGGACGCCTGGCATCTTTTTTTGGCAACAAGTTCGTTTCTGTTTGGTGTGAGGTTCTGTGTTGTGGAGATTCTCAGGATGGACTGCAGGTGCTCATTAGTGAGGCGACTCCTGTGTGCTGTTTTGTTAGTCTTTATCACTGAGAAGAGCTTCTCACACAGATATGTGCTACCAAACATGCACAAGGTTCGAGCCGCATGTAGACGGACTTTTTTTGTTCTTCAAAGTCACCAAAGCGCTGTGCAAACTCAGTGCGCTCAGTTTATCAGCAAAGTGCGTATTTGGGAACACCGTAGTGACGACTTGGTTCAACATTACTTGGCAACAGGGAAAGTGGGGCAAGTTGCACTGGTGCATTTGTGTCTCCCATAAAAGCAGCTTCACTTGAAATCACTTTGTGATTGTGCACGGGTAAAAACGTCCGCTGAAGTGTCAGATTCTTATTTAATTCTTCTGCTTTCTGTATCTTCTGCATTGCATTCAGGTCTTTCAGGTTACCCTGATGTTTTGTCTCATAGTGCCGTCTTAGATTAAATTCTGTAATTACAGCCACATTACCTCCACAAATGAGACACACGGGTTTACCGGCAATGTCAGTAAACATATACTCAGCCTCCCATCGGTTTTTAAAGGCTCTATTTTCAGAATCAACTTTTCTCTTCAGCATCGTGTGGGCTAGCTTTGCAATAATTTGCAAAATCATAAGCTAGACTTGATTAACGCGGTAAGTGTTCGGCAAGGCAGCTGAAGCGCTGCATTATGGGATCTGTAGTTTATTGTGTTACCAGCGCTTCATATACCCGGGCCATTAATAACAATAATGCAGTATATAAAATGATCTTGCGGGCCGGATATAATTACACGCCGGGCCGGATGTGGCCAGCGGCCCTTGAGTTTGACACATATGGACTAAATAGAACTTGAAAAGATATATTTTTTCAAATGTGATCGCGCAATTCAGATAGAGTTGACGCGCACTACAGCCTGCATGCCTCAATAAGTCATCCTCCTCTCGCTCTTACTTTTTTACCGTTCATCTAATGAATACACTGAGTATGGCTTTACCAAAGCAATCATTGATTGCGAATAAAGTATTCATTATTCGAGTATGTAGATCGGGGTATATATATACATATATATACCCGCGTATCGCAGCGGAGACGTAGTGTGTTAAAGAAGCTATGAAAAAGATTTGTTTCTTACTCCATCAATAAACAGCTCGTCTTCTTCTTTATCTGAGACCTGACACACTGCATGCACGGGTTTTTTTTTTAACACTGTCTTCCTTTAGCGGGACATTCACTTTTTCCACCGTGTGCTTTGTTTCTGCAGTAAGCTGCAGTTATGAATAATATGTTTGTATGTATCAGACGCTTCATATTTTTTTGCTGCCTTTTCAATTGTGTAATTTGGTTTTTGTTCAGCGCTCTTTGGAACTGTTGCTTTTTGTCTGTGCACTGCGTCAGTTCACGTGAGCCGCTCGGTGTACATGCATCGAAGTTTCCCAGCTGTGCTGGTGCCATGTCGTGCTATGTCCATGGCTGTATTTAATGTTACCTTAGACCAGGCACTTAAAACTTTCTCTCGCAGTTTCGCTGAGTTTGTGCCAAACACCACCCTGACCATCTCATCTTCCTCTGCATAAGCACAGTCCTTCACCCGTGAATATTTACCCGTGGCAGTGTTTCTATTGGATTGCCGCTGACGGATGGCCTTATATGGGCAGGCACTAAATTACAAATGCTAGCGGCAGCCTGTCTATGAACTTAAAGTTTAGGTTTACATCGTGCTTTGTTTCCGAAGTAGCAGAACTCATGAATATGGTTGTATATGTCACTCGCTCGCTTCTTATTGTTTCGCTGCCTTCTCAATTATATAATGCATGTTTTCTTCAGCGCTTTTTGGGCCTCTTCCTGGTTTTCTACCTACTGCGTGATTACGTGGGCGGCGTGATGATGTCACACGAAACTCTGCCCTCACGGGTTTCACGCTAATCTCCATTACAGTAAATGGAGAAAAACAGCTTCCAGTTATGACCATTACGCGTAGAATTTCGAAATGAAACCTGCCCAACTTTTGTAAGGAAGCTGTAAGGAATAAGCCTGCCAAATTTCAGCCTTCTACCTACACGGGAAGTTGGAGAATTAGTGATGAGTCAGTGAGTCAGTGAGTGAGTGAGTGAGGGCTTTGCCGTTTATTAGTATAGATACAGTGTATATAATTGTATACAGATGGAGCCATGTCAAATAGCCGCGGCCGTGTGAATGGCGTGCGAATGGTGTACGGCTGCCATATGCACACCGTGATCCCCCCCTCCCTCTGCTGACAGAAGGCGTGTCAAGATTTCACAGTAAACACGCCCATTCATGCCCTATTTATTCATTTACCTGGTTCCACCACTAGATGGCGCTTTGTTCTCAAGAACACGTTAACACACGCCAGCAATTTAGCTGCGCTGAGTTGCAATCGCGTGATTTTAACAACCCACCCCCTCCCCCGCCGAACTGACGCTACCAAACTGCACTACAGAGATTAAGATGGCGGCTTAACACTAGAATTACCAGAGCCTACGAAAAAACTCTTAGATCCGTCCCACCTTAAATCGCTTTTTAAAACCGTTCTCACCTCTCCACCAGCGTCTTTTGTTAATCTAAATGTGTTGATAAAGAAAAGTTGCAAGTAGCCGGCTATTCCATCCCCCCATCGACTTAGAAAGTGCACAAACTTCTCCCAGCTCATGCCTTGATTGATTATCTGGGAGTGAAGTGGAGTTTTAGAGTGGAAATAATAGATCATTATTTGGAATACACGTATTTCACGTGTTCCGTTTCTACAGTAATCCGTGTAAACACATTTTTAAAACAGAAACGTTTTTCATATTGTAGTAGTAAATGACAAAATGTAGGCATAAACTATATAATGTATGAAGCCTGAAGTCCAAATATCAAATTAACAGCTTCACAAAAGGTATAAATATAACAGAACAAGTATGCTTTTATTCAAAAATATAACTGCAGGAAAAAAAGCCGCATTAACATGCCACATTGACACATACGTACCTCAACTGCCATGGTAGTGTAATGGTATCAGCTGCTAACTTGTAACCAAAAGGTTATGAGTTCGATCCTGCACGATTCTCTTTTGAAAAGTAAACTGCTCTTATTCTTACTATTTTAAAATAAAAACATACATTTCATTTCAGTGTGTAACAGCCAGTGTAATTTATGATACTTGTAAAGGTTAGTTTTTTTTTTATTCACTTTTCATTCTCTCAGTCGTGTTCAAGATCCTTCCCTACCTCCCTCCCAACCCCCCCAATCTGAAAACGCGCTATAGCTCTGCAGCGTAATTGTGACTGCATTCTCGTACCAATGTTTTTGCGAACTGCTGTGCCTGCGTGCACTTTTCGTGGTATTACACGTCTATTTTTTTGAGCATACCCGGGTCGCTCAAACACAGGAACATCTGTTTTGTACAAGTATAACAAAACAAGTGCACTTTTATTCTAGACTATAAGTGAAGAAAAAATAAAGCAAGTTACAGTAGGCGGTTGATACGACAGCTTGCGTGGGGCAATGCTAAGAACTGCTGATTTCCGATCCGTGCTATATAAAATCATCCCATTCAAATATTAACAATTCCCTCACACCCTTCCAACATTTACGACATGTGTACTTGTTGCAGTGTACACACCTCTCTGTGCTATGGTTCCTATTACACTGAATTAGCACCTGACACTGTACTTTCTTCCCTATATAAATAACATTCGAGCTATAGCGCGTCTCCAAATAAATCACATTTGAGCTATAGCACGTCTTTATGTGAAAACAGCATTGTCAGATGGGGGGTATGGAGGAATATTTCGGAAAATATTAAATAAATAGATAAATGCGTAAATAAATAAAAGTACTGTGAAATGTGAGCATAAATAAATAAATGTATCATGAAATGAAACCTTAATAAATAAATGTATCATGAAATGAGAGCATAAATAAATGTGTCACGAAACATGTTTTTTGTTGCTTATTTATTTATTTCATTTTGTCCGTAACATTCCTGCAAACCGTCATGAAATACGACTTGAAATAAAACTGTCACTTTCACTCGTCAAAGTTGAGACGGTGGGCTCTAACACGCCCTCTAGTTACTGATTGGTGAATCGATAGCACAAGAATTAATTAGAAAAATGCTTACTACTGCCGATGAAATGGATTCTGCCGAAGATATTACGTATTTCAGAGAGAGAATTGAAGATTTATCGGAAGGAATTACAATGTTAGCGGCCCTTTTAGACTCCGATATAGGTAAAACTATTTTTGAAGTTATCGAAGAACAGGTGGAACGGACTCTATTGCAGCTGAGTCAATAGAACACCTTCTTTTATGCGGTTTAAAAGTACGACAGATTGCAGATCTATATGGTGTATCGGGGGAGACGATCACAAGGCGAATGAGCCAGTTTGATATACGGTAAGCTGCAACGGCTGTAATAGTTCAGGTACTTTGACATGGAATGCCGAAAGCAGCTCCAACTAATATTTTGAACTGAGTATTTGACCCTTGTTTTACGGGTATAAAGTCAGGTGCATATTCGCAGCTACTTTTTCAAACTATAGTGGCAAAGTTGTTCTATTGACTCAGTTGGAATGTCAAAGGATGGACGTCCAGAGAAGAGAACTGCATCACCTGAACTGGAGTGTAGTAGAGTCTGTTCCACCTGTTCTTCGATAATTTCAAAAACAGTTTCATCTATATCGGAGTCTAAAAGGGCCGCTAACATTGTAATTTCTTCCGATAAATCTTCAATTCTCTCTCTGAAATACGTAATATCTTCAGCAGAATCCATTTCATCGGCAGTAGTAAGCATTTTTCTAATTAATTCTTGTGCTATCGATTCACCAATCAGTAACTAGAGGGCGTGTTAGAGCCCACCCTCTCAACTTTGACGAGTGAAAGTGACAGTTTTATTTCAAGTCGTATTTCATGACAGTTTGCAGGAATGTTACGGACAAAATGAAATAAATAAATAAGCAACAAAAAACATGTTTCGTGACACACTTATTTATTTATGCTCTCATTTCATGATACATTTATTTATTAAGGCTTCATTTCATGATACATTTATTTATTTATGCTCTCATTTCATGACAAATTTATTTAATAAGGCTTCATTTCATGATACATTTATTTATTTATGCTTACATTTCATAGTACTTTTATTTATTTGTGCATTTATTTATTTATTTATTTAATTTTGTCCGAAATAGACCTCCATGGGGGGGGGAATCGTGAACGTGACTAAGAGAATGGAACTGAATTAAAAAAAAAAGCTAACCTTTACAATTATCATGCATTTACACTGGCTCTTACAGACTGACTGAAATCAAATTATGTTTTTATTCTAAAATAGTTAAAAATAAATAAATAACCTTCGCCGTTCTGCCTGCCTGAACTTCCTGTCTATCTATATAGTAATAACAGTAATTTTATTATTATATAGGAGCTTCCCTGTCTGCCTATCATATAGTGCCTTTCCTTCCTACCTATCTATATATCTATCCCCTTAGCTGTTTTTATATATCTATTATACAGTGCCTTCCCTGTTTATTTATATATCTAATGCCTTCTCTGCCTGTCTGATTGCATATAGCGCTGAACTTACTGCTCTGTACTATTCTGGCCTCTGCGTGTCCTGGAGTACAAAAGAAACACCACCATACAGCAACATGTGGGGACTGGCAAGATCGGGGAAAAAACACGCGGTCACTGATTACAAACCGCAAGATGAATGAAAGAGACAATATATGTAAAAACATCATTGCACTAATGCAATATTATTTGAAAACGATCAGCGTCAGATCGGGTTTGAATATGCTCCCGATCTGACGCTGTTCGGTTTCAGATAATATTGTATGTGCTGTGTGTTGAAACTGCTGCACTGAATAAGCTGACTTCTTCTGTAAGAGCGTCAGCGTGTATTCAAACCCGATCTGACATTGTTCGTTTTCAAATAATGTTGCATGTACTGTACTATTTTAGAATAAAAACATAATTTGATTTCAGTCAGTCTGTAAGAGCCAGTGTAAATGCATGAAAATTGTAAAGGTTAGCTTTTTTTTTTTAAATTCAGTTCCATTCTCTCAGTCGCGTTCACGATCCCCCCCCCCA
>JANRMT010027041.1:127208209-127250294 GCA_026402145.1 Polypterus bichir lapradei | reverse complement strand
ATATAGATATAGATATGGGAACAACACTCATATCAATGACAAAACAATTACATTAACAATCATGTTACGTTATTTTTTAAATTTTTCCTTTTCTTTTTCATACCTTTTTTAACACACTACTTCTCCGCTGCGAAGCGCGACTATTCTGCTAGTCTCAACATAAATGGCGAGAATAAAGTGGAAATGTCGAGAATAAAGTCAACATGTCGACTTTAATCTCGACATTTTGATTTTTTTTCTTCACTGTGTCCGTATTTTTTTTTTCACCGTGGCCCTAATACGCTTCCGTATCATCATGGGTTGTGTATTGAGTGATTTAACAAATCTGTTTTATTAATCGGTTTGTTGTTGTTTTTTTTACCACGTCATCTATTTATGAAACTACAGTATGTTGACAATACAAGAACTGCCTGTACAGTATATTAAAGATACGGTATAGGGCTTCCTGGACACTGCAGTTAACTGAAGCAGTCAATGCTCCATCTGGCGGGATTATACAGCATTGCAACCATCTTTTTAGAAAGCGCATGGGGGCGTTTATGGGGCGGGGCATCATTAACTGCGTCATCGCGGTGGATCACATTCTGTGCACGGATCGTCCATGGTCCTGTCATGGTCCTGTCATGGACCTGTCATGCTCCAGGCGGCTGTTTGACGTGGCTCCCACTGTATGTATATACAGTATATATATTTACAGTACATACAGTATATATTAATACTAGCAAAATACCCACGCTTCGCAGCGGTGAAGTACTGCCTTAAAATTTTTATTAAGAAGAAAATTAAACCTTTTTAAACTGAGTGAAAATATACCAATAATTATTTGTTGAGGATCCCTTTGTATCTCACGTTGTCAGTTCGGCACTCCAGTTGTAATATGACCAAGCTGTGCGCTGAGCTTACTCTTGAGCATGCAACGTACAGTTGGCCATGTGAACAGTAATCTTGTTTCAAATCTCACAGCTTGGATTGCTGCTGTCATAATCAGTTTGAGTTTCATGGTTTTTTTCAATTACGACAGTATTTGCAGGACTTGTGTTAAAGTGACATTCGGCATCTGTCAAGCGTTGTAAGCATACAACCGGTTTCATCGATAACTTCACATCCAGCTTTTGAGAGTTTAAACATTCATAAACATCAAAGTGTCCACTACTGAAATCGTCACCTGTGAATCTAAGATGTTTAAGAGGCATTGGCGGTTGTCGAAAGGTGTAAAATATTTGGCCATTTCGGTACACTTGAAAGTGACAACCGAACAATTCAGCGGCAGCCATCAACTCACATGCAGAACCATAGGTGAAGGGCTTAAGCATTTCACTCTTCTAGTGCTCCCGTGTAGTATAATTATCTCCTGTACTGTCATCAGTCCACACCTTGAACCTGTCCCAGTCATTCAATATATAAGACACAATGTTCCTCCGGATATCAAGAGTGAGCCTGATATGGCCGTGCAATATGTAACACAGAGAATGGAAAAGGCAGGTGCCATCTCCGGGCATGGAAACCACTCGGTAAGTGACAGTTCTTTGATCGATGGTGATCACCTCGATAGACATGTTAATGGGGTTACGGTTGGAATGATAAAGGAAATGTGTAACTGAACAATGTAAAGTAAGTCTAAAATACCTACACAATAACTATAATCATAATAAACAAACAATAAAACAGCGGAGAAGCCGTGGATTAAATAAAAACGCTGCAGTTATCAGCAGGGAGACGTGAATCCCGTGGCGAAGCAAGGAAGGGAATGTAGAGACCGGAGCGACAGACGGCCTTATATAGGCAGGCAGCCAACAACGTGGGAGTCTTTGGGATGGGGGACCCAACGCCGCCTCACACAGTGACCGAGCTGCAGGCTATGGACGTATATATGTACATAAGTAGGATTCAGTTAGCGTTGGGAACCCGCGTACCAAATTTCTTGAAGATGGGCCCATAAGTAACAAAAACCATTGGAAAGTTCAATATGGCGGCCGACATTGGCATCATACCACCGAAATAAGTATGTACATTGGTTTCGGTTAGCGCAGGGAAGCCGCCTACCAAATTTTGTGAAGATGGGGCCATAAATAAATAAGTTCAAAATGGCGGACGTTGTCCACCGTTATGACCGTTACGCGTAGAATTTCGAAATGAAACCTGCTTAACTTTTGTAAGTAAGCTGTAAGGAATGAGCCTGCCAAATTTCAGCCTTCTACCCACACGGGAAGTTGGAGAATTAGTGACGTTGAAAAGTTCAATATGGCGGCCGACAGTGGCGTCATACCACCGAAATAAGTACGTACATCGGTTTTAGTTAGCGCAGGGAAGCCGCTTACCAAATTTCGTGAAGATGGGGTCAGCCTTCTACCTACACGGGACGTTGGAGAATTAGTGACGTTGGAAAGTTCAATATGGCCGCCCAGGGAGTTCCCTCTGCCTCCGCAGAGGACGGCCTTTCTCCGGACGCTCGCCCCCAGCGAGACGTCCCTTCCTATCGGAGGAACCGGCACTCACCCCTCGGTTCCTCCCTTTTCTCTTGGACGCCTTGATGGTCTGGGTCTGAGCATGGCAACAGCTCAAATCCAGCCCCGTCTGCGTCCCTGCAGAGCGACGGGAGACGGCTGCAAGCTTGGAGTGCAGGGCGCTAGGACCCAGGGCACGCATCAGCCCCTGTCCTGCCAGCGCCTGCGTACTCGCTCTCCTCGCCCCATCGGCCGTCTGCACCGCCGCGTCCGCTGTTGGGGAATTGCCTACTTGAAGCCGGTCTTCCTTTAAACAGTAACGGCTGTGTTCGGCGAATCCCCCCTCGTGCTTTACGGGGACAGCGTCACTTACCTTCCCCGCGGTACATCGTCGGCCAAAGGCTCCAGCGTCGCGCCGATCCTCCGAACTACTCGCCGTCTCTCCCGACGCGACCGCCTTCCCCCTCAGCTGCTCCAGCCGGACGACGATAGCACCCAGCATCTGCAACAAAGGCGACTCGGCGGGCCAAAGGGATCCTTCCGACTCGCGCCGAGCCGCTGGCGAAAACAGAGAGACAGACGCCGGTGGGCTTACCTGTCGATCAGCTCCACTCGTCGCCTGCCTCCTGTGGGCCACTCCCTCTGGCCCAATCGGGTCTCTTCTGGGCACGAGACTGGCATTCCTTGGTCCCGCCTCCATCCAGTCATTGGCGGGCACACAAGACACACCAGCCAATCCTGTGCCTGTCAACGGGCGGGACATCCGGCCCGCGGCCATCTTGTCTCCCCTGCTCTGGGTGCGGTGACGTGCTTCCTCGCAGCTTCGCAGCCGCTGCGATTCTTCAAGCCACATCGGCTCCAATTTCGCAGCCTCCTCTGCAGCCACCGTTGTGCTGCCGACAGCCCGTGGCCCGGCATGCTCCTGCCACGGACGCGGATCCGGATCGTCCCTCCCTGTGGAAAACAAGGTACTAACGACCCCGAAGGGCCGATTACGGCAGGGCAGGGCACTCACCTCCCGGATCCCGTCACTCCGAGGCCCCTGCCTCGGTGTGGCCTTCTGCGTCGCAAGGCCGGCCTGGCCGTCCTTCGCGATAGCGCGACCCTCGGAGCCCGCTGCGCTCTGGCAACGCCCGTTCTTCCTCCTCCGCACCCGGGGATGGCCTTTCTGCGGTCCGGCGGCAGTCTCTGGGGTCAACCGCTCCCGTGGGGTTGTGCACGAGCCGCTCCTGCGGCGAGTGTGTGGGGTCCGCTGCTGCGCCGGGCCCTCCACAAAATATTTATAATTTGGGGTTCCCCGTCTTGAACCAGACGGATCGCCCCACGTTGGCCGCCATTGTGGAAGGTGACCCGGACACAGACAGATGGACAATGGTTTCTCACCCAACACACCCATTTAATTTACAATAATATATTACAGTTGCACTCACGTGCACTCCCCAGTGCCTCTTGCATCGTTCCCCCAATGTCCAGGCCTTACAATGCCTCTCTCTCTCTCTCTCTCTTCAGGCCTTACAATGCCTCTCTCTCTCTCTCTCTTCTGGCCGCCTCCAGTCCTCTCTCCAGCTCCGTCTCTCTGCCACCCGACTTCCGCCAATGACTGGAGGGAGGCGGCCCCTTATATGGGAACCCGGATGGGCTCCAGCTGCATTCCGGCAATCAGTCCTAGCCACACCCCCGTGTGGCAGAAGTGCCGGCTGCGCACTCGGAAGCCCTTCGGGTGTCCCCTGTCTTCTTCCCCCCAGCACTTCCTGGTGTGGCGGAAGTGCTGGGCTCCAGACTTCTACAGGCACCGGGGCGCCGCCTGGCGGTGGCCACAGGTCCCTACAGGGCTGGGCTTCCAAGCCCTTTACCCGAGGCCACCAACATAAACAGGGCGGACGCCCCCTCGCGGTCTGGAGGAGGCACAAGCCCTCCTCTGGTCCTCCTGGGCGTCCCGGCCGGGTACCACACGGGATATTCCGGCATCAAGGCGCCGCCTGGCGTTGGCCACGGGTCCCTACAGGGCGGGGCTTCCAAGCCTTTTACCCGATGCCCCCAACATAACCAGGACGGACGCCCCCTCACGGTCTAGAGGAGGCACAAGCCCTCCTCCGGTCCTCCTGGGCGTCCTGGCCGGGGACCACAATGTATATCTCTCCATTATAAAAAGAAACCCTGGAATGCAAAAGCAAAGCGACGATACGTGATTTTCTCAGAAGTTCTCGAAAGACATTTAAAAGACCCGCGAGACAAGAGACGTGCCACGGAGTGTCTCACGGGGACCATAAACATGAGACTTGGTGCCAAGAGACTGTCCCAGGGCCGTCTCGCTGGAACGTGGAACATGAGATTCTTACAAGATACGCCCTACTTACAACAGATATCATATAAGAGCAAATCCATCAAAAAACAGTCAGTCGTGTAAAAGCACGTAGTCCACACACATCCTGTGCTCTCAACACATATAAAGCGTATAAGGACAATACGGAGAATAGACACCCAAAAGCGTTGGAGAGAAAAAAAGGCAGATAAGAGATTATGAAACGAGTAAAATTAGAAAGTATTACAGCATCCCAGCCAGGTTGCGGCCTTTTTGGTTTTAAGTGACTGTTCGGTCCGATTGACAGAGGGCGGAGTACAGCACGGAAGACTGATAGCGGGGTATTGATTGATGCGGTAAGGGGGGGGGGGGCAAGACACGGGGGGTGAGGGATTGGAGAGGGTGCTAGAAAGTTGTGTTTGGGGTTATGAAGTCAGCGATTGTTCAAGTAAAACTTTTGGGACACTTTACCATGTCAGTTGCTACAGTATCAAAGAAAAGATAGAAAAGATTGCATTACCACAAAACAAAAGGTGATTAATCATCAGAATTAGGTGTAATTGAAAAAAGAGCAGGACAAATCAAGGTCAGAAATAAAAGGCAAAGAGTAGAGTCTTTTCGCATTCGCATCATTCTTATGCACAAAACGTGGATTTACACAATAATAGACCATACTCTGTGACAATATGTGGTCCCACAACAGTTAAAGCAACGACAAGTTGAATTTCAACGAATACACAATTTGGTCAGGTGTAAATTTATGATCACAGAGAAGTGATGCAAATTTTAACAGGCAAAAAGAAAGGTAATGTATATATTCCACGAATAACATTACACACCAAAGGAGATCGTGATATGCCATTCGTATTAAAATGTTTACAGTTTACTGTGAGAATAGCTTTTGCTATGACAATCAATAAATCACAGGGACAAACATTATAAAAAGTCGGATTATTTATTAGAGAGACAGAAAGAATATTCACTCACGGGCAGTTAATACGTTGCATTGTCACAATGTGTCTCCAAAAAATATATTTTTTAATGAAGCTTTAAAGTAAAAGTGAAACAATTGCCCTCTGCTTTTCATCAGCAAATGCAATACCACAGTAATTGTCCATTAACTCAGACAGACGATGTTCCCATTCAGACACACTTTCATCATCTTTCTGCCGGGCTGATGTTAATTTTGACCAATCCAAGCCTTTCTTGAATTTATTTTCAATATGTCCCTTTAATGCATCCCACTGTGTGTTAAAATTTCTGTCTCTTGGGGGATCATTCCATTCCCCCTTAACATCATTCCATGCACTCTTAAGTTTTCTACTGAGAACCATAGCCCACTTCTGTCCACTGGGTTTATACATATCATCCATAGCCTGCAAGCTCTCAACAAATGTCCTGCCCCCCACCTCATCAGGGGAACGTAATTCTGTAACTACTTCTTTTAATTCTTGCATATGCCAATTACACTGAATTTTAAGGAATCTAGGAGTTATTATCTGAATTAGGCTGAGCTGAATTATAATCGGGATTGGGAATTTAAATTAATGGGAGAACGTGTCGATTTTCTCCCCTGTCAGCATGTGCTTGAGCTCTTGTGGTCACGCCTTCCTTTTTAAACTGCACCGGCGGAGCCAAAGACACACAAGGCGCATTTGGAAGGGCAGGCACCATGTCTAACTGAAAACTAGCAACTGCAGGAAGGAACTTTCCTTCCTCCTCCTCCTCAGATTTTGATTCCTCTTCACCTTGAGCTTGAAGATCAAAAGGCTGAGGTTGTGGGAGATAAGGAGGAGGCAATGCTGGATAGTGTAACGGTTCAAATGTGCCATCCTTCCTTTTCCTATAAACATCTTTTTCCTTTTCTTTCAGTTTATCCCCTTTTTGTTTGATAGTGCTCAAAACTGCAATAATTTTTTCTTGCTCTTTATTTTTCTCTTGCTCCATGCATGCCTTGGCTGCTAAATCATCTGCATGTTTCCTGACACTGTCTAATGCTCTATCCTTTATTACACTTTCCCATTTTTCAAACTTGTCCATCCTATATGGACCCAAGAAACAACATCCTGAGTAAGCTTTTGCCATTAACATTCTCTTTATCTCCTGCACCTCATCTAAATCTCCTGTCCCTTCCTCTGGCCACTTTCCATTACTCTGTCATTTCTTACACTCTATTCTAAACTTTAAACCTGTCTTCTACTCTATTAATTGATGGGGCGATCCACCCTTTTTCTTTTTCTTTCTTTTTTTTTTTATCTAAGCTTTCGCATTCAAATCTATATTTCACAAAATTATCACTGGTAGTGTATACTTTGACTGACTCTTTACTTTGTCCACATCCGATTTTCAAAGCCTCGCACAGTTCCCTCCACAGCAAATCTTAGAATATCACCCTTTAATTGTCACCCAGATATATTTATCTTGTCTTATGTATATTTCTCTATATACATATATATGCACAAAACACACTCACACACACACACACACACACACAAACACACACACATATATATAAACAAAATATACTAGGGGGCTTTGACCTCTGCTTGCTTCGCATGCTATCCCCCGTGTTTGGATTTCCAGATACACACTTTTAGGATTTTTTTATTCTTTGAATTGTTGCTATTTCAATAATTTCACTTTTATTTCAGAACTTCAGTAAAAACAATATTTGGAATATTTCGAGTGCCAACATGTTAAATTTTTTAAATGAGGTCCGTGAGACATGTTTAATGACTTTGTACCATAATTCAGGATAGGTTTCTCTGCTTTTAATTTCAGCATAGACAAAACGATGTACATCATCAGCAGTTAATAATTTTTTTTGCAAAGTAACCAATAAATGCATGTAAGGTAAACTCAGTTTTTAAATTCTCTTCACTTAAACTTCAAAGCCTGACAATATTTACATACTTCTGACATACCACCTATGTCCATATATTCGATCTCTATTCTCCTTTTCGGTATTTCTTTCGTTTACTTTCTTTTGACACTGTCGTTTTTTTCTGCTTTCATATTCTGTATCTTGCTCTGCATGTGTTTCTACGAGTCTTTTGAATTCCAGTTTTCATTATCTCTAACCTGCTCTGCATGTGTTTGGCCCCTTCTTTTTTAACCTTGTTATGACATTTTACTTTGTTTTCTACTCTGTCTTTTATTTTTGACCTCGCTTTATCCTGCTTTTGTTTCAATGACACCTGGTCTGTGGTGATTACTTTCCCTTTTTCGAGTAATAATTTCCGTTTGTTTGCGTTACTGCGATCTTTACTTTCTTTTTTTTATACTTTCTAATTTTCCTACTTTCATATTCTTTAACTTTCTCCACATGTGTATCGCGCCAACGTGTTTTTTTTTTTTTTTTTGAGCCTTTCGAATTCCACTGCTTTCATAATCTCTAACCTGCTCTGCATGTGTTTGGACGTGGACGTAGTTTTTTTGCAATTCCACTTGTTCCGGGCTGATAATTACTTTCTTTATTTTCCGAATTTGCACCTACATTATTCTTTTTCTTTTTTGTCTCTTTTCTCCATGCTGCTTTCTTCTTCGCTTAGTCGTCTACGTTTCATTTATAACGTATTGTCCTTATATGCTTTATATGCGCTGAGAGCCCTGGATATGTGTGTGCTCAAAGCCAAAACACGACTGAGTGTGTTCCTGCCCATGTTGTTATTTGGTTGTAAGTAGGGCGTGTTTTTCAAGAATCTCATGTTTTACATCATCGCGAGACGGTCCTGGGTCAATCTCTTGGCACAAAGTCTCATGTTTAAGGTCCCCACGAGACACTCCGTGGCCAATCTCTTTAGTCTTGCAGGTCTTTTAAGTGTCTTCCGTAATCTTATAAGATCACGTCTCGTCGCCCTACTGTTTCTCTGCAGGATTTTTTTTTATAATAGAGAGATACAGTGGTGTGAAAAACTATTTGCCCCCTTCCTGATTTCTTATTCTTTTGCATGTTTGTCACACAAAATGTTTCTGATCATCAAACACATGTAACCATTAGTCAAATATAACACAAGTAAACACACAATGCAGTTTTTAAATGATGGTTTTTATTATTTAGGAAGAAAAAAAAATCCAAACCTACATGGCCCTGTGTGAAAAAGTAATTGCCCCCTGAACCTAATAACTGGTTGGGCCACCCTTAGCAGCAATAACTGCAATCAAGCGTTTGCGATAACTTGCAATGAGTCTTTTACAGCGCTCTGGAGGAATTTTGGCCCACTCATCTTTGCAGAATTGTTGTAATTCAGCTTTATTTGAGGGTTTTCTAGCATGAACCTTATTTTTAAGGTCATGCCATAGCATCTCAATTGGATTCAGGTCACTTTGACTAGGCCACTCCAAAGTCTTCATTTTGTTTTTCTTCAGCCATTCAGAGGTGGATTTGCTGGTGTGTTTTGGGTCATTATCCTGTTGCAGCACCCAAGATCGCTTCAGCGTGAGTTGACGAACAGATGGCCGGACATTCTCCTTCAGGATTTTTTGGTAGACAGTAGAATTCATGGTTCCATCTATCACAGCAAGCCTTCCAGGTCCTGAAGCAGCAAAACAACCCCAAACCATCACACTACCACCACCATATTTTACTGTTTGTATGATGTTCTTTTTCTGAAATGTTATGTTCCTTTTACGCCAGATGTAACGGGACATTTGCCTTCCAAAAAGTTCAACTTTTGTCTCATCAGTCCACAAGGTATTTTCCCAAAAGTCTTGGCAATCATTGAGATGTTTCTTACCAAAATTGAGACGAGCCCTAATGTTCTTTTTGCTTAACAGTGGTTTGCGTCTTGGAAATCTGCCATGCAGGCCGTTTTTGCCCAGTCTCTTTCTTATGGTGGAGTCGTGAACACTGACCTTAATTGAGGCAAGTGAGGCCTGCAGTTCTTTAGACGTTGTCCTGGGGTCTTTTGTGACCTCTCGGATGAGTCGTCTCTGCGCTCTTGGGGTAATTTTGGTCAGCCGGCCACTCCTGGGAAGGTTCACCACTGTTCCATGTTTTTGCCATTTGTGGATAATGGCTCTCACTGTGGTTCGCTGGAGTCCCAAAGCTTTAGAAATGGCTTTATAACCTTTACCAGACTGATAGATCTCAATTACTTCTGTTCTCATTTGTTCCTGAATTTCTTTGGATCTTGGCATGATGTCTAGCGTTTGAGGTGCTTTTGGTCTACTTCTCTGTGTCAGGCAGCTCCCATTTAAGTGATTTCTTGATTGAAACAGGTGTGGCAGTAATCGGGCCTGGGGGTGGCTACGGAAATTGAACTCAGGTGTGATACACCACAGTTAGGTTATTTTTTAACAAGGGGGCAATTACTTTTTCACACAGGGCCATGTAGGTTTGGATTTTTTTTCTTCCTAAATAATAAAAACCATCATTTAAAAACTGCATTTTGTGTTTACTTGTGCTATATTTGACTAATGGTTACATGTGTTTGATGATCAGAAACATTTTGTGTGACAAAAATGCAAAAGAATAAGAAAGCAGGGAGGGGGCAAATAGTTTTTCACACCACTGTATATTCCTGGAGCTCCGATCTTTACCCCCATCTAGCCAACGACGGGGGACTGAATCCGATACCAGTCCTGTCTAGCCACCAATGGGAGCCTGGATTCTGAACAACCCAATACCAACAGATGCCTGGATTGTTCTCTTACTCAGCTGAGGTTTTTTTTTTTTTAATATTTTATTTATTTTATTCCCCCCTTTATGTATGACCAATAGAGAAAAAACACTATTGTAATCTTTAAATAATATATAGTTTGAACTTTCTTCTACCTGACCGTGGGTTTGAATCTCCTCAATGCAGACTCCGTAGTTCCTGTATCTTGGGTCCCAGCAGTGGACTGGGAACAGGCCAGACCTAAAGTTTGCTGGATCTGGTCCCACCATACACTAATTATTTGACGGCCTCTTCTTCTTGAGGTTTCAGGTCTGAGTGGGGTCCCCTCACCAGGTGAACTTCAGAGCCCCACATTGGGTGCCAGAAACTGTGGAAGAAAATTATAAATACAGACACCCCCAACTGGAATGTCCCTATGTTAAGCAATAAAACATAGGCAGGAGAAAGCATCAGTCATTGTTTATCTAAATCTCGCAAGAGGTAACAAGTGCATTACATGTTAGCCACATGCTACAAAGAAAAAAGTGTCCTCTCTGCTATATTTATACAGTTCGTTGATTAGATCACTATTTCTTAAAAGGAATTCATTGCATAGTCAGAAAACTTTTAATGATTGGTTACACTTAGTTGCTAATGGGACATGACAGATGTTCATACCTTAGATGACCACAATTTGATTGATAGTCCTGTTTGTTTAGGATGTACGTTACTTTTTGAATGTATTATTTTCATTCTTATTTTTATTTTAGGAGATGTGTGAGTTTCTCCACATACATCTTGTTTCCCAAAAAGTAAAGAACAATGGCCTAATTCTTATATGATCCAGCTGGATACAAAAAACAGGAAATATAGTACTATAGAAGAATGGTTATGCCATAAATACAACATTTTCTCTTAAGGGGTTATATAAAACAACAAGAAATACATTTATCATAGTGAATAATAAAGTAACAGCATAAGCTCAGAAGGATATGAGAGTCAGACACATGATGTGTGCACATTGGACCATGGTTCAAATTCAACTCTTACACTCACATGAATCAGTCTAGTGTATGTGCAAAAGTGCATGCAAAATTTTGTATTGGCAACTTGAGCCTATAGGTATTCACTGCAAAGTGTGAGCTTTGTTAATTTCTTTTGCCTGACTTTTATAAAGTTACAAATTAATAATAATACATTTTATTTATATAGTGCCTTTCCCATGCTCAAGGCACTTCACAGAGTTTAAGAAAGAACGGCGTTGTATACAGTATATAGCATTGTACTAAACCAGATAAATAAATAAAGAAGAGTAAGATAGTAAATTCAGAGAAAAAGTTTAACAGACAACATAATTGATGGTTTAGCACACACACATACATGTTACATGATCACCTTGACATAGAGGTAGAGTTAGAGAAGGGTAATAAAGTCAGGTAGAACTAAAAGCCTTCCTGAACAGATGAGTTTTGAGTTGTTTTTTTAAAAGAATTAATGGAGTCAGCTGACCTGATTAATTTCAGTAGGTCATTCCAGAGTCTGGGCGCTATACAGTTGAAGGCCCTGTCACCCATGGAGTGTAGATTAGTGTGGAGCACAATAAGATTGCCAGAATCAGAGGACCTTAGTGGGCTGACAGGCACATAGTGATGGAGAAGGTCACTGATGTAGTTTGGAGCAAGGTCAATTGAACTAAACTACTACGGATCAGGGCAAAAGTTACAGAGTTGTGTTGTGATTCCCAGACTTCCTTCCCACCTTCATTGCCTACCTTCTCACATAAAATCAGTTGTGTAAGAATTTATTAAGAAATATTTACTGACATAAAGTGGAATTATAGTACTATAATAATAACATTTGAACATTCGAACAATAGAACAATCTACACAAAAACAGGCCATTCAGCCCAACAAAGCTTGCTAGTCCTACCCAATTATTTCTTCCAAAAAGCATTGAATCGAGTTTTGAAAGTCCTTAAAGTCTTACTGTCTACCACACTACTTGGTAGCTTATTCCAAGTGTCTATCGTTCTTTGTGCAAAGAAAAACTTCCTCATGTTTGTGTGAAATTTACCCTTAACAAGTTTCCATTTGTGTCCCCATGTTCTTGATTAACTAATTTTAAAATAGTCTTGATCCACTGTACTAATTCCCTTCTTAATTTTAAACACTTCAATCATGTCACCTCTTAATGTTCTTTTGCTTAAACTGTATAGTCTCAGCTTTCCTCATAATTCAACCCCTGTAGCCCTGGAATATTTGCCTAGTTGCTCTTCTCTGGACCTTTTCTAGTGCTGCTATATCCTTTTGTAGCCTGGAGACCAAAACTACACACAGTACTCCAGATGACGCCTCACCAGTGCATTATAAATCTTGAGCATAATCTCTTTGGACTTACCCTATCATTTTGTTTGCCTTCTTAATGGCTTTTGAACACTGTCGAGAAGTCGATAGCTTAGAGTCCACTATTACTTCAAAATCCTTCTCATAAGGTGAGAAGGATTTTCTCGATTTTCCGGACCGCCCATTGTGTTTTCAAACCTAACATTTTTATTTCTTATGTGTAATACTTTACATTTACTGACAATAAATTTCATATGCCACAAATTTGCCCAAGCCTGAAGAACAAAGTCTTACAAATGAAAAATATCAATACCACTAAGCCAAAAAGTCTTAGTATACTCTTTAAAGATACAGAAAATGTCAGACTTTTAAAATAGTAAGGGACAAGATATGACACAATGAATTTTAAGTTACATATTCAGTAGTAGTAGTATCTTTTATTTATATATATATATATATATATATATATATATATATATATTGTGAGCTGGAGAGCTGATCGTCGCCCAAGAAGAGACAGACGGCCCTAGGAAAACCACAACCCCCTGAAACACTGACTACCCTCACATTGCTCCTTATCCGTGCACTATAACGCGTAATATAAGCCTCGCGCGGCACTCCGCTGACTTTATAAGCCTTGTGCAGCGCCTGTCTTTTTTGGGTATTGATTTGTTTTACTTCTCTCTCTCTCAGACTACTACTGCTCCTGACGCGTATTCATTTGAAGAAGAGGGAACTTACGCTAACCTTTAATTGATAGACGAAACTGTCATCTCTGTTAAGGAGCAAGTTTGAAGAGAGAAATGTTTGTTTGCAGTGTTTGAATAAAAATCCTTTTTGTTTCCACGACCTTGTGTGTCTCTGTGCAAGTCTCTGACCCAAGCGTGACAAAATATATATATATATATATATATATATATATAAAAATAAAATACTATATATGGGCATGCTCAGACACACACTTGTCCTATTAACTAATTCATAGTCCCTAAATGCATATGGGGTGAACCTGCATACTACATACAGAAAGAAATTGGTTAAAGGTACAGCGTGCAGAAACAAATGCAGGAATATCAAAAGGTACATTTTTCAAACACATAATATACAGTGTAGCACTGGGTGCATCTGTTAGTATTAAATCAGTTTGTTTCTTGATTATAAATTGCAGTTACGAAAGGTTCTGTTATAATCAGCATGTATGAAAAGAAAGCTAAAAGTTATTACATTTTTTTTTGTTTCTCCTAGTGTCGTGATGTCAGAACCCGTGAAGTTGGAATTCAAGAAATACATCAAAAAGTGAGGCCATATCAGGTGAGTGAATGAATGTTTAGTGTAAAGGCTAGAATAGTTACAGAGGATTTAGTTTCCGATGACACTAAAAATGAAGAAAGATTTTACTCAGGCCCTGTGCCTTTGAAAAAGTTTCTGGTTTAACATATCCTGCATTCTGTGATGTTTCATTTATGTTTCCTTACCTGTCAGTTGCTCTGGCCTTTCTTTTAAATCTTGCTACTGCATTTGCTTTCAGAAGTGAATTGTCTTTTAGCGTCTGTTCATTTTTAATACTATTGACTTATTTTAGTGCACCGGCAATTGGAAGGTTGCTGGTTCAAATCCCATAAGCGGCAGAAGTGACTCTACTCCGTTGGACCCTTGAGCAAGGCCCTTAACCTGCATTTGTTTCATCCTGGGTATGACATTAATTTGCATCCAGCCCTGCAACAGGTCCTCCAACTTGCAGGGAAAACTTGGGGGTTGGGGTTGCAGGATTGGCACTCCAGCCACTGTGAAAACCTCACACTGTTCCATTGTGGTGCTGAGGTGTCACCCATTGCATGGCTACATTCGGGTCCTAATCCAGATGGTTTGTTGTATGGTGGTTGAGGCAATGCGCTGTACTCCGCGCATGCTCCCAACCTTATTTCAGTTACTCATGTATATCTCAATATTTGTTATGCATCTTAATAACATGTTTATATTTTGCCAGTAACATGTATATAAATAGCTAACTTTAATATATGGTTGGTGTTAAAGTCACCTTAGGCTTTTGTTGCATGCATGTTTTTAAGCTTAACAGCAACAAATTCAGTTGAGATTATTTTGCCGTCTTGACAGGTGGCTAATGAAAAGATAAACGCCTCTGATCAATTCAGACTGCAACCTGCAGATAAGGCAGGGAAATGACTGAAAGTAAACTGATAACAAAGAAGATGCCATTGCTTCTTCATGTCTTTCCTACCTTTACATAATTGAACTTTTCATTCTGATAAGAAGTTCAGTAACTGTCAAAACCAATTAATTACTTTTTATTTTTAAAGAGATTAAGATTAACTCTTTCCATAGCCTTCTGTGAATTATTAGTACAAGGATTTGAGGTTTTGAGTGAGAGATGCTTATAGACCAAAAATGCAGCAACTAAAGCAGTGGCTAAAGCAAAACACTGTGCATGGATTTTGGTGAATATATCTCTCAGGTGATCTGGAAGCATCTGGGGCCTCATGTATAAACAGTATGTACGCGCAGAAATGTTGCGTAAGAACGTTTCCACGTTCAAATCGCGATGTATAAAACTTAAACTTAGCATAAAGCCATGCACATTTCCACAGTAGCTCATACTGTCGTACGTAAGTTCTCTGCTCAGTTTTGCAGACTGGCGGCACCCAGCGTGAAAGCAGTGCTACTGTTCCTGTGTGGTTTATCTTTCATTTTCAGATCCACATCCCTAACGCGGCTTTATAAATACACTGAAATTACTCTCACTGCACCTGCTTCTTCTTCTTTCAGCTGATCGCGTTAGGGGTTGCCACATCGGATCATCTTTTTCCATATTAACTCACTGCACCACTCGGAGTATTTATATCACCGTATCTGAGTGTGAATCACAACTGTACAGCAGGTGATCAGAAAGAAAATTTTTGGTATACAGCATCAAGAACACACTGACTCAGCCATTCACTGTTTGAACTGTTCTCATCCGACAAACGCTTCAAAGTCTTTCCTGTACTGACCTCACGGTTCAGACACAGTTTCATCACAAGAACTCTAAATACACTCAATCAGTCCATCAAGTGCTCCTTGTAGAACCGTCTGTGCTTATAAGTACAATCACCTCACTGTAAACTTGCGATACAGTTCTAATATTGCACAACCTGAGCCACTTTATAAAGCTTGTATTTACATATGATGATAATATCATTTTTAAGATGAAATGCAGCAAAATATGCTTATTATATTATACAGATAAAACTTTAACTACACGGTGCCGCAACGCTAGCCAGGAGCTGGAACTTCGCGCTGTATTCTTGCTGTGGCTGGCGCGACACTGGAAGAATAGATGGATAGAAAAATTAAACATTATGAAGATATTTCAATGTTCCTTAAAAGTTTTGAAGAATCGGCGTTCTAAGCTTACAGATGGCTTAACATCTATTACAGAGCTGATTGTGTGGCGATTGGGTATTGGAGAAAGAAAAGTAAGGAAGGAATTGGGGGTTAGTAGGTTTGAAAGAGACAGTACTTCTGTAATAAAGTATTTCATTGAAGGTTGCGCAGGGCACAGCAAGCATCTTGTGTGAGACATGAACAATCACTGCGCCATCGTGTTCCCATGTTTAATAACATGCTTTAACTCCTATCATTATGAAAATTAGATCACGTATACTTCTCAGTATTTTAATTATTCAGAGAGCTGTAATATTACGGAGGATGAGAAAGCCCGGAAGCACGTAGTGATTCACACACATAGAAGATCAAATACAAAACAAAGCATTTAACGTGCTACTTTAGTTACGATGGGATTTTTAGAAACTAGTAAATTAAACGATTTTAAGATTAACTTTGTGATGTTCTACTTTAATTACAAAATAAACTACGTGATTAAAGTGGAAATTTCAAGATTAAAGCTGACATTTCGTGCTTTTTCCCCACTGTGTGCCTTTTTTTTTTTCTCTGTACCCTAATAAGCTTTCATATGACACTCAGACGGTGGGCTACGACTCGCCTTTTCACGGCAACTTTGATATGTGACAACTTCTTTTTTATTTCGGGCACTGTGCGACTTTGTGAACTTGAGCTTTCGAGTTTCTCCGACACGCTATGTCACTCGATCAGCATCCTTTTGTTGTTTATACCACTGTTTAAACCAACAAATAGTCAGATTTTCTTTGCCTCCACTTGGTATTCGATGAAATTCTTCTATTTTCCCTCGTACTTTTACCATGGTCTTTTCACAGAAGGCTGATCTTAATGGCTATTTATATTGATTTGCATATTCAAAGAGGCATAATTCTGGGAGGAGACAGGGTGGGACAGCAGACACATGCACATGCGTTACTTTTCACACTGACCTGGATTTATGTAGCAGAAGAACGTGGAATTTGGCGATCGCACAGATTTATGCATCTGGAATTTTTTTGTACGTAAGTACTGTACATTTCCGCTTTTGTGCTTACATCATGTTATAGTGGGAATTCTACGCACGGCATTATGCATGAGGCCCCTGGTGATTTCTCAGTATGAACTGTATGTTGCTAGGTTTAACGCCGTGCATAGAACTCGCACTATAATATGGCGTAAGCACAAAAGCCGAAATGTGCTTACGCACAGAAAAATTCAGATGCAGGAATCTGTGCGTACTCCAACTTCCACGTTCTTCCGCTACATAAATCCCGATCAGCGTGAAAAGTAACGCTCGTGCACGCGCTTTATGTAACGCCCCAACACCTCCCAGAATTACGCCCCTTTGAATATGCAAATGAATATAAATCGCCCTTAAGCTCAGCCTTCTGTGAAAAGACAATGGGAAAAGCACAGGGGAAAATATAAGAATTTCAGCGAATACCAAGTGGAGGCAAAGGAAAAACATACTATTTGTTCAAATAAACTGTGGTATAATCAACAAAAGGAAGTTGATCGAGTGGCATAGCGTATTGGAGAAACTTGAAAGCTCACGTTCACAAAATCGCACAGTGCCAGAAATAAAAAAGAAGTCACATATCAATGTCGCCGTGAAAAGGCGAGTTGTAGCCCACTGTCTGAGTGTCATATGAAAGTTTATTAGGGTACAGAGAAAAAAAGGCACACAGTGGGGAAAAAGCACGAAATGTCAACTTCAATCTCGACATTTCCACTTTAATCACGTAGTTTATTTTGTCATTAAAGAAGAACATCATAAACTTCATCTTAAAATCGTTTAATTAACCAGTTTCTCAAATCACATCGTAATTAAAGTAGCACGTTAAATGCTTTGTTTTTTATTTGATCTTCTATGTGTGTGAATCACTACGTGCTTCTTAAACCGGCTCTCTTCCTCCAACTGGACACAGAATCCATTACATTCGTGATATTACAGCTCTCTGAATAACTAAAATACTGAGATGTATACGTGATATCATTTTTATGATGATAGGAGTTAAAGTACGTTATTAATCATGGCTTTCACGGCGCAGTGATTGTGTACGCCCTTCGATGAAATAATTTTTTGCAGCAGTACTCAGGGGCAGCTCTAGGCTTGTGGTAGCCCTGGGCAGAGGAAGAATTGGTGGCTCCTTCGCCCGCCAATGTCAGTAAGGTAGCTTATGCACGGTGGATGGCCACGTCCGTTGCAGACACTGCATAGCTGCCTCGTGCTCATGACACAAGCATTTCACTTTTGCCGAAATTTGTCGCTGCGTTTTTAGCTGTGTTGTTATTTTCTCTTTCTGTTTTATATTCAATATATATTGGCGTAGCCGCCACTGCAGTCCTTGCTTTTCTTTCCCCAAATACCCAATCAGAATTGGGGAGCGCCGATTCTTCAAAACGTTTAAGGAACATTGAAATATCTTCGTAGTACATGTTTAATTATTCTGTCCTTCACGACACTCCCAGTGAAGAATATAGATTATTTAAATGAAGTTAAAGTTTTATCTGTATAATATAATAAACATATTTTGCTGCATTTCACCTTAAAAACGATATTGTCATCATATGTAAATACGCGCTTTATAAAGTGGCTCAGGTTGTACGATATTATAACTGTAGTGCAAGTTTACAGTGGGGTGATTGTAGTTATAAGTACAAACAGTACAAACAGTTCTACATGGAGCAATTGATTGAGTGCGTTTATAGTTCTTGGGATGAAACTGTTTCTGAACTGCGAGGTCCGTACAAAAAAGGCTTTGAAACGTTTTGCCGTGGCTGAGACAGCGTGTACTTGAAGATGTATACCGATAATTCTCTTTCCGATCAGCTGCTGCTGTGATTCACACTCAGATACAGTGATATAAATACTCCGAGTGGTGCAGTGAGAGTAATATGGAAAAAGATAATCCGCTGTGGCAACTCCTAACGGGAGCGGCTGAAAGAAGAAGGTGCAGTTAGAGTAACAACGCTAAAGCAGTTATGGTATTTGGAATACTATGGCTATTCCCTGGACCATTATATTGTTACAAGTTAATTACAATCAGATGTGTTACACTAATAAACAATATGCGGTTAGTTTCATTGTATTTATAAAGCCGCGTCAGGAAAATAAGGTGTAACCACACAGGAACAGTAGCACTGCTTTGACGCTGGGTGCCGCCAGTCTGCAAAACCGAGCGGAGAACTTGCGTACGACAAGGTATGAGGTAACGTGGAAAAGTGTGTGGCTTTACGCCAAGTGTAGGTTTTATACATTGCGATTTGAACGTGGAAAAGTTCTTACACAACATTTCTGTGCATACGCACCGTTTATACATGAGGCCCCTGGTCAACCTATCCTTGAGTGTTAACTACTTTGAACCTCATTAGCATAGAAGATAATGAGGGTGAATGTCTCTAAAGAGTAGCATCATGTTTGGAGGCTTGAGTTATTATTTTACTCTCCTTGCTTTGTTTGAGGTTGATTTGTACTTCAATCACAAATAAACAGCTAAATAGTCTGATTTCTTTCTTGGTAAGAAATCCACAGTAAATAAGCAACCCTAAGCCTTGACAGTAGTAACAGTCTATTATTTTTCCGTAAGAGAGATAGTCAGATGTTTGACCATTTCATCACTTTTTCATAGAAGGACAGTAACTTGTTTCACATATCTAACCACAGCTATGCAGAGTGATGACCAATAACCATTTTCTGTACCACTGATCAGCTACTCCTTGCTGAGGACCAAACTTCAGAAGCTGGCATCAGAAAGTTTTTTCTCACTCCTCCATTCAGAATAATTTTAGCTGTGTGATCTTTAAGAGGGGTCGAGCATCCACAGCATGTTTCACATCCCCCCACAGCATCTCATGAGGAAAAAGATTTGGGTTTTGGCGTAGTCATTTTAGAACCCCTCATTTCTTTCTTTGAGGCCATTCATGGGTAGATTTACTAATATGTATAAGGTCTTTGTCAAGTTCCTCTTTAGGTTGAGCTTCAGTCTTAATGACAGTTGGTCTTAAATTATTTTCAGGCACCCTCAGGTACAATGGCAAATTCATATGATAGAAGACTGCCTAGGCCCTGGTACAGCAAAGCAGTCCCAAACCATAGTACACCGCGTTCCAAATTATTATGCAAATGATATTTTTCTCTGATTTTTCTAAATAGTCAATGCAAGTGGCAGTCAGCATAATTTTTGAGTCATCAACCATTAGGCCGGAGTTATACTTCACGCGACGTGACGCATGCTGCAGCCGACGCTCCTCCTATGCAAGCATTGTAGTGTTTATATTTGCGCGCGTCCTTTACGTAAATCTGGAGGAATCCAGCTGGTGGCAGAACACCTATTAAATTCTGATGACACCTGAAAAGGATGTTTATTGATTTAATCCATCAGTCCAGGGATGCATCCATTCCAGCCAGCATTGGGCACGAGTGAGAACCAATCCCTGGATGAGGCCTCAGCTCATCACAAGGTGAATATAAGCACACACATACACTAGCATCATTTTAGCGGCACCAAATCCCCAAATCTGCATATCTTTGGAAGAAAACCGAAGCACAGTGTAGAATACAAGCAGGAAATACCAGCAACATAACTCCCTGCGAGACAGCAGTGCTACCGCTCCACCACCCATGTGTGTCACCCCCATGTGTGTAATTATTCCCCCCGTGTGTGTAAGTATTAACAGTATTCATTATTTAAATGAAATTATATGTAAAATGTAACATACACACTTTAATGCATTTCATCATGAAAGTGATATCAAGTGTAAATTTAAAGATTTTAAATGTGCAGAGAGTTGGAATATCATACATTTAATTTGTTTTGTGTGGTGATCTATTGCTGCTTGCCGCTGCTGTCAGATCCAAGAAGTTCGAGACAATTAAAAACTGGGATGACGTTTACGATGGTCTGCTTTAATGATAAAGTAAACTACAAGGTTAAAGTGGACATTTCGAGATTAAAGCCGAAATTTCCACTTTAATCACAAAATACACGTTTTCACTGTGTCCTTTATTTTTTTCTCAGTGGCTCAAATACAGTGCTATACATTATGTTGCTGTTGTGAAGTTGCAAAAGAAAAAAAAAAAAAAGACGGCACAAAAGATGGTATGTGAGACTTTTAAAATGTATCGTGTCATTACGATCGGGAATATGCGACGCTTGAATATAAAAGCACCACGAATGCATCTGTATGTCGGCATTTTGCTTCACCACATCGAACCATTCATCAAACAGCGAAGCACGCACATCGATCCCCGTAGGATCTGCATAGAGGCTTTCTGTCACATGTAGATAGTAAACAGAGACTCTGAGGTCACGTTCCGACTTTTAGCACACTGCGCCTCCCGACTTTTTGCTGGTACTGCAACTCACGCACGCATTACATTAATTTTTGAGGACCTGCTCAGAGGACGCGTGAAATGAATGCTGGGAACGCATGGTAGCCATGATGCGGGCGTGTACTCATTCTGAGCGTGAAGTATAAACCGGTCCTTAGAGTATAATTCGAATGTTACTGAACATACCTCCTAATGATAACGGTATGTTTTTCAAAAATAAAAAACTTAAAATACACTGTTCCAAATTATTACACACAACAGAGTTTTAAAACATTTTATAGGTTGTAAAGAACTGAAAATGGTCATTTGTTGAATTTGCAGCATTAGGAGGTCATACTGTATTTACTGAACTCAAAAGCTACTTCAATCAAAAACATCTTAACAGGTAAAGTTACATACTAACATAGGATCCCTTATTTGATAGCAGCTTCACAATTCTTGCATCCATTGAACTTGTGAGTTTTTGGAGAGTTTCAGCTTGAATTTCTTTGCAGGATGTCTAAATAGCCTCCCAGAGCTGCTGTTTAAATGTAAACTGCCTCCCACCCTCATAGATCTTTTGCTTGAGGATGCTCCACAGGTTCTCAATAGAATTGAGGTCAGGTGAGGATGGGGGCACACCATGAGTTTTTCTCTTTTTATGCCGATAGCAGCCTATGATGCAGAGGTATTTCTTGCAGCATGAGATGGTACATTGTCATGCATGAAGATGATTTTGTTACGGAAAGCACGGTTCTTCTTTTTGTACCATGGAAGAAAGTGGTCAGTCAGAAACTCCACATACTTTTCAGAGGTCATTTTCACAACTTCAGGGACCCTAAAGGGGCCGACCAGCTCCCTCCCCAATGATTCCGGCCAAAAACATGACTCCACCACCACCTTGCTGACATCGCAGCCTTGTTGGGACATGGTGGCCGTCCACCAACCATCCACCACTCCATCCATCTGGACCATCCAGGGTTGCACGGCACTCATCTGTAAACAAGACTGTTTGAAAATTAGTCTTCATGTAGTTCTGGGCCCACTGCAGCCATTTTTGCTTATGAGCATTGGCTAGGGGTGGCCGAATAGAAGGTTTATGCATAACTGCAATCCTCTGGAGGATCCTGCTCCTTGATGTTTGCGGGACTCCAGAGGCACCAGCAGCTTCAAATACCTGTTTGCTGCTTTGTAATGGCATTTTAGTAGCTGTTCTCTTAATCCGATGTATTTGTCTGGCAGAAACCTTCCTCATTTTGCCTTTATCTGCACGAACCCATGTGTTTTCTGAGTCAGCCACATATCTTTTAACAGTACGATGATCATGCTTAAGTTTTCATGAAATATCTAAGGTTTTCATACCTTGTCTAAGGCATTCAACTGTTTCACACTTTTCGGCAGCAGAGAGATCCTTTTTCTTTCCCATATTGCTTGAAAATGGTGTTCTGCTTAATAATGTTCAACATCCTTCTTTAGTAGTTTTTCCTTTAATTTGGCTCACCTGGCAAATTAATTATTACAGGTGTCCAAGATTGATTTCCGTGATCAAAAGAGCCCCGAGAAATACCATCCATGACTTTAATTGAAAAACAAAATATTTAATCTTCATGACACTTTGCATAATTTGCATAATGATCTGGAACGCGGTGTACATTCACCTCCTTGCTCTACAGTTGATAAGGGTTCCAGTGCTGTTTTTTGATTCTTGCCAGACATGCCTTCCTGTACTGTGGCTAAATAACTATACTTTTGCCTCATCTGTTATTCATGTTGCATCCGTGCCACAATGTTTTTTGAAATGTACTATACAGGTCATAAAATGAATAATTACAAATATATATTCCTATGTCTTATCAGTGCGGCTTTGACATCATGGACCATAAGGCGCATACTAATTCAGCGTAAGCAGGAACACTCAAGAAACTTGAATAAAAAAAATCAAGTGACAATGAGATGCGAATAAGGCAGATTCACCAGCATTTGTGTGTTGGCTTTTGTCCATCCAGATCAGAGAATTTCTAGTTCGTTTGTCTCAAAACACCACTCACATTTACAGTTATTCCCAGTTTCAAATAAAAACTAAGAGTGTCAGATTCCTTGGGGGAAGGGCGGTAGTATGTATCGTGATCGTGACAGAGAGTAAAAGTGAAAAAAAAAATAGTAACTTTTACAAGTCCTATACATTTACAGCGGCTGTTACAGACACAAATCAAATGTATGTGTTTAATGTATAATATTAACAATTAGAGCAGCTCACTACTCAAAATGGTAAATATATGAGGCAGTCAGGATCAAACCGGTAGCTGTTGCATCATCCTTGAACCTTTTGTGAAAGTGTTTATTTGATCTTTGCACTTCAGGCTTTACACATTATATAATTTATGTCTACATTTTGTCATTTTTTTACTAAAATATGAAAAACGTTTCTGTTTTAACGATGTGTTTACACAGATTATTGTAGAAATGGAACACACATGAAATACATGTGTTCCAAATAACAATCTATTTTTTCCATTCTAAAACTCCAGCACTTTACTCCCAGATAATGAAGGCTGGAACAGGGAGAACATTGTGTCCGTTCTGTGATGGTGGGGGGATGGAATAGTAGGCTGCTTGTCTTGATCGGCACATTTACAAAACAAAAGACGCTGACAGAGAAGTGCGAAGGGATTTAAGGTGGGCTGGATTTATGAGTTTTTTCGTAGGCTTTGATAATTCTAGTGTTAAGTGAGACATCTTAAAAGTAAAAAAATTAATTGACCTTGTGGCGGACAGCCGGGACCCGTGGTGGACGGCTGGGACCCATGCCTAGCTGAGATGCCCTTTTGACATTGGATCCAGGGGTGCAATCATGTGATGCACTCTACGTCCCCTAGGAACACTTGGTGGCAGCCCCACTGGGAGGTAGGTAGGATAATCAACT
Source organism: Polypterus bichir lapradei (assembly GCA_026402145.1). NCBI lineage: Eukaryota > Metazoa > Chordata > Cladistia > Polypteriformes > Polypteridae > Polypterus > Polypterus bichir. The sequence goes on along the minus strand of JANRMT010027041.1, from coordinate 127,225,973 downwards.
CTAGGGCTGTTATACAGCATTTCCATCCAACAACCTCCTAGATGCCGATTGGCCAGATTCCCGTTGGTGGCCTGGAAACGCCTGTCTGTGGTGCAACAGCAGGGTGAGAGCGAGGACAACCTGGGCCCCCTCTTCAACCCTGGACATCAGTCGGAAGAAGAGAGCCCGGATGATCTCCCCGGCATGGTTTTCCCCGTGGAGGAGCAAGGAGTCCTCCCCGTAGTAGGTAACAGGGTGGGAGATTTGTGTCGGCTTTCCACCGATAAAAGAGTACATGCAGGGGAGATGGACCTTCACCCCGAGCTCCAAGGACACCTGACGGGGCCTGCGCTGGACGTGCACAGTCCCGATGGCTCTCAGCCAGCAGAAAGGAACAATGTATGCCTGAGTCCGCTGTCGGCTGACTGTTGTAACCTGCTTTCGGATGTACGGAACCTGGAGGACGTTCTCCACCCCGTCTTTATTTCAGGTTTTGGGATGGCTCCAGGAGACGCTGGAGAAGGTCGGTACACTGTTAGGAGCCATTCTGGTGGAGAGGCTGGAGAAGGTCGGTACACCGTTAGGAGCCATTCTGGTTTGGCAGAAGCGGCACAACGCTGGATTCCCCAGCCTATGTGATGCGACGGTACAGGTAAGTGACGCCTGTACCCTAAAGGAATAGGGCCATGCAAAATGGCAGCAGTATATGTCAGTTCCGCTTGCCAAGTAGCCATACCTCCTACAAGAGATGCAGCTGCAATGACGGACTGTGTGGCAGAAGTGCTGCCAAATAACCTTGCCCCGCCTGCCGGCATCGGTCTCACAGACATCTACTGGGGCGCAGATGGCAAGGGGTCTCTTTTCTTCCCATAAGGGGGTCCAGACTGTTGTTGCACCCCAGAGCAAGAGAATGACCAGGAAAAGGAAGGCGGGACTCCTAAAAGTGTGCAGCATGAGCCCTTCTGCTCAAAGATAGTGCGCTGCAGAGGGGCGAAACCACCAGCCACCCTCAGGTGGGTGGACGTGGGGGCAGGACTTTCCATCCTGCTTCTGATCCCGCAGGGATCGCACCAGAGGGGAGCGGCATTGCTATGACTGCAACCGCTGTGGCCACGGCTGGAGGTGTTGTCCGTCGAGGACTCCCGAAGGATGCGGACATTGGGACAACACCTCCCGGTCTTTTGATCTTCTCATTTCAGGACAGATCCATGGACCAGAGAACGCCAACTCCCCATCCTGAAGTTGACCATCCCTTGTGGGACAAGTCATTGTGCCCCAGAGGGCTCAGCTGAGGGAAGGGCACTGGGCACTGTGGCGAACGGCCAAGACCCATGCCCGGCCAAGACGTTCCTTTGACATTGGATCCAGGGGAGCAAGCATGGGACACACACTACGTCCCCCAGAACACTTGGATTGCATCAGGGCCTCAATTGTGTTACACCGGAGCTCATCCCTGCAGCCACACCCGGAAGTGCAGCCTAATTTAGGTCAATTATTACCTGGAGCGCTTCTGGGTGGGCTATAAGAGAAGCCAACACCCACCACTCAAGGAGCCAGAATCAGAAGGAGGGAGACAAAGCTGCAGAGAGTAGTGGAAGAAAGAAGAGTGATTTGTTTTATTGTTTCTGTTTGTGCATTTGGGACTATGTTGTGTCTGTAGGTACGGAGAAGACATAGCCCACAGACAAAGAAAATAAAACATTTATTTGTTTTTATTAGTGTGCTTCCCGTGTCTGTCTGGCGCCAATATAGCGCTTGTCACAACCTCTTCAGGATAAGATTCACTTAGCAAGAGAGAACAATGTATAGTCAAGATCTTTGAATAAGATAACTGTCCAACAAAATCTTTTGAAGTTTCTAATGAGTTTTTCAATACAATGTGGGCCTGTAGACAGGTTATCTGTTCCAGTCTGAGAGATGCAAACAATCCTCATATCTAGCCATAAAACTCTTGTTTCTATTTAAACCATGTTGCTATGTTCTGAAGTTGCCCATAAGCACTGTGACTTTAAACTCCCTCGCACAGTGTTCATGGCTGTTAAAGTGGGCTAATACAGGAACATCTGTGTTGCCATGCTTGATGTGGAACCTGTGTAAATTCATTCTTTGGCGGAGTGTTTGTTCAGTTTCTCCCACATAGAGTGCAGTGTCAGGATATTTCATACAGAGAATTAGGTAGACCACAGATGATCAGCAGAAAAATTATCCCTATATGCAATGTTCTAGATGACAGTGTGGTATAACTACATGGTCTATTATAAATGTGAGCACACATTTTACATCTTTTCTGTAGGCAGGGAGATATGCCATTTTCTGTTGCTCCCAATATCTATGCACAAGTATGAAGGTCTAAGTCTTTAGAGTTCTGGGGCCTCATGCATAACGGCGTGCGTAGAATCCACACTAAAACATGGCATTCGTACAAAAGCGAAAATGTTCGTATGCACAAAAAAATCCAGATGCATAAATCTGTGCGTTTGCCAACTTCCACGTTCTTCCGCTACATAAATCCCGGTCATCGTGAAAAGTAGTGCACATGCATGCGACTGCTGCCACTCCCCAACTCCTCCCAGAATTACTCCTCTTTGAATATGCAAATCAATATAAATAGCCCTTAAGCTTAGCGGTCTTTGAAAAGGCAATGGTAAAAGCATGGGGGAAAATAGAAGAATTTCAGTGAATACCAAGTGTAGGCAAGGAAAAACTTACTATTTGTTGGTTTCAACAGTGGTATAAACAACAAAAGGAAATTGATCAAGTGACATAGAGTGTCGGAGAAACTCGAAAGCTCAATTTAACAAAGTCGCACAGTGCCCGAAATAAAAAAGAAGCTGTCAGATATCAAAGTCGCCATGAAACGGCGAGTCGTAGCCCACCATCTGAGTATCATATGAAAGCTTATAAGGGTACAGAGAAAAGAAAAAAAAAGTAGGGACTCAGTGGAGAAAAAGCTTAAAATGTCAACTATAATCAAAAAATTTCCACTTTAATCACATAGTTTATTTTCTCATTAAAGTAGAATTTCATAAACTTCATCTTAAAATCGTTTACTAGTTTCTCAAATACCATCGTAACTGAAGTAGCACGTTAAATACTTTGTTTTGTATGTGTTGTTCTATGTGCTCTATGTGTGTAAATCAATACGTGTTTCTTAAACAGGCTTTCTCTTCCTATGACAAGACACAGAATCCATTACATTTGTGATATTACAGTTCTCTGAATAATTTAAATACTGAGATATATACATGATATATTTTCATGATGATAGGAATTAAAGCATTTTATTAAACATGAGAACACGGTGGCACAGTGATGAACTGGCGCACCATCCAGAGATTTTTCCTGCCTCATGCATGATGCTTCATGCTTCAATGAAATAATGTATTGCAGCCGTACTGTTTCTTTCAAACGTACTAACCCCCAATTCCTGTCCTTCCTTTCTCCAAGTTCCCAATCGCCACACAATCAGCTCAGTAATAGACGTTAAGCCATCTGTAAGCTTAGAACTCCAGTTCTTCAAAACTTTTAAGAAACATTGAAATATCTCCGTAGTACATGTTTAATTATTCTATCCATCTATCCTTCCAGTGTCACGCCAGCCCCAGGAAGAATACAGCGCAAGGCAGGAACAATCCCGAAACGGGGCGCCAGCGCTGCGGCACTGTGTCCTCACGTGTTTAATTATTAAAAATATAGATTATAATCCACTGCATCCACTGAACAGTGTCATCTCCAGGCAGAGGAGTAGCTTCAGTGACAGACTGCTGTCACTGTCCTGCTCCACTGACAGACTGAGGAGATCGTTCCTCCCCCACACTATGCGACTCTTCAATTCCACCCGGGGGAATAAATGCTAACATTTTATTTTTATTTATTTATTTTATTACTATTTAATTTAATATTGTTTCTTTGTATCAGTATACTGCTGCTGGATTATGTGAATTTCCCCTTGGGATTAATAAAGTATCTATCTATCTATCTATCTATCTATCTATTTAAATGGTAATAAACATATTTTGCTGTATTTCATCTTAAAAATGATATTATCATCATATGTAAATACGCACTTTATAAAGTGGCTAAGATTGTGCAATATTATAACTGTCGCAAATTTACAATGAGGTAATTGTACTTATATAAGTATAAACAATTCTACAAGGAGCATTTGATGGACTGATTGATTGTGCTTATAGTTCTTGGGATGAAACTGTTTCTGAACCGCAAGGTCAGTACAGGAAAGGCTCTGAAGCGTTTGCTGTATGGGTGCAGTTCAAATAGGCAGTGTGGCTGAGGCAGTGTGTGTTGATGCTATATACCGATAATTCTCTAGCCGATCAGCTGCTGTAGAGCTGTGATTCCACACTCAGATACAGTGATATAAATACTCCGAGTGGTGCAGTGAGAGTAATTTGGAAAAAGATGATCCGCTGTGGCAACCCCTAATGGGAGCAGCTGAAAGAAGAAGATGGTGCAGTGAGAGTAACAACACTTAAGCAGCTATGGTATTTGGAATAGTTTGGCCATTCCTTGGACCATTATATTGTTACAGGTTAATTACAATCAGATGCCTTAAACTAATAAACAATATGCGGTTAATTTCAGTGTATATGATAAAGCCGCATCAGGGATGTGGATCTGAAAAAGAAAGGGAAACCACACTGGAACAAAAGCACTGCTTTGACGCCGGGTGCCGCCAGTTTGCAAAACCGAGAGGAGAACTTGCGTACGCCAGGGTTTCAGCTAGCGTGAAAATGTGCATGGCTTTACAGCAAGTTTAGGTTTTATACATCGCAATTTGAGCGTGGAAACAGGCGTATGCAACATTTTTGCGTGTACGCACCATTTATACATAAGGCCCCTGGTGCTTCCTGTCTTGCTATATGGTTGCGAGACATGAACGTTATCCAGTGACTTGAGACGAAGACTGGATTCCTTTGGTACTATGTCTCTCTGGAAAATCCTTGGGTACCTTTGGTTTGACTTTGTGTAGAATGAGCGGTTGCTCATGGACTCCTAAATGATTACAGCCATGTGGCGCGATTCCCTGAGGGCACTTTGGATACCCTGGAGGTTGTAGCGAAGGGCAATTAAACTGTTGTGTCAATATGAACAATGCTTCACATCCTCTATCTGACATACTAACACTTACTACTTTCAGCCAACAAATCATTCAGCAGAAATATGTCAAGAAATGCTACAGGAGCTCCACAATACCAATGGCACTATGCCTGTATAATGCCTCACCCTGACTCTGACGGCCAATTTAGAAGTTTTTCTTCCTTTTTAACTTTCTTTCTTTTCAATCAAAATGGTATGTATATTTATTTATCTACTTATTTATCTCTATTATAAAAAAAAATCTTGCGACGATACAAGACTTTTTTTCCTGCAACGAGACGTGATCTTTTGAAGAGAGACAAAGAGACACTTTCACATCTCGCGAGACGGTCAAGTCACGTTATACTTACAACCTTTGGAAGCAAGCCACGTGATACACGTGAAGAGCAGGTTCGAGATAATGAAAGTAGAAAAATTCGAAAGTGTTTGAGGATGTTTGGGGGGGGGGGGGGGGCGGGGAGAGACAAAACGAGAGCTGCTGTACAGGCTTTTAAACGTTCGAAGCACCGCATGACATGCAGATCACGCAGCACTGCAGCGGCAAGCCAGCAGCTGATCGAGCAAAGAGGAAGTAAAAGAAAGACTATTTGTTTCCCATTATATCACCGTTTAAGAGGGGTTTCAGAGGAGTGGCCATGTCACCTTGGGGTGCATTCAGCTCCCCTATTCACAACAACATGTAGTGCTGGTGGTGGGGTAAATGGGTTGGTGAGCAAAGCAATCAGGGGGCGAAACCCCCTAGTATTTATTTGTTTTCATAAGCTTCTGTACAAAGACAGCTTTCCGACTATTCATTCGTTCTGTTTGTCTGTCTGTCTGTCTGTCTGTCTATCGTTTGAGCTGCACCTTGTTTATCATGGAGTCAGTTACCTGGATCTGTATAGGCTAAAAAATAGATTGTTATTTGGAACACATGTATTTCATGTGTGATTTCTGTCTACAAAGATCTATGTAAGTGTAGGGTGAGAGGAAATAAAAGAAATGTTGAACACATACCTAAAAGACAAACTTTTTTCATGTTTTAGTACTAATGATAAAATTTTGACATGAAGTGTATAATGTATGAAGACTGAAGTCCAAATATCAAATAAATAAGGTACAAATATAACATAACAGGTGTGCTTTTAGTAAAGACTATAACCAAAAAAAAAAATGGGTTAGTGTGACTTTTGGTAGTACAGCAGTAAGAACTTCTGCCTCCTATTCTAAAGGTTGCGGGTTCAAGCCTTCCCGCATCTCAAAATAAAAGTTTTGAGTAGTGAGCTGCTCTAATTGTTACAGTTACACAATAAAAACATACATTTGATTTGAGTCTGTAGCAGACAGTGTAAATTTCTGGTATTTGTAAAGGTTAGCATTTTTTTTTATTGTGTTATTCTCTTAGTCATGTTCACTCCCTCCCCGATCTCGCACTGTTAGTTTTCAAATAAAGACGTGCTATAACAGAGGTGAACTCAGATGAGGACGAGGGTTCTACATTGGAGAAAGAGAACAGAAGCCTTCCCCGCAAGAAATGTCCACTCTCTTATAAGAACTACGCAGCTGCACCAGGCGTAAAGGCGAAATATGGCACTATTTGGATGTAGGAAGAGGTTCTGCGTCATCCTGCCAGTCAGTCTGCACCACACCTGTCCTTCAACGAAGCAGCACAGCTTACAGAACTCGCCAATGTATCGTGCAAAGTCCCATTTGTGATTATGTTTTGTGATGGTCTTCACATAAGAAACATTTATATGTTACTTACATAAAAGCCAGATCAAATGCTATTTACCTTGATTTATTTACTTATCTTCCTACAGCATAAAGTAGACAGCAGAGCTTCCTCTGTTTTGATTGACACGGGCATGCTAACAAAGTACATGTGTACTGAAGTGTCTTTAGCTGCAGGCTTCTATTCTCTTTCTCCGATGTAGAACCCTCATCCATGAACGTGACTGAGAGAATAAAAGTGAATAATGAAACAAAAGCTAACTTTTATAAGTACCATAAATTTATGCCGGCTGTTACAGGCTCAAATAAATAAAATGTATATTTTTATTCTATAATAGTAATAAATAGCTGCTCACTACTCAAAACAGTTAATCCATGAAAACCCCGGGATCAAAGCCGCCACTTCTCGACTTGAAGATGCCAGTTCTTACCTCTACACCAGCCAACCTACATACTGTATATGTGGGTGTGTGTGTTGTACCCTATCCCAATTACTTTTATTTTGGTTAAATTCTTGGAAAAAAGCACACTTGTTTTGTTATATCTGGGTCTTTTGTGAAGGTCTTTATTTGATATTTGGACTTTAGTCTTCACACATTATACACTTCACAACAGCATTTGGCTAATTATTAGTAGAACATGAAGAAAGTTTCTGTTCTAGTTATGTGTTCAACATTTCTTGCCCCTCATTTCCTTTCATCCAACATATACACAGATCATTGTAGACAGGGAACACACATGAAATGTATGTGTTCCAAATAACAATATATTATTTACCCTATACAACTCCAGGCACCTCACACCCAGGTAAACAAACTTGAGCTGGGATAACTTTGTGTACAACTAAAGCTGTGTCAATGGGGGATGGGATAGCAGGCTGCCTGCTGCCAGAGCTGATCAACACATTTGCAAAACAAAAGATGCTGAAAAGGAGGTTTGAAGGAATTTAAGGTGGCCCAGGATTCCAAGTTTTTTCGTAGGCTTCAGAGATTCTAGTGTTAACTCGGGCAAAAGCACAAGCGATCATCCAAGATAAGAAGCCTTATATCATAACACACTCTCTTAAATCTTCCAATATGGCAACCTTGCTTTCATTTGCAATTTTGCAAAAATAAAAGATAAGAGCACAGCTAAAGACTTTTCTATTTAGGAAAGCATATTCCTAAGTATAGTAGTTTACATAGTTTGCATACCAGGAGAAGGTGGGAGCAGAGGATGCCATCATCTATATGCTACACTGATCCCTCTCCCACTTGGACAGAGGCAGTGGTGCAGTAAGAATTATGTTTCAGGACTTCTCTAGCACCTTCAACACCATCCAACCTCTGCTTCTTAGGGGCAAGCTGACAGACATGGGAGTAGATTCATACTCGGTGGCATGGATCGTGGACTATCTTTATAACAGGCCTCAGTATGTGCGTCTCAGCAACTGCAGGTCTGACATTGTGGTCAGCAACACAGGAGCGCCGCAGGGGTACTTCCTCCGGTCCTATTCAGCCTATATACATTGGACTTCCAATACAACTCGAAATCCTGCCATGTGCAAAAGTTTGCTGACGACACTGCTATCGTGGGCTGCATCAGGAGTGGGCAGGAGGAGGAGTATAGGAACCTAATCAAGGACTTTGTTAAAAGGTACGATTCAAACCACTTACACCTGAACACCAGCAAAACCAAGGAGCTGGTGGTGGATTTTAGGAGGCCCAAGCCCCTGATGCACCCCGTGATCATCAGAGGTGACTGTGTGCAAAGGGTACAGACCTGTAAATACCTGGGCGTGCAGCTGGATGACCAATTGGACTGGACTGCCAATACTGATGCTCTGTGGAAGAGAGAACAGAGCCGACTATACTTCCTTAGAAGTCTGGCATCCTTCAACATCTGCAATAAGATGCTGCAGATGTTCTATCAGACGGTTGTGATGAGTGCCCTTTTATACGCAGTGGTGTGCTGGGGAGGCAGCATAGAGAAGAGGGACGCCTCATGCCTGGACAAACTGGTGAAGAAGGCAAGCTCTATTGTTGGCATGGAGCTGGACAGTTTGACATCTGTGGCAGAGCAACAGGCGCTGTACAGGCTCCTGTCAGTCATGGAGAATCCACTGCATCCACTGAACAGTATCATCTCCAGACAGAGAAGCAGCTTCAGCGAGAGACTGCTGTCACTGCACTGCTCCACTGACACACTGAGGAGATCATTCCTCCCCCACACTATGCGACTCTTCAATTCCACCCTGGGGGGTAAACGTTAACATTATACAAAGTTTTATTGTCTGTTATACCTGCATTTTTATCACTCTTTATTTTTTTTTTTTTTATCAGTATGCTGCTACTAGAGTATGTGAATTTCCCCTTGGGATTAATAAAGCATCTATCTGTCTATCTCTATCTAACTATTGACAAGAATGCTATAATTATCTCTGTCGTTTTATCTTGCCTTGCCTTTATTTAAACATTTTTTTATGTAGCACTTTGAGATTTACTGCTAATGTAAAGTGCCCTATAAATAAAATGCATTATTATTATTATTAGTACCTTGCAGTAGCTTGGTTCTTTTTCTTTTGTTGACGAGTTCTGGAGCATGAGTGTCATCAGATGGTAGTTTCCAGTTCAATACCTTAAGATTGCAAGTTTTCTAATGGAAAATTATATCTGTGTTTACACAAAATTACCAAAGTTCTGCAGTTTCAGTATGTTTAATGGGATTCTGACAAAAGCCTTGATGCTTTGAAATGATTCTGCAGGCAAAATATCTTCATTTTTTAAAAGCTTTAGTAAGAATTCAAAGTAAAACAGTTCACGCAAAAATAGAGAAAAAATTAGTATTGCAAAGTAAAGAAAAGTTATTGTTTAAGTTAAGCTCTGTTTTAATCTTATAAATCTTGTTTCATTTCTTTAAATTTGGTTATACAGTCAAACCATTTCTAAACCGTCAGAAAACTGTATGCTTCTACCGTTTTATGCAGTAAATGAGTCTTTCGGTACATGCTATCTATGGGACCTGATCTAAACAACAATTAAAAACTGACTTAATTAACACACTGTATCTCAAATATTGCAAGAAAGTTCTATCTCATATCAGCTTACACGGGGTAAAAGGCTATGGCTTTGAAAGAAAATTATATTCTATTAGATATTTTTCTGTATGAGTCAAGCAAACACTATATGAATTTAATTTTAAGCATTAAATTTCAAAGATTGGCTCTTACAATAGGAAATATACACAGCAACTGAATAAACAAGAGCGGCGTTTGGGAGTGGCAAGTGGGGCAACTGCATATATATATTTGAGATGCTTCTAAGAGAAACCCTTTTAAAATCCCTCTTCAAGGTCAAATTCCGTACATGTACATCTTTGAAAACATTCCATATTCTGAATATTAATGCACAAAAACATGTATCGCTAATGATAACCGGCTGACATGACATCAATGTGAGTTATGACTATGACATCCTGCATATCAAGACTCAGAGTATACTTACAATTTGGATACTTTTCTGGAAGAGGCCATGCTAAGTTTTGCATGACACCACATCACATGTCGCACTGTCATGGTATTGTCATGAATTATGAATTGCACTTTTTAAATAGATTATATTGTTATATTTTGATAAAGTCAGTGTGTTATCTTGCAAAAATTTAGCTGAATACTGTAATGAGAAAATCCGGTGTATGTTAATATAATTTTTTTTATTAAATTTGTGCACAAATTTATACAGCCCATACAAACCAGTGACAGCATTTGACGTAACTGGCCCCGCACACCCCTTAGGCCACCTCTGTGCATAAAGTAATCTTTTTTTGTTATTTTTATGCAACTGAATAATTGTGTTCTTTTATCAGGTAATAAAGCACATTGCATTAAAGGACCGTTTTATACAATTTTGACATAGTCCAGTTTTCCCTAGAGACAGGAGAAGAGTATCTTTGGCTGACAGGGAAGCATACAAACTATTTTTTTTTTCAACACAGTTGAAGTGATTGCTTGTTTGCTCAAAAATCTTAAACATGGTCGTACATTTCATTTTAATCCTTCGTTATTCGTTGAGCAGTCAGCTCATCAGCACTGCAGCAACCCTGTCCCTGGGATACAGCCACTGCACTAGACTAGTCTGCAACCATCAGCGTTGGCCTCTGTGTTCTTGCATGCAGCCAGTTCAAGCGCAATTGGCTCGGTGATTTACTGAATTTCATCAATGGCGTCAGTTGCACCTTGTACATATAATAATAGATTGTTGCAGTAGTTTTATTTTTTTTTTATTTTTTAAGTTTTTACAGTTCATTGGCAGTATGTAAAATGATCAGTGTTGCAGTAATTGTGATGCTCTTTGTATGAAAAAAATTTGTTCCGTTAAAATTTCACATTTTCTTTGTGAATTGTGACATTTACTTAAAAAGTGCAGCAAAAAATTATTTGGCGTCCAGGAGTGCATTAACCCCCAAGTATGTGGCAGTTTAAGAGTTAAAAGTTGATCCTGCAATTCAACTGCTGGGCAGGTGGAGCTGAATTTAAAGCAAAATGCTTGTTTGACTTTTTGTGAGGTGCACATTTTTCTGTTTTGAAAGATCATTTACTTTGAAATGAGATTCTTTTACCTGTGATTATTACTTGTAAAACTTATGCTTTCACTTCTGCTGGTAAATGTTATAGTCAAAAATATTGTGCTGCAAAAATGTTGCCAACAGTATACATTCACTGATTGTAATCACACCACAGTACATTTGTACACTTTAATACTGGCTAATGCTGTTCTGGCTAATATGAAGTTGCAAGAAAAATCTGGCCTATACTTAATTAACAATGACATTTCTTTTTTGTATTCATTTTATTATTTCCTTTGCTTTTAGAAGAGACTCTGTGAAGAATATACTGTATCTAATAAATGAGCTGTTTTACATTTAAACACTATGCTGTGACACTTAAGGTTCCACACTGTGTTTAAACTTTTATTAGCCCTGACACAGACAGGCACGCAGATTCACAAGTCCCAAAGTACACACGATTTATTTTCTTCTTATTTACACACCGCCCACAGTGCACAATTCCCCCAAAATAGCTCTGTCCCTTCTTTCTTTCTCACCTTTAACTATTTTTCTTCTTCTTCTGCCGCCTCAACTCCTCTCCTTGCAAGGTCTGTCCTCCACCTCCTGACTCTGGCTCTCAGAATGGAATGAGGCGGCTTCTTTAATATCGCACACGGAAGTATTCTAGGTACTCTCCAATTAGTTTCCGGCAGCACTCCCGGTTGTGGTGGAAGTGCTGTACTGACACCCGTAAGTACTCCAGATGCACTTTGGCCTTCATCTGGCAGCACTTAAGAATGTGGCAGAAGTGCTGCCGTCCAGGACTCCTCAAGTGACCAGGCTTCCTCTGGCAGTGACCACATGCCCCCCAGCAAGCAGAGGTGTCTCAACATATTCCAGGGTGTTGTCCCCAATATGTTGTCTCCACTGGTCCTTCTGTCTTTGGGACATTCTGGTCAGGGAGCTTTCCCAGTCATCTGCCACAACAGGTAAATATCAGTGGCACTGTATCATTTTAAGTGAGGTATAAAGAATGATGGATTAATTAATCTGTGGTATTTGTTTAATTACTGTATATTGTAGGAATTCTAATGATTAGTAATTAATAAGACACCCACCCATTAACAGCAAATTAATGCAGGTAATGGGATGTAGGATCGTTGTTTCACTTTCCAGCTGGAATGCCAGAAATATGAAGAAATATGAACAAAGTTCATAAATCGGCAAAAGCCTACATTAACACTTTCTCTGTTGTGACTTGAAACATGGCCAGCACTTCTTTCACAAATAACCCAGACATGCTTGTTGAAATGAGCAAAATAATACAATTTATTCATAACATAATAGAAGCTGTGTATGTGCAAATATAAGATATATATAGACAAAAGACACAAACAACAAAAAACATCAAATAACAGCTTATTTTAACTTTTTCTCTTCTGCAGAAAGAGGCATGTAAATTGTCAATTTTATATCTTAGACAGAACTTTCCTCTCTTATAGGAAAAGGCACTTTACTTATGAATCCTGAGAAGAGCAATTAATTAGGGTGTTACAGGGAGTTTTTTTTTTATAGGAAGGAATACTGGTCATGTTATTAGCTTCTTGAGTGCACATAAGCCCATCCAGTTGGTTGACCATTAGTTCAAAGTTCTGTCAATTAATGTTACTCATCCTGGGTTTATGGTCCTTTGTTCAGAGCTTGAGTTCATTTTGCACTTTAGAGAGAGATGTCCCTGGCTGCTACATGGTCTGGAATCGATCTTCTAATCAGATAAGGCTACAGATGCTACATTCCATAAGGAGGCCCAGTCAGACAAACTGAGGCTTTTAGCTGGCATTAATAGTGACTGGCAGCAGTTTGCTACTTCTGGACTAGGGATCCATCCTGGGAAAATGGATAATACCAGTCTGTCCTACAATATTCCCACACTAACAAGTAAACTAGGTTGGGTTTTTCATAACTTAATACACAAGTACAATGACCCCTAGAGTTTTAGAGTTCAAAAACTGAATATACAAAATAACCTAAATCATACATGACATAGTCATATTTCCCATTTCTTATTGTAATTCTTGTAATGCCCTGTTTGAATTAACCATAGTCTAAAAAAAATGATTTAAAAGGAATGAAAGGTTGCATATTTAACACACTGTTTACATTTATTTACTATACAATCTACCAAATTGTATCTGAAATACCTCTTATGCTGTGTTCTTAAACACAATTCATAGGCAAACTGTCATTTTCTGACAATTCTGCCATCTTTGGACATGTTATTTGTAATTAAAATATCATTATTTCATACAGGTATGTACTGTATTACTTGAAATGCTTGATTTGTGTTAACCTTGTCAGTTGTTAAAGGACTAGTTTGGTATTTTTCAATCAATGTTATTTCCTTACAGACATATTATATATGCATTTGCCACAAGAAAGTGTGTTCTAAAGTTAAGTATTTTTGATAAATTAAAAAAAAAAAATACATAGCCACTCCTGGCATTTTATAATGGAACCTTATTGGGTGCAGGCCGCATGATAGGTTACCAAAAACGTCTATTTTTCAAACCAATAAAGTCAATGAGCATTGATGTACATCTTTACATCCACATTTTAAAATAGCTTATACATATCAAAACACCAATTTTATGAGATTCAGTCATTTTAAAAGAAGACCAGCTTTGCACTCTCTTTTCGGCATGATTACCTTTCAAAAGCCAAAATCTCAGTAAACTGTTCATGCCATGTCCTTGGTATTGTATTGATTTACTTCTGCATTTATGTGAGGATTCTTCCTAGGAATCCTACTGATATCACACAAGTGAACAGAAAACGTGTCCATACCTTGAGAAAAATAGTACAAGGAGTATGAGATAAAGTGAATATTTCCAGATCCCTTTTGTTGTCACGAACATGTGTCATAAATACTGAAGGCATGTTTTCTTTTCCCACTTTAAAAAGGACATATTTGGTAAGGTTTTAGGTGTTTATTTTCCAATGGTGCTCCTTGACACATGGATTGCATTATAAAATGCTAGGACTTTTTTAAATGTATAGAAAATGCTTAATTTTAGAAAACAATTTTGCATGACAAATACATATATTCGATGATCATGAAGAAATATCTTTGACTTGAAAAATATCAAACTTGTCCTTTAAATCATCAAGTATCAATTTTTTCTCCGTTAATTGTTCTAAAAATGTGTCATTTATTGTTCTATCATATCATCTAAACTGTGTTCTAAAATGTGTTCTAGAATGTGTTCTGAAATATGGAATTTATTTTTCTGTCTTATCATGTAATTTTGAGTTTTGCAATATGTTAATTTGCTTATTCTTTGGTTTTTGCTTTAAATGTTGTTATAAAATGTAAATACAGTAAAAGAAATAAAAACTGAGTGTTTACATTATTACACTAATACTTAACTGACTTAATTGCTACATTGTTTTTTTATTTCTTTGGATGACACTTTTTTATTCTAATAAAACTAGGAACTACATTTGTGTTTTTATCTTTACTTGTTTTCTTCCATGCAGGTGGAGCTCATACGCAGAGATTATGTTGCAAATGGCAGCTGGGAGACCTTCTTGTCATATGAGGACCCCAAACAGGACATTTTAATTGGTCTTCTTCGTTTGAGGAAATGCTCTTCAGAGTCCTTCCGCGATGAACTAAAGGGAGACATTTCTGTTGTCCGTGAGCTTCATGTTTATGGTAGTCTGGTACCAATTAATAGTCGAGACCCTCGCAAATTCCAACACCAGGTATGTACTGAGATGGGCCTTAAATTCAAATAAAAATGGGAAGGAGTTTTTGTTTGTTTTATAGTGTTTATTTTTCGTGTTGATAACAGAAAAGCTACCATAGTGTGTGTGTGTTTTTTTTTTTGTTTTTTTCTTCTTTCAGAGGTATTGTTATTACATGACTCAATGAAGTGGAAATGTTCAATAAATACATTTTCGCTTTAAGGTTAAACATTTACAGATCTGCATGTTAAAAGTGTAAAGAATAAATGTGGTGCTGCAGTGGTTTGGATTAAAATGTTCAGCGGTTTCTCATTGGCTAATACATTATTTGTATACATCAGATTAATAACAAAAAGCTGATTTTCAGTGACAAATGGTTGAAGAAGGTAGATCATGCCTCACTGTTATTAGGTGTTTGAATTTATCAACTAGGGTAGCTGCTCCCCACTTAACACTAGAATTACCAGAGCCTATGAAAAAACTCATAGATCCGTCCCACCTTAAATCACTTCTTAAATCCGTTCACACCTTTCCGCCAGCGTCATCTAAATGTGCTGATAAAGACAAACTGCAAGCAACTGGCTTTTGAGAAGTAAACTGCTCTTATTATTACTATTTTAGAATAAAAACATACATTTGATTTCAGTCTGTAACAGCCGGTGTAATTTATGATACTTGTAAAGGTCATCTTTGTGTTTTTTTTTTTTTTTTTTTTTATTCACTTTTCATTCACTCAATCGCACTCAGGATCCTTCCATTCCCCCCTCCCATCTGACACTGCTGTTTTCACATAAAGACGCTCGAATGTTATTTATTTGGAGACGTGCTATAGCTCGAATATTTTTTATTTGGAGACGGGCTATAGCTCGAATGTTATTTATGTAGGGAAGAAAGTACAGTGTCAGGTGCTCATTCAGTGTAATGGGAACCATAGCACAGAGAGGCGGGTACACTGCAACAAGTACACATGTCGTAAATGTAGGAAGGGCAGTCCTTGGGTGTGTGGGAACTGTTAATATTTGAATGTGATGATTTTATATAGCACGGATTGGAAATCTGCAGTTCTTAGCATTGCACCACGCAAGCTGTCGTATCAACCGCCTACTGTAACTTGCTTTGTTTTTTCTTCGGTTATAGTCTTGAATAAAAGTGCACTTGTTTTGTTATACTTGTACACCAACATATGTTCCTGTGTTTGAGTGACGTGGGCATGCTCAAAAAATACACGTGTAATGCCACGAAAGTGCACGCAGGCACTTCAGTTCGCAAGCATTGGTACGAGAATGTATCGTGATACACTGCAGAGCTATAGCATGTCTTTATGTGAAAACAGTAGTGTCAGATGGGGAGGGGAGGTAGGGAAGGATCCTGAATGCGACTGAGAGAATGAAAAGTGAATAAAAAAAAAAAGTTAACCTTTACAAGTATCATAAATTACACCAGCTGTTACAGACTGAAATCAAATGTATGTTTTTATTCTAAAATAGTAAGAATAAGAGCAGTTTACTCAAAACGGATTCGTGCGGGATCGAACTCATGACCTTTTGATTACCAGTCAGTGGCTGATACCATTACGCCACCGAAGCAGTTGTAGTAACTGTGTGTCAATGTGGCATGCTAAGGCGGCTTTTTTTTTTTTTGCAGTTTTATTTTTGAATAAAAGAGCACTTGTTTTGTTATATTTTGTACCTTTTGTGAAAGTGTTTCTTTGATATTTGGACTTCAGGCTTCATCTATACTAATAAAAGGCAAAGCACTCACTCACTCACTCACTGACTCATCACTAATTCTCCAACTTCCCGTGTAGGTAGAAGGCTGAAATTTGGCAGGCTCATTCCTTACAGCTTACTTACAAAAGTTGGGCAGGTTTCATTTCGAAATTCTACGCGTAATGGTCATAACTGGAACCTATTTTTTCGTCCATAGACTATAATAGACTTCTGCTCGATGCCCGTGGGAGGCGGAGTTACACCTCCCACGTAATTTAGTGCCTGCCCATATAAGGCCGTCCGTCAGCGGCAATCCAATAGAAACACTGCTGCTAAATATTCACGGGTGAAGGACTGTGCTTATGCAGAGGAAGATGAGATGGTCAGGGTGGTGTTTAGCACAAACTCGGCGAAACTGCGAGAGAAACTTTTAAGTGCCGGGTCTTAGCTAACATAATACAGCCGTGGACATCGCACGAGATGGCACCAGCATAGCTAAGAAGCTTCGATGCATGTACACCGAGCGACTCACGTGAAATGACGCAGTGCACACACAAAAAGCAACAGTTCCAAAGAGTGCTGAACAAAAACCGAATTACACAATTGAGAAGGCAGCAAAAAAATATTAAGCGTGTGATACATACAAGCATATTCATAAGTGCAGCTATTGCGGAAACAAAGCGCACGGTGGAAAAAGTCAATGTCCCGCTAAAGGAAGACAGTGTAAAAAAAAAAACCCGTGCATGCAGTGTGTCATGTCTCAGATAAAGAGGAAGACGAGCTGTTTATTGATGCAGTAAGAAACGAATTAATAAATGAAACCTGTTATCTTTACAACGATTGACAAACACGGAATGTAACTTGAACACAACACATCCTACAAATACGAACCTGATTGAAAGAAATAATGATAATCAAATCCTTGATGACAGCAACACTCGTAACACTCACAAAACAATTACTGTATATTGACAATC
>JANRMT010027041.1:127176871-127200709 GCA_026402145.1 Polypterus bichir lapradei | reverse complement strand
CGCTTTGGTGACTTTGAAGAACAAAAAAAGTCCGTCTACATGCGGCTCGAACCTTGTGCATGTTTGGTAGCACATATCTGTGTGAGAAGCTCTTCTCAGTGATGAAGACTAACAAAACAGCACACAGGAGTCGCCTCACTCATGAGCACCTGCAGTCCATCCTGAGAATCTCCACAACACAGAACCTCACACCAAACATAAACGAACTTGTTGCCAAAAAAAGATGCCAGGCGTCCAGCTCTAAAATGACATATGAGCAAAGACAACTGAATGATTTGATTTGTTATTGCTGAAAGGAACACATTTTATTTATATTTCCAGGTTTTGTTATGCAGCATGTTCATATTTGAATTTGTATAATTTTGACAGGATATATTTTTATGGAGAGCAAAATCTTTTGGGATATTTAAAATCTAAGTTTATTTTTTATATAAAATTACATAAGAGTAAAGAAATTTGAATGTTTGTTCTTTTAAAGTTTACTTTATTTCTAACTTGTATAATTTAGACAGCATATATTTTTATGGAGAGCAAAATATTATAAGTTGTTTAAGGTTTGAGTTGATTTATTCAGGAATAATATTCCTGTCTGTTTTTACCATTCCTACCAAAGATATTTCTGTCGACTAAATAAAAATTCCTTCTATTTAAAATTTAAATAGAACTTGAACAAATACGATAGTTCATAATATCCACGCAGACTTGCACGTAAGAGCGGGAGTTATCCGTTTTAACAAGCAGCGTCTTGCACTGATACAAAATAGCTGTGTGTGTATATATGTAGATATGTATGTATATGTATATATATGTTTATATATGTGTGTGTGTATGTATATATATATATATATATATATATGTATTTGTGTGTATGTATGTGTGTATGTATATGTATGTGTATATATGTAGATATATATATATGTATGTATATATGTGTGTGTGTATATATATGTGTATATGTATAGATATGTATATATATATGTTTATGTGTGTGTGTGTAAATATATATATATATATATATATATATATATATATATATATATATATGACAGCAACACTCACCACTCACAACAGTGACAAAACAATTACATTGACAATCATGTTACGTTATTTTCAAAATGTTTCCTTTTCTTTTTCATTACTTCTTTAACACACTACTTCTCCGCTGCGAAGCGCGGGTATTTTGCTAGTACATTATATAGTTTATGCCTACGTTTTCTCATTTACTACTAGAATATGAAAAACGTTTCTGTTTTAAAAATGTGTTTACACAGATTACTGTAGAAACGGAACACACATGAAATGCGTGTGTTCCAAATGACGATCTATTCATTCCACTCAAACTCCACTTCCATCCCAGATAATCAATCAAGGCATGAGCTGGGAGAAGATCGTGCACGTTCTAAGTCGGTGGGAGGATGGAATAGCCGGCTGCTTGCAGTTTGTCTTTATCAGCACATTTAGATGACAAAAGACGCTGGTCGGAGAGGTGTAAATGGATTTAAGAAGCGATTTAAGGTGGGACGGATCTACGCGTTTTTTCGTAGGCTGTGGTAATTCTAGTGTTAAATGTAGAGGCTATGTCACGCTTTACCAACACAGGACTATGACCTCAGATTGATGCACTACCACAAACCTTTCAAAAGATCAATCAGAACATGCAAAAAATAAAGTAATCTCTAAAAAGAAAAACATCTGTCCTTAGTTCTCAGACCCTTTGAGATTCTGTTTAGAAAATCATTAGCTGTGTTACTTAGCTTAGCCCGGGAAGCTCTATAAGACAATGGGCATCCATTATAGTACTGTCAATAAAACAGGCATCAGAAGTACTATCTAACTAAGTGCTTTTCTGTACACAATATTTGTATTTTTTTTAACTAACAACTAATATTATTGGCATACAGTGTGGTGTAATGGTTAAGGCTTTGGATCTAGGAGTTGGACTTGGTTCATATCCTGCTACTTCACACTACATGGCCATGAGCAAATAATTTCACCTACCTTTGTTCCAATTGGAAAAACAAAAGAAGTGTAAACAATTGTATCTTAAATTTGTAAGGTCCCTTCGGATAAAGTAAGCAGTCAAATTATACAATCATATGAAAATGTTTGGGAACTCCTCTTAATTCTTTTGACTTTTGTCTATCATTGGCTGAGCTTTCAAAGTATCAACTTCCTTTTAATATATGACATGCCTTATGGAAACAGTAGTATTTCAGCAGTGACATTAAGTTTATTAGATTAACAGAAAATATGCAATATGCATCATAACAAAATTAGACAGGTGCATAAATTTGGGCACCCCAACAGAGATATTACATCAATACTTAGTTGAGTCTCCTTTTGCAAATATAACAGCCTCTAGACGCCTCCTATAGCCGTTGATGAGTGTCTGGATTCTGGATGGAGGTATTTTTGACCATTCTTCCATACAAAATCTCTCCAGTTCATATAAATTTGATGGCTACCAAGCATGGACAGCCTGCTTCAAATCATCCCATAGATTTTCAATGATATTCAAGTCAGGGGACTGTGACAACCATTCCAGAACATTGTACTTCTCCCTCTGCATGAAGGCCTTTGTAGATTTCGAACTGTGTTTTGGGTCATTGTCTTGTTGGAATATCCAACCCCTGCATAACTTCAATTTTGTGACTGATTCTTGAACATTATCCTGAAGAATTTGTTGATATTGGGTTGAATTCATCTGACCCTCGGCTTTAACAAGGGCCCCAGTCCCTGAACTAGCCACACAGCCCCACAGCATGATGGAACCTCTACCAAATTTGACAGGAGGTAGCAGGTGTTTTTCTTGGAATGCGGTCTTGTTCTTCCACCATTCAAAGCGTTTTTTGTTATGACCAAATAACTGAATTATTGTCTCATCAGTTCTAATTTGCATACAACAAGCGGCTCTGTTTGTGGTGTGAGTGCAGAAAGGGCTTCTTTCTCATCACCGTGCCATACAGATGTTCTTTGTGCAAATTACGCTGAATTGTAGAACGATGTACAGATACACCATCTGCAGCAAGATGTTTTTGCAGGTCTTTGGAGGTAATCTGTGGGTTGTCTGTAACCATTCTCACAATCCTGCGCATATGCCACTCCTGTATTTTTCTTCGCCTGCCAGACCTGGATTCAACAGCATCTGTGCCTATGGCATTCCATTTCCTGATTATATTCCTTACAATTGAAACTGACAGTTTAAACCTCTGAGAGAGCTTTTTATAGCCTTCCCGTAAACCATGAAACTGAGCAATCTTTGTTTTTAGATCTTTTAAGAGTTGCTTTGAGGATTCCCTGCTGTCACTCTTCAGAGGAGGACTCAAAGGGAAGCACAACTTGCAATTGACCACCTTAAATACGTTTTCTCATGATTGGACACACCTCTCTGTGAACTTCAAGGCTTAATGAGATAATCCAACCAATTTGGTGTTGCAAGTAATCAGTATTGAGCAGTTACATGCTTTCAAAATTACAAAGGGATTCAAATGTTTGCACAGCCAGTTTTTCACATTTGATTTAATTTCATACAACTAAATACTGCTTCACTAAAAATCTTTGTTCAGTATGTCATCTGGATCAAAAGCTTTTCCATTCTTCATCCTCTTCACAGCTGTCCTTACTTCCTTCTTGCTAATCTGTTGCACTTCCTGATTCACTATTTTCACATCATCCAACTTTCTCTCTCTCTCTCTCTCTCTCCCTCTCATCATTCATCAGCCTCACAAAGTACTCTTTCCATCTGCTCAACACACCCTCCTCGCTTTTGAGTATGTTTCCACTTTTATCCTTTATCAACCTAACCTGTTGCACATCTTTTCCAGCTCGGTCCCTCTGTCTAGCCAATCAATGCAGGTCCTTTTCTCCCTCCTTAGTGTACAGCCTCTCATACAACTCTTCATACGCCTTTTCATTAGCCTTTGCCACCTCTCTCTTCACCTTACACCTTATCTCCTTGTACAGTTGTCTACTTTCTGCATCTCCGTGACTATCCCACTTCTTCTTCATCATCCTCTTCTTCTATATACTCTCCTGTACTTCCCCATTCCACCAGCTGGTTTCCTTTTCCTCCTTCCTCTGTCCAGATGTCACGCCAAGCCATCCTTCTTGCTGTCAATCTTACTATTTCTGCTGTAGTTTCCCAGCTATCTGGTAACTCTTCACTGCCACCCAGTGCCTGTCTTACTTCCTCCCTAAACCGTGCAGTCTTCCTTTTTCATATTCCACCATTTGATCTTTGGCTCTGCCCTCACTCTCCTCCTCTTCTTGATCTGCAGCATCATCCTATGCTGCCTAACTACAATTTCCCCTGCCACCACTTTTCAGTTTTTAAATCTCCTTCAGATTGACTCTTCTGCATAGGATATAATCTACCTGTGTGCATCTTCTTCCCCTTTTTTATGTCACCCTATGTTCCTCCCTCTTCTTATAATACATATTCACCACAGCCATGTCTATCCTTTTCACAAAATCCACTATCATCTGACCTTCTTCATTCCTCTTCTTGACACCATACCTACCCATCACCTCCTTGTCTCCTCTGTTCCCCTCACTAACATGTCCATTGAAATCCACTCCAATCACCACATTTTGTCACTTGGGTACACTTCATCCAACTCTAGAAATCATTTTTCTCATTCATCACACACCCAACTTGCAGGACATATGCACTAACAACATTTATCATCACACCTTCAATTTCCTGCTATATAATCATTACTCTGTCCGACACTCTTTTCACCTCCAAAACACCTTTGACATGCTATTCCTTCAGAATAACCCCTACCCCATTTCTCCTCCCATCCACACCATGATAGAACAATTTGAATCCACATCCGATCCACCTAGCCTTACTTCCCTTCCATTTAGTATTTTGCATGCAAAATATATCAACCTTCCTTCTCTCCATCATATCAGCTAACTCTCTCCCCTTACCAGTCATACTGCCAATATTTAAAGTTCCTACCCTCAGTTCCATTCTCTTTACCTTCCTCCTTTCCTCTTAACATCACCTATTTCAAATAAAGTTACTCACACCATAACCCTCTGCTTCCTGGGTTTAGCCAATGTTTTACCCATCTACACACTATGCCCTGAACTCGCACTTTTTTATGTTGTTGCCCAACCTCACATAAGGGACCTTATCAGATGGTTTCTGAAAATCAAAATATGCACCATATCGCATGTGCCACTTTGATTGTATCCTTTTGTTGTTTTATTAAATAATTGTAGCATCTTAGTAAAACATGACCTCCCTCATCTGAAACCATGTTCTGTTAAATTCTTTTTTTTTTTTTTTTTTTTTACTGTTGCTCAATCTTTTGCTTAATAATTCCTTCCATTAATTTTCTTGTAATGTACATTAAGTGTACTTGGCCTATAGCTGCTTGGATCTGCCTGATAACCTTTTTTATATAACAGGATAAAATTTGCCATTTTCCATTCCTTTTGAACTTCCCCAGTGTACAGTGACTTTCCAGAAATGTTTCATGGGTTTTTACTGTGTATGTGCTCACCTCCATAAGAACTTTAGGGTAAATGTTATCTGTTCCTGGTGATTTGTTTTATTTCAGCCTTTTTAATCTGAGCAGTACTTCTCCCTCTACAATTTCCAAATCACTTAGTACTTCCTTAGTACTTCCTGTTACCGTTGAGAGGTTATCTACTTCTTACATGTGAAGATTTCAGAAAAATGCAAGTTTAGGACATCTGCTATTTTATTGTCTATATATTTTAATTCCCCTTTGTTGTTCTTGTTGCACTTCACCTCCTTGACTGTTCTTTTACTATTAAAATACTGAAAGGATCTCTTTCAGTAATCTTTCCCCTTATCTGCTATATTGTTCTCTAACTGCATTTTAGCTTCCCTAATATCCTTTTTGATGACTGCCTTCTGGCAGTCATACACCCTACAATTTGAATTGGAGTTATTAATATATATATATTTTTTTTTACTTTACAGCTTCTTTTACAGCTCATTAACTCACAGCAATTTTTAAATTTCCTATTAATTCCAAATTTTAGTATGTCCCTGTTCTGTATGGTATGTAAAATGTTTTTAAACCTGTTCCACTGCTCTTCATCTCTCTCCACATTTAAAAGCTTATCCTAGTCCACCCCCCAACTGCTGCTCTTGTACACCACTATTTGCTAAGTTAGTCCAGTTAATCTTTGAGTAGTTAAAATTCCCCATGACTATAATATCTCCCTGTAATCTGTTCTGTCTATCCTTCCTAAATAAATCTATGTTATACTCATAGCCATTTTTGTTATTTAGCCTGTTACTGCTATAATACTGCCTGTAATTGCTATAATACTATAATTATACTCAGCTGCATACAAAATTCTTTGATTTATTTTTGATACTTATTGCATTAAGGTAAGCTATCTTTAATGTGTTACTAATTTTACTTTTTCAGATAAACTTCAGATTACAATTTTTGGTACTATGCATATTTAATTTTACCCTATTGTTTGTTCCTTTATGTACATTTCTAAACCTGGCCACCTTAGGGTTGCACACTATCTCTTGTGACAGATAGGGGGCGCTGTCGTCCCCTTGAACCCTCAGACTAGACGCCAGACACCAGATAAAAGTCCAAAAGTTGACTTTATTAAAGCAAATAAGTGCACAAAGCACCCTCCTCTCCACAATACTTATTAAATACATTACAATAATCCACAATACAAATCCTCCACTCCCAGACGCATTGCCACCCTGCCACCCAGCTCAGCTCGTTCGTCTGGTATCTCTCCCAGTCCTTTATAGTCCATGACACGGAAGTGCTTCTGAATCCCTCAGTCCATGTGACTTCCTAGCACTTCCGGGTCAGATGAAAACTCCTCTTCTTCAACCCGGAAGCACATCATTCCCTTTGTCCATGTGACTAGGACGCACTTCCGGGTTGTAGGCAAAATACTCGTTGTTCCACCCTGCAGCACCTTCTAGCGGCCCCTGTGGTATCCAGCAGGGCTGTGGATGAAAACTCCATTGTCCATAATTCCCTGCTGGCATTCGGGGCACCTCCATGCTGCAGGGAGGGCTCCACCTGGGGGCATTGGCTGGGATGACTGGCTGGCCATAGTCCACGCTCTCTAAAGGACACCTGAGGCAGGTCTGCAATTCTCTACTATAATGCTGGCCAGCCTGCTCTTCCTCCAGTTTAGTGAAGTGCTGGATCAGCTGGCATCTCCTACAGATGTGGCCTTCAAGGAAGACTGGCTCCTCTAAGCCATCCTCGAACTTGCATTGCACTGACCTCATTAATAAAAATTGGTTTTGGATTACTAAAACTGTTCTACCCTTTTGTATTCAATTTAACAAATGTTTCTTCAATTATTAAACACAATAAATATTAATTAATGAACTGAAAGCTATTTCACTCCTTCTGACTCTTTAGGCTCATGTAATACTCTCTCCCTCATCCGCCTGCTGTCTATATTTCGTTGAATTGTATTTTTCCCTTTCTGTTATTTTAAATTGTGCTACTTTTATTAACTTCTTTACTTTGAACCTCTGTGCTTACAACGTTTGAACTCCTTCTTATTAATAAAACCCTTATGCTGTTGCTGTTGCCCACTTATTTCCACTACTTTCCCAACTGCTAATAACTGTTCTATCCAGTAAAACATTTTACACATTACTCCTTCTTACTAATAATTCTCACTACTGAATATTCACCTCCTTTTATTTGCTTATTTGCTTTGTTTCTACTGACTCTTTTACCTGATCCATGCTTCCTTGCAAGACACCTGTCTCCATACTTGCCTACCTGTAATTAAAATAAATGCTTTCTTCCTTATGAGCATGTGTCCTGACTTTCTACTTACGTTAACGCTTAACCGTACAAGTGCTATATAGTGCTCTATCCAGTTATTCTTTAATGACTTAACTTCTCCCTACTAAGCAATTGCTGTTACTTTTAACTGTTCATAGCTACAATAGCAGTTATCCCACAGTCTCTTATATTCCTTGACCCGGAAGTGCTTCTGACCCCACAGTCCATGTGATTATCCAGCATTTCCAAGTCAGGTAAAAACTCCTTTTCTTCGTCAGCCCGGAAGCACTTTATTTCTTCAAACCATGTGACTGGGATGTACTTCCAGGCTGTATGAAAAACAAACATCTCTGTGCCTCCCTGCAACGTCCCCTGGCGGCCCTGACGTTATCCAGCAGGGCTATGTATTAAAACTCCACAGTCCATGATGCCCTGCTGGAATTCGGGGCATCTCCACATTGCAGGTAGGGCTCCATCTGGCGGCTTGGGGGTCTTGGGTGGGATAAACTGCCGGCCATAGTCCATAATACTCCCCCCTCAGCGAAAAACCATGGTTCAAAGCGTCCAGCCCCGCGAGGGATGTCTTCCTCCAGGAGGAGATTCCAGTTGGACCTTGATCATTCCATTTAAAATAGTCCCTGGAGAACCTAGGGGGAACATCATAATATTGGGACACTTTATCCCCCGTTCTCCAAGGACAGTTTTGGCAAATATGGCCCGGCTGTCGGAAATTACAACACTGCCTCTGTCGTCCTGCTATTTTCCCTCTGTGGAACTGGAAACACCTAGGAAATTCTAGATCCATCCTTTTTCCCACTGAGGAGGGTTCCATAGCCGCCTCTGAGTTCTCCGCTCTCTTTTCTATTTTGTCGGGAGACCCCCGTTTTACTGTCTGAATCCCCTTTGATTTATGAGTGACCGGTGGCGTCGTATTTATAACCGCATCGCTACAGAAAACAGCACCATCCAGCTGCTCCGGCTCGATCGATCCTTCCCCCGCCCACTCGGTCAATGTTCCGGACTCCCTTATAGGGCTCGCAGAGAATTGGCACCTGCTATTAATCAATCACGGGCCCGGTTCACTCTGCGTCCCTCTATTATGTACGGTAAGGGTCTCGCTTACCTGTACCACCGCATTCATCATTACAGGAGGCTCTCAACTAAAACGCAGCAGGTATTCCTCCACCTTTCTCAAAGGCGCTTCGGCCGCTGCTCCCAGTTCCTCCACGATCTTCTTTATCGTAGTGGCAATCTGAAAAAAACTACTCATGGGCTGGATTAATTTTTCCAGCTCCCGCAAGTCAATAACATTAGTAAATTTGTCGGAGGCAGGCTTAAACTATCACTTGCCTTACCATCTGGCCGGGAGCCAATGAGCACGTCTGCTTCAGGCACGTGCTCGTTTGGGTTGCACAAAGGCTTCGTGGAATTGGAGTTCTCTTCAGAGGCCCACGCTGCCGCCTTTGGCTGACTGCGATCCGTCTGTCTCAATTTACCAACGGACCAGTCAGTCATTTCCCGGACCTCCTTACCATTTTGTGGGGTGAGCGGCGCTTCACTTGCCTCCCCCTTCCCCTATGG
This sequence comes from Polypterus bichir lapradei, assembly GCA_026402145.1. NCBI lineage: Eukaryota > Metazoa > Chordata > Cladistia > Polypteriformes > Polypteridae > Polypterus > Polypterus bichir. The sequence goes on along the minus strand of JANRMT010027041.1, from coordinate 127,191,350 downwards.
AAAGTCCAAGTCCGTATTTTTCAGGGCGCAGCTGTAAGCAGTAGGACGTGGACCTTCTCCTTCCCACAATGCTTCGGGTTGGGTCACGTGTCCCTCGCCGGCACCCAACATACGGAAGTCCTTCTGGCTCAACTGTTGGACTGATAGCGTAGCACCCCCATTGGGTTTTCTGTCTGCATCCTGCAGGGCCTCCAGATGGACTTCTTTGAGGTATGTGCATAGTACAAAATGGGTTATTTTAAAGATGTTGTTAATTAAATCCCTGGTAAATACCTTGTGGTAGTCGTCCTTCTCCGGAGGCCTCTCCCGACTTGTGCATCCGCTCTTCAGCTCATCCCGAGCGTCCATGACGAGCGTGGAACCTCCGCTGGTGCTGTCGCTCTGCTTAACCTTTTTCTTCCCCGTGATGGACTTGGTAAATCGTGGGTTCTGGCGATTTTTCTGCGTGTCCTGACGCTGTCTTCGTGGGGTTCTCTGTCCACAGAAATTTTTGTTCAGGTCCAAACCAACGGCCAGACAATCCTGCCGACAACGCCACTGTGACAGATAGTGGGCGCTGTCGTCCCCTTGAACCCTCAGACCAGACGCCAGACACCAGATAAAAGTCCAAATCTTAAATTTATTTGAACAATAAAGTGCACAAAGCACCCTCCACTCCACAATACTAATAAATACACACCAATCAATAATCAATAAACAATCCTCTTCTCCCAGACGTGTTGTCCCTCTGCCACCCGACTGAGCTCGTCCGTCTGGGATCTCCCACAGTCTGTTATATTCCTTGACCCGGAAGTGCCAGGGCAGGTGAAAACTCCTTTTCTTCGTCAGCCCAGAAGCATTTTATTTCTTCCAACCATGTGACTGGGATGTACTTTCGGGCTGTATGGAAAACAAACGTCTCTGTGCCTCCCTGCAGCGTCCCCTGACGGCCCCGACATTATCCAGCAGGGCTGTGTATTAAAACTCCACAGTACATGATGCACTGCTGGAATTCATGGCATCTCCACATTGCAGGGAGGGCTCCATCTGGCGGCTTGGCTGTCTTGGCCAGGATAAACTGCCAGCCATAGTCCACACAGTACAGTACTTAAAGGTTTTGTTTATCCTGAGTGCATTGAGGGACTGAAATTTTTAGTACTTGTCTACAATCATAACCATTAACAGAACTGAAGTTCCAAAGATACAAACCTCGCATGAAGGCAGGAGTTGCATGATTACCTAACAAGGCACTGCAGCTGCCCTTGAAGAAATCACTGTTGCTATTTAGCTCCTTATATGAAAGATGTCCTCTTTAGTGCATTGGACTTATTGATGAGTAGCTGAGTTAGTGCAACTGAGTGAACAAAGCAAAATATTTGTTCTCTTGATCATAATATGTACAGTGCATCCTGAAAGTATTCATAACGCATCACTTTTTCCACGTTTTATGTTACAGCCTTATTCCAAAATGGATTAAATTCATTTTTTTCCTCAGAATTCTACACACAACACCCCATAATGACAATGTGAAAAAAAGTTTACTTGAGGTTTTTGCAAATTTATTAAAAATAAAAAAAACTGAGAAATCACATGTACATAAGTATTCACAGCCTTTGCTCAATACTTTGTCGATGCACCTTTGGCAGCAAGTACAGCCTCAAGTCTTTTTGAATATGATGCCACATGCTTGGCACACCTATCCTTGGCCAGTTTCGCCCATTCCTCTTTGCAGCACATCTCCAGCTCCACCAGGTTGGATGGGAAGCATTGGTGCACAGCCATTTTAAGATCTCTCCAGAGATGTTCAATCGGATTCAAGTCTGGGCTCTGGCTGGGCCACTCAAGGACATTCACAGAGTTGTCCTGCAACCACTCCTTTGATATCTTGGCTGTGTGCTTAGGGTCGTTGTCCTGCTGAAAGATGAACCGTTGCCCCAGTCTGTCAAGAGCGCTCTGGAGCAGGTTTTCATCCAGGATGTCTCTGTACATTGCTGCAGTCATCTTTCCCTTTATCCTGACTAGTCTCCCAGTTCCTGCCGCTGAAAAACATCCCCACAGCATGATGCTTCCACCACCATGCTTCACTGTAAGGATGGTATTGGCCTGGTTTCCTCCATACGTGACGCCTGGCATTCACACCAAAGAGTTCAATCTTTGTCTCATCAGACCAGGTAATTTTTTTTCTCATAGTCTGAGAGTCCTTCAGGTGCCTTTTGGCAAACTCCAGGCGGGCTGCCATGTACCTTTTACTAAGGAGTGGCTTCCGTCTGGCCACTCTACCATACTTGCCTGATTGGTGGATTGCTGCAGAGATGGTTGTCCTTCTGAAAGGTTCTCCTCTTTCCACAGAGGACCTCTGGAGCTCTGACAGAGTGACCATCGAGTTCTTGGTTACCTCACTGACTAAGGCCCTTCTCCCCCGATCGCTCAGTTTAGATGGCCGGCCAGCTCTAGGAAGAGTCCTGGTGGTTTCAAACTTCTTCCACTTACGGATGATGGAGGCCAATGTGCTCATTGGGACCTTCAAAGCAGCAGAAGTTTTTCTGTAACCTTCCCCAAATTAGTGCATCGAGACAATCCTGTCTCGGAGGTCTACAGAAAATTCCTTTGACTTCATGCTTGGTTTTTGCTCTGACATTAACTGTCAACTGTGGGACCTTATATAGACAGTTGTGTGCCTTTCCAAATCATGTCCAATCAACTGAATTTACCACAGGTGGACTCCAATTAAGCTGCAGAAACATCTCAAGGATGATCCGGGGAAACGGGATGCACCTGAGCTCAATTTTGAGCTTCATGGCAAAGACTGTGAATACTTATGTACATGTGCTTTCTCAATTTTTTTATTTTTAGTAAATTTGCAAAAATCTCAAGTAACCTTTTTCACGTTGTCATTATGGGGTGTTGTGTGTAGAATTATGAGGAAAAAAATGAATTTAATCCATTTTGGAATAAGGCTGTAACATAACAAAATGTGGAAAAGGTGATGCACTGTGAATACTTTCCGGATGCACTGTACATGTACATCATATCATAGACGTACATACTGGGATTCCTGATACTTATTTTTTCCTTTGATTTAGTTGTTTAAGCTTTAGTAATTCTTACCCTTCTAAAGAAAGTGTTTTTATCCTCAAATTTCATGTGCTGTTTACGGGAATGGAAGCCTGCAGTAGAAGTTGAAGTAGATACTGTAAGTTACATTTACCTTTTCTGAAAGTAAGTGTACCTCAAAGTTTATTAAATCAGCATATGACATGAGAATTACCAGGTGGAAAGCTAACTGGGTACAGAGTCAAATAATCAAGTCAACAATTACTAGTACAAATACTTATAGACCTATTACAGGGGTGTAACCATCTTCCCAGATGAGGAGGGTCTTTTTTCCAAAAAACTTCCTTTCTTTTTAATTAGCTTATCATTATGTTCATTTTCAGTACACATTATATACTAGCTGGGTAAGTTTGTGCTGTAAAAAGCCTGGGTTCCTAGAATCTATTGTAATCTTAAGAAAAAAATTGAACACAGAGTCGACGGTTTCGTTTTGTGGACATGCTCTTCCCCCTTGTCTATCACCAGCTAAGCAAGTTTCTGTCTTGTTTGTCTTTCCTTGGCGGTTTTACTTTGGTGACAGGGTCGCTTTCTTTCAGCTTCATGCTGTAGCCTAGCACTTCTGTCTTCTTCCGACTGGTTAACTTGGGACCGCCTTGCATGTTCTTTAAGCGTCATGTTGTAGCCTCATACTTCCGGGCCAGACAGACAGACACCCACACACACACACTTCCACACGTAGACATTTATATATAAGATTCCCATGGCCTTATGGTTTCTTGTGAAAGTGTTAAATAGTGATACAAGATAGACCTACATTGAAACAGGGACATTTATTTTGTCTTCAGTGTCGAGCTTGTCTGTCATTCTAATTCATAAAACAAGTGTTAATTACAAAGCCAAGTGCAGCCAACGATTTTCTTTGTAACTGAACTAAATAAACACTGTGAAACAACTGTAAAATAAAACATAGTATCTGATAATATTAAAACATACTGTCTTACTTTTTGACATGTAAAGCAGGAACCGCAACAACACAAAATGTAAACAAGTAAATAAGTCATTAACAGTAAGTGGCATTTTTAGCTTTGGATGCTTTACATGTTGTTTCAATATTTCATCATGGCTGGCAGGTAATCTCATTAGAGACAGGTACTTCTCTAGGTTCACAGATTCACTATTGCCTCTAAGACCCTAGACGGGTGATCATAGTAAACCACAGCCTCTGCCACTGACTTTAGTAGATGTCTACTTTCTTTGATATTTGCTGCTCGTTTTTCTGTCCAACAAGAATGAGAATGGACAAAAACCCTGGCTCTTTTGAATGCAGCTTGATGACAAGCTTTATGTTTATGCTTGCCAATAACTGGAGCTGTTTTTGCCACTTAACAAATGGAAAACTGATTAATATACCCATGTGCACCCTGTCACTTTCACTAGTAAAGAGAGTCACCATCAGGTACATTCATATTTAGGAACATTGCCACATCTGTGTGAATTCATCTTATTGGTTTTTGTTTGTTTTTCGTTTGGGTCTTGCCAAAATGTACGGTTTCAATATATATATTTTTTTTTTGGGCAGGACATTGCTTCTTTGCTTTTTGAGTATCATTGAGTACTGTGTAAAAAAAAGCCTGCCTGACACTACTTTACATGCACTTGTAAATAAAAATCCACTTTTGTTTTTGGAATGCAACCTTTTTGTGTCTGTGCCTCCCTGTCTAACATCTCTCATTTCTGATCCCAATTCGTCCTTAACTACAAGGCACCAACTGTCTAGCCTGGTGCCATCTTTCCCACTAAATGGGGTGTCACATGGAATAATAAAATTCTAAATTCCTGGCCATTTCCTCACTTTCATTTGGTTTGCATAGCTGAGGTTGTGCGATGTAAATTGTCTTCGGGAAAGTTGTCTTTAGTAAATGAGTTGAAGAGTGCATAACATGTACTATTAAATAGGTAGCCATATCAACAGTGGCAGAAGCTTATTTCAGAACATTGTTAAACATACTGAATATAAAATCACCTGACAGTAATACTACATCTTATATACTTTAGAAGGTGGATGTCAAAGCCAGGATATACATCACACCTGAGTTGACCATATTCTAGTAAAACATTTGGAAAACCAATACAGACTCCTTCAGGGAAATCTGTTGTGCTTGCTTTTTCAGATTGCAGACAAGTACTGAACAAGCTGATAGCAGTGCATTGTGTGGTATTGTGCCTGTGGAAAGACCATAGCAGCAGGTCCACAGACGTAGAACAGTACTGTGTGCATGACTGATTTAATGAGATACAAATAGACAAAAGTGGTAATAAACAGTATAATACTACAGCTTTCACTTCTGTTAATGCGTGCTGCAGCCATCTTGGATTTTGAAGTCAGGGTTGGTGAGGCTCTCCTAACTTTCTGAGTAGGAAATCTGACTTGTGGGGGGCAGTTCAGTTAAAACCTCTTACTTGGAACTCAAAAATGTCCAACTTTTCAGTTCAAATGTAACACAGCATCAATCTAAATCTGCCAGGAGGAATTTAAGATGTCCCGGGGCTGATTAGTAGATTCATCAGTGTGTGAAAGTATTATTAATTGTCAAGTTCATATATTACCTTAATCACAATCCTGTGATTTTTTTTTTTTTATTCAATATTTAAAAATACAAGTGTTAGAACATTGTTGCAATGTAAATATTAACTCAAATAATAACTTTGAATCCAGTGGTTCCCAAACACAGTCCTGGGACCTACTGCAGCTGCAGGTTTTTGTTCCAACCAGATTCAAAATCAGTGATAATAACTTATAAACACTGATCTTTGTTATTAGTTGGTCTTTTTTTCTCTTCTCTTATTCTGCATACATAGCAGTATGATTTTACATTTGTAAGACATTTCAGATATATTTCTGTTTTTGCTGTAACTTTAAATGCTTAATTGTCCTTGTTTCCTATTATTTTGCCTTTTTCTGTGTAGCTTGCTCCCTTCAATTTAAAACAAGAAGAGTAGACACCTGGCAAAATTACACTGAACGATGAATGGCTTTAAGTTCTTCAGACCCACAAATTAATAATAATGGATTAAATAACCAAAAGTAGAATGAAGATCAGAAGAAAGAAAGAAAGAAAGAAAGAAAGAAATAGATTTTTAGATTTACGGTAACTAAAAAAAGAAGTTGGTTAGAACAAAAGCTTCGGCCGCAGTGGGCCCGTAATAATGAGTTGGAAACCACTGTTTTAATCTGTATTTACTTCATTATTCAGCTGTCTCTGTTAATAGCATTGCTTTGCAGTCAAGTTGAGTTGCCTAAAGCATAGCTGCATAGTCCTGCTCCTATAGCATGCCATTTGAGTCAAAATATGAAAAGAAAAAAACATTATTAGTAATCACATGTACAACTGCAGAGATATTCATAAAAGAGTTGTTAACTTTTGAAAAATGTCAGCATTATAAATAAAACTTTTATTACATTTTGAATAATGTATGGCTAAATAAAGGTTCTTTAGGTAACATGGATAGCTCCATTAGAATTGCATTCAGTTTCATTAATCTACTTACTTTAATTTCATTTGCAGGTTTTATTTCAAAATGGCCCTGTTTTTTAAAGCTGTTTAAATTTCACTATGGGATTTACTGGAGGATGTTTTTCATAGCTTATTTAATGCCAGTGATTTATTTCAAAAACTCTCTTTTGCTGATGCTGATTTTGTTGTCTATTGAGTAATTAAATATTTTTATACACAGTACATTCTTGCAGTTTTTCAAAATTAATACCTCATTTAAATATTCACTTCAATTTTTCATGCATTTATTTATGTCTTTGTTGCACTTTTTATTCATTTTGTTTTGTTACAAATGCTTTTCCATACGCTCCTTCCAATTAATATAACCAGCTTAATTTAATACAGCTGCTTCAAAAATTCCAATATTCTTTCTGAATCACAGGAAACACACAACTAAATTTTAGACACTGACAATGTCACAACAGTAGAGCAAAATATTACCAAATATTAAATAAACCAGTAAACCAGCTGTCTCTTGGAAGCTATGCATTTTCTTTCAGCATTCTGGTATGCAGAGTGATCTTAATTTATGTGTTTTCTCTGTGTGTTTTGTAGTTTTTTGATAAAAACCTGTGCATTTATTATGCTTTCTTTTTTGGACCACTAGCAGTTTGGGAACATAATGCTTGGATTTCTGCCCAAATTGTTCAATTTTAATCTCATCAGACCTGGGAATCTCTTTCCTCATGCTTTGTATCTTTAAATATTTAAGAATGGTTTCTGTCTAGCCACTGTACTCTGAATTCTTGATTGATGGAGTGCTGCAGAGTATGTTGTCCTTCTGACACATTCTTACACCTCAGCTGAGGACGTCTGGATCTCTGTTAGAGTAACCATTTGGGTTCTTGGCCACTTTTCTGACATAGGCCCTTCAGCTTGACCAGACAGACAACTCTGTTGTTTTAACAATTATTAAACCCTCTGTGCTCCTGGGAAAACATTTAAATATTTAGAAATTGTGTAATACCCTTTCCCTGCTCCATACCTCACCAAAGATTTATCATTGAGGTCTACAGAGAGTGTGTTAGACATCATGGAACTGTTTTTGACCTGGCAGGTTTTATGATTTGTGGAACCTTACAACAACATTTATTTATATAGCACATTTTTATACAAAAAGTAGACACAGGTGTGTGCCTTTCTAAACTATTTTCAATTAATTAAACTTGCCATAGGTGTACTCCAGTCAAGTTCCCAACACAAGACAAGGATAATTAAAGAAAATAAGATGCCCATGATCACAATTTACATTGCCACAACAAAGGGTCTGAATTTTTATTAAATTTTCAAATCTTTCTAAAAACATGTTTTCACTTTGTCACTATAAGTTATTCAATGTAGATTGATCAGTGAAAATGACCATTGTGTCAATGTAAGGTTAAATCTACAACATAATAAGATTTTTTAGAAAGTGAAGTGGTCTGAATAAATTTTAGATCCGCTGTATTTTTCTACACTTTAGAAATGAGAGATGGACGTTAAAAGGTCAAATTCAAACATCTGTTTTATTAATCACAGCAGGCAACCCACAATAAAAATAATAGAATATGACAACTGTCACTTCTTATGTATCCAAAGATCCACCGATTTGTTTAGCTGATGTTAAGGAACAGATTTCTAATTTAAATATTGCTATTTGAATTGAAACACTGAATAAGGAATTTAACCTCCTTCCTCTCAGAAGTCTTCATATGCATATAAACCAATTTTAGGTCTAGATTAATTTATTCTAAGTAATATTATTTTTATGCAAATATTAACAGTGCCTATAACAATATAGAACTATAATTTATTTGTTTTGCATTATGCAGAACACATTTAGATTGTTTATAATAAATATACTGAGTAAAAATGACTGAATATTGGTCCTTTTTTAGGGTTTTGGAATGTTGTTGATGGAAGAAGCTGAGAGGATTGCACAAGAAGAACATGGATCTGTAAAGATAGCTGTAATTTCAGGTAAACGTTACACAGAAGAAATTATGTAGTATTTGCAAGATACTTACAAAATATATGTTTTACATTAATAGCTTGTTTTTTGTAAGATTTATAGTATATACTGTAAGTGAGGTTTTAATTTTTCAAGCCTATGCTTGTGTTAAGGGTTACATTTTAATCTCTTTTAACATATTCTTACACAGTTTACTTTTGAGTATGATATTTGTGGAATGGAATCCTCTCTTGGCATAACTTAACATAACTTTCTCAAACCAACATAACCTAATTTACTTAGATTAGGCAGGTCCTTTCAGTCCTTTTAAGTGAAACAGATGATTGTTTAGAATGACACTTTAGGCAGTTTGGGCAAATGAACATTAGAACAGCTATATGCGAGAAAAGACCTTGCAGCCAAATTACCTTTTTCAACCTATTCACCAAGATTATCCAAAATAACATCAACAGTCCCTAAACTCAAACTCTCCACTTTTTCTTGTCTGAAAAAAATTCTAATATTTTACAAATCTACCTTTAACAAGTGTTTAAATGTGTCTCTATGTTGTTGTAGGTGAATTAATTTTAAAGTAACAGCTGAATCTACTGTATAATTTCCCTTCATAATCTTAAACACTGCATAACCTCTATTTGCTTAAACTGTAATCCTTCAAGTCCTTAAATCTTTCCTCACAGCTCATACTTCTCAGTCTCTGAATCAACGTAGTTGCTTTCCTCTGAACTTTCTCTATCTCTGCTACGTTTTTGTTATAATATGGAAACAAAACTGTAATCCAGATGAGGTCTCACCATTGAGTTATATAACTTAATAACTTCACTTGAGTTGTTCACATCACATTGTGATATATAACTTAATGTTCAATTAGCCTTCTTGATCTCTTCTGCACACTGTTTTGATGTAGATAGTGATGAGTCCACTGTGACTCCTAGGTCCTTTTCATAAGGTGTACTTTCACATTTAATTTCATTTAATCAAAGACTTTGTTAAATGGTGTGACTCAAACCACTTACACCTGAACACCAGCAAGACCAAGGAACTGGTGGTGGATTTTAGGAGGCCCAGGCCCCTCATGGACCCCGTGATCATCAGAGGAGACTGTGTGCAGAGGGTACAGACCTATAAATACATGGGAGTGCAGCTGGATGACAAATTGGACTGGACTGCCAATACTGATGCTCTGTGTAAGAAAGGTCAGAGCCGACTATACTTTCTTAGAAGGTTGGCGTTCTTCAACATCTGCAATAAGATGCTGCAGATGTTCTACCAGACGGTTGTGGCGAGTGCCCTCTTCTATGCGGTGGTGTGCTGGGGAGGCAGCATAAAGAAGAAGGACGTCTCACGCCTGGACAAACTTGTTAAGAAGGCAGGCTCTATTGTAAGAATAAAACTGGACAGTTTAACATCTGTAGCAGAGCGACGGGCACTAAGCAAACTCCTGTCAATCATGAAGAATCCACTGCATCCACTTAACAGTGTCATCTCCAGGCAGAGGAGTAGCTTCAGTGACAGACTTTTGTCACTGTCTTGCTCCACTGACAGACTGAGGAGATCGTTCCTCCCCCACACTATGCGACTCTTCAATTCCACCCGGGGGAGTAAATGCTAACATTATTCAAAGTTATTGTCTGTTTTTACATGCATTTTTATTACTCTTTAATTTAATATTGTGTTTTTTAGTTTTTTGTACCAGTATGATGCTGCTGGATTATATGAATTTCCCCTTGGGATGAATAAAGTATCTATCTATCTATCTATCTATCTATCTATCTATCTATCTATCTATCTATCTATCTATCTATCTATCTATCTATCTATCAGACCTTATATTGTGTTCAAATCTAACAGTTCTACTTACTACAAGTAATACCTCATGTTTATTTACATTAGATTTCATCTGCCACCAGTCTGCCTAAGCCATTATGCATTCCTAGTCCTTCTATAACAATTTAGTTGATTCTGCATTATTTGCCCTTCGACTTAGGTTGGTAATTTCTGCAAACTTAACTAGCTTATTGATTGCATTCTTGTCTACATTGTGTATAGCATAAAGACCAGTGGCCCCAGCAATGACTCCTGAGGGACACCACTTTTAACATCAGCTAATTCTATAAAACTTCCCCTTACCATAACCCATTTCTGCCTGTGTTTGAGACAATTTTGTGCCCACCTACACACAGGGCTGTGGAATCATTATTGGGTTACTGGAGCCTGCATCAGTAAAAATGTACCAACTGACTAAATGTAAATTGTAGTATAAAATGTTAAAATTTCCAATTTCACATATAATAATTCAATTAAACTATTTTTTCTTTTAGTCTTTCAACAAAAATATAGCCTTTTTATTTTTGCAGGTTTATCTTATGTTTGTTACTTAATGTCTGTAACTTCTTTAATAAATAACATAACAAAGCCACAACAGCATCGCTACAGCCTTTTAAAATCAAACTATAATAGGTGAGGTTGTTAAACAGTAGCCTGATGATTCATGTTGGCAGCAATGACATGCCTTGTATATTTTATTTTATGAACTTTCAATCAACATAATAAATATATTAGTCTAACAATAAATAGAAGTTTCAGAGTCGGTGGTACCATAAGTTAAGGATTTAGAGTCAACAGGTTTGTATGCCGACTCTGCAGCCCTACCTAGGCACTACTCCTTGAAATGCCACTTGTTTTAGTTTGAACACTAACATCTTATGTGGCACCTTATCAAAAGCCTTCTGAAAATCAAGACAAATAATATCTAATGCACCGCTTCTGATCATATGCTTTTGTTGCTTTCTCATAGAATTCCAGGAAATTAGTGAAACACAGCCTTTTCCATCAGCGACATGTGCTGTTGAATCTATTCCTTAATAATTGCTTCCCTTAATTTACTTATGATGCATGTTATGCCTGCTGGCCCACAGTTATTTCTATCAGCCTGAAAACACTTTGTGTACAATGGGATAATATATGGCCGCTTTCAATATTTAGGATTTTTCCCCAGTATGCATAAATATGTTGTGTTTATATATGTACTTACTAACCTCTTTGAGCACTCAATTATAAATGCTATCTGGTCTGGATGATTTGTTTTATTTCAGACTATTTACTCTAAGTAGTACTTCTCAATCTACAATTTCCCAATAACTAAGTACCTCATTAGTAGTCCCTGTTACTTTTGGTAGATAACAACTTCTTCACACATATAAATGTCAAAAGATTTGCAGTTTAATTGTACGTTCTGGTTTGACTTTATTGTTCCTAATACTGTTCACCTCCTCCTAAACTGTACTTTTACCACTAAAATACAGTAATCCCTCGCTATATCGCGCTTCGACTTTCGCGGCTTCACTCTATCACGGATTTTATATGTAAGCATATCTAAATATATAACGCGGATTTTTCTCTGCTTCGCGGGTTCTGCGGACAATGGGTCTTTTTACTTCCTGTACATGCTTCCTCAGTTGGTTTGCCCAGTTGATTTCATACAAGGAGCGCTATTGGCGGATGGCTGAGAAGCTAACCAATCAGAGTACGCAGTTAAGTTCCTGTGTGCTGAATGGCTCAGTGACGGAGCGCTGAATTCGATTCCGCAGCGTTAACCAGGAAGACTCGTCTCGCTCATTCAGCATCAATGTGTTTCGCTGTGTAAACAGTTAACTTTTGTGCTGTTTTGTGTTTATCTTTGTGCATAGTCAAGCCCTTCGTTATGGTTTCAAAAGCGATCTGCTACTGCTTCAGGGGCCGTGCCTAAGCGCCAACAGAAGATGTTAATGATTGCCTAAAAGGTAAACATTTTGGATATGTTGAAGGAAGGGAAAAGCCACACCGCTGTAGGATGCCATTACGGCATCAATGAGGCTACGATTCTTTTTATTTAAAAAGTAGGAAAGGAATACAAGATCTACGGCTGCAGTGTCCTTTTAACCAGGGTGCAAAACGAATTGTAAGTGGATGTAATAAGGCAGTAGTCTGGATGGAATCTGCTTTAGGGATTTGGATTGAAGAAGAACAACGGCGGTGCTACACAGTCGCCTGAAGTGGCTCCTTTAGAGGAGCTGTAATGCTCTCCTTTGTTGTGCAGTAAAACTAAACTCATCGTTATCGGACAAGTCATCGTGTCATTGTTGGTGAGTAACCATAATTCATTTTCTACTTACAGTACTTAGTACATGTACGTATGTTTAGTGTCACTGTGCACACATTTACTGTATACAATTTTTCTTGCATTGTACGTATTTATTGCTAGTGGCCTGTCTATCGTAATGGCTGTAACATATGTGATATCGGAGACGCTCGATATCTTTAAAATAATATTTAGGTTTTACTGTATATAAACAGTGTGTTTACATACATAATTTCAATGAATTTTACCTAATATCTAAAAGAATACAAAGGGTTTATGCTGTATAAGTGTGCGGGGAATATTTTTAAACAGTGTGGGAGAGTTTATAAGGGCTTAAAATATATAAAAATAACCATACAAACATATGGTTTCTATTTCGCGGATTTTCACCTATCGCGGGGGTGTCTGAAACGCAACCCCCGCGATCAAGGAGGGATTTCTGTACTTAAAGGAACTTCTTTGAGTCATTTTTTTTTTTTTTTTTTTTTTTTTTTTTTTTAGCATTCAGCTATATTTATCTCCAACTGCCTTTTAGATTTCCTAATATTCTTTTTTTATATTTGCTCGGATATGCCCCGTGGTTGGTAATGAAGTTACAGTATCAGTCTTACAGACCTTAAGCCCTGTTTGGATAGGATTATTTTCATCCAGTAGGTGAAGTAAAGTAGTTATTACCAGAGGGTCTCTAATTTTAGCCCTGTCAGAATCACCCTAATAATGGTGTTTTACTGATGTGTTTATTTGCATGAGACTAGGTTAACCTGGGATTACTTTTGACTTTTCTTATTGCTTTCAAGTTTTGGAATAAACTTGTCTTGCATTATGCCTAAAACAATTTTAAACTTTAATAATAATAATAATACATTTTATTTATATAGCGCCTTTCCCATGCTCAAGGTGCTTTACAGAGTCTTAGAAAAAACAGCAGGGCATATGTAACATTGGATACATATGTTTTCCTAAATATAACAATGAAACATATAACAAAGCATTAAATAGAATAAAGGACAATAAACCAGAGTAAAATACTACATCTATACTAATAAACGGCAAAGCCCTCACTCACTCACTCACTCACTCACTCACTCACTGACTGACTGACTCATCACTAATTCTCCAACTTCCCGTGTAGGTAGAAGGCTGAAATTTGGCAGGCTCATTCCTTACAGCTTCCTTACAAAAGTTGGGCAGGTTTCATTTCGAAATTCTACGCGTAATGGTCATAACTGGAAGTTGTTTTTCTCCATTTACTGTAATGGAGTTCAGCTGGAGGGGCGGAGTTTCGTATGACATCATCACGTGTCTCACGTAATCACGCATTACGTAGAAAGCCAGGAAGAGCTACAAAACGCGCTTTAGAAAACATGCATTATATAATTAAAAAGGCAGCGAAACAATTAGAAGCGAGCGAGTGACATATAACACCATATTCAGCGGCTCACGTGAACTGACGCAGTGCGCAGACAAAAAGTAACAGTTCCAAAGAGTGCTGAACAAAAACCGCATTACACTGCTATGCTCAAATAGATAAACCACACGCAATGGCGCGATAGTAAAGCATTCGCCTGTAGCGCCCACGTCCGAGGTTCGATTCCCGAGAGGGGATGCACTAAGTATGTACGCGCGCTTCTCGATTTATTTTAACCTCGCATCCCCTTAGTTTGAGACGTATGAAAACGCATGCGGTTAACGCAGAAAGACAGATCACCTATTCACCTTTTGAAGCTTAATGAATAATGGATACTTTATTCGCGATCAATGATTGTTTTGGTAAAGCCATACTCAGTGTATTCATTAGATGAACGGTAAAAAAGTAAGAGCGAG
>JANRMT010027041.1:127160165-127171871 GCA_026402145.1 Polypterus bichir lapradei | reverse complement strand
TATATATATATATATATATATATATATATATATATAGAGAGATAGAGAGAGAGAGAGATGACAACAACACTCATATCAATGACAAAACAATTACATTAACAATCATGTTACGTTATTTTTAAAATATTTCCTTTTCTTTTTCATAACTTCTTTAACACACTACTTCTCCGCTGCGAAGCGTGGGTATTCTGCTAGTTCAATACTAAAAGAAAAACCTAACAGATAACCTAATTTGTGATATAACAGACACACAAATTATCCTGAGCACCTGGACAAAGAGGTAAACTGAAAGAAAGGGCAGAATGTTAAGTTAAAAGCCTTCCTAAATAGATGAGTTGTAAGTTGTTTTATTAAAAGAATGAATGGAGTCAGCTGATCTAAGTAATTTCGGTATGTCTTTCCAAAGTCTGGGTGCTGTGGAGCTGAAGGCCGTGTCACCCATAGAGTGCAGGATAGTGTGAGGCACAACAAGATTACCAGAATCAGAGGACCTTAGTAGGCGAACAGGAGCATAGTGATTTAGGTCACTGATGTAGTCCGGTGCAAGACCATTTAAAGCTTTGTAGGTTATTTATAAAATTTTATATTCAATCCTGTAAGACACAGGGAGACAGTGAAGATGAAGCAGGATGGTTGTGATGTGCTCACTGTTACTGGTTCGTGTAAAGACTCTTGCAGCAGAGTTTTGAATCAACTGGAGCTGTGATATAAGATTAGAAGGGTCACCTGCCAGCAGCGAGTTACAATAATCGATACAGGATGTGATAAAAACAATGACAAGTTTCTCAGCATTAGAAAAGGAGAGGAATGAGCAAACACGGGATATTTAACCGAGGTGAAAGTAGGAAAGTTTCTTAATGTGATTTATGCGGGCGGAATAAGAAAGGGAGGAATCAAAAATGACACCAAGGTTCCTTGCATCAGAAGAAGGTCTGATGAGATCACCGTCGAGAGCAACTGAAAAGGAGCTATATTTTCTTAAGTAGCGCTTTAGTACCAATTTGTAGGAATTCAGTTTTGGTGCAATTTAATTTCAAAGAGTTCTGCTCCATACAGGTTTTAATTTCACTGAGGCAAGTTGTGAGCTGAGAAAACTCTGATGAAGTTGCACTTTTCACATTGAAATAGAGTTGATTGTTATCTACATAAAAGTGATAACCCAGTCCATAGCTACGAATAATATGGCCAATGGGAAGCATATAAATACAGAAGAGAAGAGGGCAAAGGACAGAGCCCTGAGGAACTACTTGTGTGACTGGCGCTGAGCTGGTTCTGCTGTTGCCAAGACTAACAAACTCTTGCCTATCAGTCAGATAGGACTTGAACCACTGGAGGGCAGTGCCAGAGATACCCAGCATGGTCTCAATTCTGGATAGTAGACTTTCATGTCTGACAGTGTCAACATTTGCACCTAGTTCTAACAGAATTAATATGCTGGTTTGTCCAGAGTCTGCTGCCATAAGCAAATCATTGGTTACCCGAAGAAGAGCAGTTTCACAGCTGTGCTGCACCCTGAAACCAGTCTGAAAGGGTTCCATCAAATTATTAGTGGTTAAGTAACTGGTGAACTGGGAGGCTACAACATGCTCAAGAACTTTTGACAGAAAAGGTAAGTGGAAAATAGGCCGAAAATTGTTAAGATCATCACCATTAAGACCAGACTTTTTTAACAGGGGGGTTGCAGAAGCGATTTTAAAAAGAGGTAGCTGAAATACAATGTCGAGGGATGTATTGATTATTGTCGTAAAAGTGGCATGAAGGCAGGATTTAAGAAGTGGTGGGGATGGGGTCCAGTACACAAGTAGTTGGCCTCATCTTACAAAGCAGGTCATTAACAAATGGCGATGTGACTGGTGAAAATTTAGAAAAGTTGGATGGAGTGGGAAGACAGGGAAGGATATAAATGGATGATGGATTTATGTTCGTTGAATTATTTAGATCTTTCATTTTATTGCAGAAAAATTGGAGGAATTTTTCACAGACTTCAGTAGAGGAGGAAATTGGGCCAGATGCAGGTTGAAGTAATTTATTAACTACAGCAAACAAAACCCTTGGGTTATCATGGCCATTTTCTATTATTCTGCCGTAATGTGTGTTCTTGGCTGCAGTTAGTGCATCCCTGTAAGCCTTTGATAGTCAGAGAAAGCCTGGATGTGAATAGTGAGGCCAGTTTTACGTGACATTTTCTCAAGGTGTCGGCAAGTTGCTTTCATAGATCGTAGCTCTGAATTATATACCATGGAGCTGAATGCTTAAAGGAAACCTCCTTATGTTTTAACACTAGAATTACCAGAGCCTACGAAAAAACTTCGTAGATCCGGCCCACCTTAAATCCGTTCGCATCTCTTCGCCAGTGTCTTTTGTCCTGTAAATGTGCTGATAAAGACAAACAGCAAGCAGCCGGCTGTTCCATCCCCCACCGACCTAAAACGTGCACAGACTTCTCTCAGCTCTTGCCTTGATTGATTATCTGGGAGTGAAGTGGAGTTTTAGAGTGGAAATAATAGATCGTTATTTGGAACACACACATTTCATTTGTGTTCCATTTCTACAATAATCTGTGTAAACACATATTTAAAACAAAAACATTTTTCATATTTTAGTAGTAAATGACAAAATGTAGGCACAAACTATATAATGTATGAAGCAAAGGGTCCGAATATCAAACAAACATCTTCCGTGGTGTAGCGATAAGACTTGCTGACTTGTGCTCAAGAGTCCCCGGTTCGATCCTGACTCACTCCTATATTTGCCATTTTCAGTAGTGAGCTGCTCTTATTGTTAATATTATGCAGTACATACATACACTTGGTTTGTGTCTGTAAAACACGGTGTACATTTATAGGACTTAAAAAAATTAAAAGTTGCCTTTTTTTTTCACTTTTATTTTCTCTAAATCACGATCACGATACATACTACCGCCCCCCCACCCAGGGATCTGACTCTGTTAGTTTTTATTTGAAACTGGGTGTAACTGGAGATGTGAGTGGTGTTTTGAGACAATGGAACTGGACATTCATCCGGAGGGATAAAAGCTGACACACAAACGCTGGTGAATCTGCCTTCTTCGTATCTCACTGTCACTTGACTTTTTTTTTTTTTTATTCAGTTTTATTGAGTGTTCCTGCTCTTGCTGAATTAGTATGCACCTTATAGTCTATGATGTCAAAAAAAAAAAAAAAACAAAGACATGGGTATATATAATATTTGGAATTATTCGTTTTATGACCTGTATAGTACATTTCGGAAAATTTTGTGGCATGGATGCAACATTATTCATATTATTCATATTCATTCGCATAACATCTTGCGGTTTGTAATCAGTGACCACGTGTTTTTTTTCCCCCGATCTTGCCAGTCCCCACATGTTGCTGTATGCTGATTCTTTTGTACTCCAGGACATGCAGAGGAAAGAATAGTACAGAGCAGTAAGTTCAGCACTATATGCAATCATCAGATTCAAATGTTAACAGTTCACACACACACGCAAGGATCATCCTACATTTACAACGTGTGTACCTGTTAACACGGTACACACTTCTCTCTATGCTGTGGTTTCTATTACACACCTGAAAGAAAGAGACATCCATCCATCCATGTGAAAACATCATCACACTAATGCAATATTATTTGAAAACGAACAGCGTCAGATCGGGTGTAAAATTTATGCTGGCGCTGTTACTTGAGTCAAACCAGGAGCTTATTCAGTGCGCGCAAGAACATGCAGGTGGCCAGTTGCTGCGTGTTACAACATACTGGCAGTGATCAAAGCATATGTACTGTGCAAGGCATGCATGGGGGCCACTGAGAAAAGAAGAGTGTTCATGGCTCAGCTTCCAGAGGAACTTCGTCGTCGCATCTTGCTAGAAAAGGTGGATTCAACATTGACAAGTTTTTGTTCCAGACAGCCGCTTTCCCCAGGAAAGTAAAGTAAGTCAGTGTCACCCCACCCCGCTTCTCCTGTTCTGACTCTAAGTAACAGCGCCAGCATAAATTCTGACCCGATCTGATGCTGTTCGTCATATAATAATATTATTGTATTAATGCGACGATGTTTTCACATATATTGTCTCTTCTCTTTTAGGTGTTTAATAGAAACCACAGCATAGAGAGAAGTGTGTACAGTGTAACAGGTACACATGTAAATGTAGGAAGGACGATCCTTGTGTGTGTCTAAACTGTTATATAGTGCTGAACTTATTGCTGTGTACTATTCTTTCCTCTGCATGTCCTGGAGTACAAAATAAACAGCATACAGCAACATGTGGGGACTGGCAAGATCGGGTAAAAAAAACACGCGGTCACTGATTACAAACTGCAAGATGTTATGCGAATTAATATGAATAATATGAATATTGTTGTGTTCAAGCCACAAAGTTTTCCGAAATGTACTATACAGGTCATAAAACGAATAATTCAAAATACCATATATATCTCGCATCTCAAGTTATTCCCAGTTTCAAATAAAAACTAACAGTGTCAGATCCCTGGGTGTGGGGTTGGTAGTATGTATTGTGATCGTGATTTAGAGAGTATAAAAGTGAAAAAAAACGTAACTTTTACAGGTCCTATAAATGTACACCGTGTGTTACAGACACAAACCAAGTGTATGTGTGTACTGTATAATATTAGTCATTTACTACTAAAATATGAAAACGTTTCTGTTTTAAAAATGTGTTTACACAGATTATTATAAAAACAAAACACACATGAAATGCATGTGTTCCAAATAACGATCTATTATTTCTACTCTAAAACTCCACTTCACTCCCAGATAATCAATCAAGGCATGAGCTGGGAGAAGTTCATGCACGTTTTAAGTCGGTGGGGGCATGGAATAGCCGGCTGCTTGCTGCTTATCTTTATCGGCACATTTACAGGACAAAAGACGCTGGCGGAGAGGTGCGAATGGATTTAAGGTGGGCCGGATCTACGAGTTTTTTCGTAGGCTCTGGTAATTCTAGTGTTAAAGGAGCTGTTTTATCGAGTGCTGAATGATGGGCTGAGTTATAGTGGTCAACAAGACTATCTAATGTTGATGGAATAGGTGAAGACAGAAACAGTTCAGAAATGGATCCAGCAAGAACAGAGGGACAGATATTTTAAGGTTTTGGAAAAAAAATTGACGTTTACAGGTAAGAGGAGGGAGAGGTAATGAGACAGTGAAAAGCACTGCTTTATGGTCAGAGTGGCAAATCACTGCTATAAGTGTTGCTTCAGATCCTCAACACATAAGCTGTGAAAGACATTCTTCAAAGTTTTTAAATAGATTGTAGAACAATTTTATTCATCTTGTGATGGTTTTGCAAATAGCACATCAGGAAACAAATTTCTACAGTATAAGCATAGCCTTGGAAAGGAGATTACCTGCCAGTACAAAATAAAAGAGTAGCATGGGAAAGAAGAAAGTGCTATATAATAATGTCTTTAAGCTCTTAAAATACCAGTTTTACTCTGATCAAAATGTATTTCAGCTATGCATGTAATATACAGGGAAATTTATTTCAACAGCATTGCACCATCTGGAAAAATAAGCTCCTTCCTCAATTTAAGACAGTGAAGATGCTAGGCAAGAAACAAATTAAACTACATGATCAATTCTTTTTTTTTTTTCTGTTAGAGTTTAAATGTGCTTCTGACTGCTCATATACTGTAAGAAGCAAGAAAAATTGAGTCCCAGCACATAGCTTTACCTGTGGAAATGTTTTTACCCCCGGAAAGAAAAATCCAGAGATTCCAAGCAAACAAACATTTAGTAATACATTTTTCTTTTATGTTTCTAGAATGACAGTGAAATTACCAAAGTAAAGGTTTAGAAACACAAGGCCATATACAGAAGTAGATGAATACATTTAAACAGTTTGACCTTTTGTATTTTAAGTGTCTTTGTTCAGTGTTCTTTAAGGTCAGGTGACCTATTATCATCATTGTTAGTATGGTAGTACAGAGGTTAGTACTAGTTTCATGCACTCAGCATCCTGGGTTTAAGTCATGTCCCCTGTCATTGTCTGTGTGGTGTTTGTATGTTCTCTCTGTGTCTGTGTAGGTTTTCTTACAGGTACTACAGTGTCCTTCCATTCCGTCAAAGATGTGCTGGTTGATTGGCAATTGCAGATTGGCTCTCGTGTGATTGTTACAGTGAGTGTGTGTCTGAGTGGGCCCTGAAATGCACTGACACTCTGTCTTGATACCTTTTTTCTAACCTGTGCCCAATGTTGATGAAATAGGATTCACCTTTGCAATCCTGCATAGGAAGAAAGTGGGTTGTAATTTTTATTTATTTTTTTTTATTTTTACTATTGTTTTTCATCAGCTTGTATTGCTCTAACATTTTTTTATTATAAAAGTCTCAGTACTGGCCTGTACAGTGGTACTGTTAGTGCTGAGCAGAGTGGAGGTAGAACCTCTGTGTTTTTTCCCATTTGATTCTGGGGTTTGTCAGGGCTGGGTTATTCCTCCTACTCTGTTCAATGCTCGCATAGACTCGGTGTTGGTCAGGGTTGCAGGGTCCGGTGGCTGTGGAGTATCTGTTTGGTGAAAAAAGATTCACTGATCTTGACATTGCCGACAATGCTGTGAGCTTTGAGGAGTCAATGGAGACTCTGATCATGGCTCTTGAGAGACTGAGCAAAGAGTCTGAGTGTCTGGACTTCTGAGTGTCCTTGATAAAAACCAAGATCCAGGCCTTTGATGACCTGTTCTGCACAGCCATTACCAGTGTGTCTGTCTCCTGAAAGAATGTCAACTTCACTGGGAGATTTACTTACCTCAGCAGGGTGTGTGGCACTTCCAATATCTTTGCAAAAGGACAAAGGTCCAAGTCTTTAGAGTCCTGGTGCTTCCTGCATTGCTATATGCTTAAAAGACATTGATGCTATCCAGTGACCTGAGACAACGAAGACTGGACTCCTTCGGCACTGTGTCTCTTTGGAGAATCCTTGGATACCGCTGTTTGACTTTGTGTAAGTGAGCAGTTGCTGACAGAATCCTGAATGAGGCACATTATCTGCATTGTTAGTTACAGCACTAAGGCCATGTGGCGTGATTCACTGAAGGGGATCCAATTCACTGATGACACAAGCAGATGGAACAGACCAAGAGGACACCTCACGTAACATCTGGCTGCGGCAGACAGATGGTCATTTCCAGGGAGACTTGACCAAATGTCTGCCTGGGGTGTTTCCAACCAGGATCCTGAGCTGTTTCATCGTGTGGTGAGTGCGGCAATGCACTGTATTAGTGCATGCTTCCAAGACTGGCCTGACCTGCTGAGATCTCAAAAAAATTTAGTTTATTTCTGACAGGAAATGTCATGTTAAACTTAGTGAATGTAACACTGAATGCTTTCTGAAAAGTGTAATTTACACAAAGTTAACTGTCAGCGTTCAAAAATGCAGCACTTCACTAAAATAAAAGTGACGTGTGATACACCTATAAATATAATAATTCAATAGTAGATCTGAGTATGTACATTAGCAACCGGCATAAAGTTTGGTCCAGAGCATGCATTAAATCAAAATGAGACAAAGATATGTAGACCTTAAGAGTTCAGAAACAACCATGTCTTAATGGCCTTCTGCTTAATCAAATGGGGCACCAATTTTACAGGAAATCAGTCTTTGAAATATCTATTTCACAGTTGTTTGAATTTATGAGCACAATGCACCTCAGCTGTTGATTTGTATTTAAACTGGAAACTTTCAGCATGTAAAGACCCAACACAAAAATGTGAAAAGAGTTGACACACCATTCTGCCATAGAAAATTTTACTGCTTTAGCATGACTCCAAACACGTGACAGATTCATGTGACTGTTTTGATTTTAATGCCAAGAAGCTATTAGCATTGGCTGCCCTTGCATGCTTTACCTGTCTGCTGTCACTACCCCACACATTCTCTTTGTGTTCTCTGATCCCATGGGTCATGCAAATACAAAATGCATTTGCACATGCACTTGAGTTAAAAAAGGTAATTTCTGACCACTTCCAAATGGTTCAATCTCAGTCTGGTCACAAATGCATTTACTCTTGGTTTTTAATGTGGCCAAGCGCAATCTGGTCATGACCAGATAACCAAAACACAAGTTAATGTAAGGTGTAAAAGGGCAGGTGGTTGCATATTCTGGAGACATGCTGTTAATTTATACAATTATGTAGAGAGGGAGCAATCAATGGAGCATAAGAGTCAGATTTTATTGACTGTAAAAAAGCTGGACAAAGTACTCTGTCTTAGAAGTAAAATTCCTTTTAGCCTATCTTTATGGAAGTTTATATAGGAATGTGGAGGGTAGACAGCAGCCTAATTATAGGTTAATAAATACCTAGTATATTATGTTCAGTACCACAAGTACTATTATATCTGATCAATTCAGATGTCCCTTGAAGAAATCACTTTGGAAAACACTGATTTATAACTTTTCTGATTATTGATCTTACGTATAACAATAAAATTATAACTTTTTCTGCAGTGTGTCTTTATTCTAACTGCTTTATAAAAAATGGATAACAAATTCACCCATGCTGTTGGTGTTTTATTTTGATCAGACCTCAGAATGAGTTGACTGATGTTACAAATTAACTTAAATAAAAATGATTTTTTTCAAAATGCAAGCAGTCTAAAATATAGTTATTAAAAATATGAATTTATCAATATCAGATAAGTAGTTTTTTTTTTTTTTTTACTTTTACTCTCGCTTATGTTAGAAATACATACAATTTAATGTTAAGGATAAAAAAGTTCAATGTTGTACTCAAGCTGTGTTGCTATTTTTTTTAAAGCGGCTATCAATGCACTTTTTAAAACTTATGTGCTTATGAAAGACTAATGCACTTCTCTAGAACCTAACTACAGATTCCAAAATATGAAGCACCCACTGATACCATTACACTATGTTACCACTTGGTTCCTAAACTTCTAGTGGTAAAACAGCAAGTGAATGAGTAAAATGTATGCAGATATTTCTTAACATTAGAAACACTGAAGCCTACGAGAACCTTAAATCTCTTCGCACCTCTCCATCATCATCTTTTATATTGTAAATGTGTCAAGCAGCCAGCTATTACTTTCTATAAACTGTTTAATTAAATATAATTAAGCAGACAAAAGCTGTAATAATGTTTGGGTTCCCAGCAAAGAAATCCCACTGATACACCCAAAGTACCACCTGTTTGTCATTTTGGCTACTCAAGCATATATAGGGATTGTATATATTTGTTAAAGATTGTGGACCTCGTGAAAGAATATCATATTGGGGTCCACCACCCTGACCAAATCAGCTCTGTATAATGGCCATGTCACCATGTGTCACCATAACAACCCAGAACCCACCCAAAATCTAATAAAAGCTTTTGATAACTTTGCCTATGTAAGCTGATATACAGTGGCATGCAAAGGTTTGGGCACCCTTGCTTAAAGTGTTTTTTACTGTGAATAGTTAAGTGACCAGAAGATGAACTGATCATTAAAAGGCATAAAGTTAAAAGTGACACATTTCTTTTTAGTATTTTATGCAAGATTAGTGTATTGTTTTTGTTTTATACAATTGTACAGTGAAAAAAGAAAAGTAGCGCCATGCAAAAGTTTGAGTACCCCAAGAGACCTTAATTAGCTTGTTAGGGCTATGGCTTGTTTACAGTCATTATTAGGAAATCCAAGGTGATACAAATTGCAAAGCTAAATAAATTATGTGACTCTTCAAACCTTCAGCAGCCTTGGGCTCCTCTAAACAGCTGCCCAGTACTCAGAAAAATTAAATAATTTATGCTAACAAAGCAGGAGATTGCTACAGAAAGATAGCAAAATGTTTTCAGGTAGCTGTTTCCTCACCTTGCAGTATTATTAAGAAATGGCAGTTAACAGGAATGGTGAAGGTCAGGTTGAGGTCTGGAAGACCAAGAAAACCTTCTGAAAGAACTGCTCATTGGATTGCTACAAAGGCAACTAAAAACACTTGTTTGGCTGCAAAAGACCTTCAGAAAGATTTAGCATACTCTGTAGTGGTGGTACAGTGTTCTACTGTGTAATGATACCTGAACTAATATGACCTTCATGGTAGAGTCAGCAGAACAAAACCTATCCTGCATCCTAGCCACAACATTTAGTGCCTGAAGTTTGCAGATGAACATCTATTGAAGCCTAATGCATTTTGGAAACAAGTCCTGTGGCCTAGTCAAAATAGAACTTTTTGGCCACAGTGTGCAAAGGTATCTTTGGAGAATAAAGTGTGCCGAACTCCAGGAAAAGATCACCTCTCCAACTATTAAGCATGTGCATTAATTGATCATGCTTTGTGCTTGTGTTGCAGCCAGTAACACTTGGAATATTTCATTGGTAGTGAGGAGAATGAATTCAAATCAATATAAGCAAATTCTGGAAGCAAACATCACACCATCTGTAAAAAGATAAAAAAGGATGGGTCTTACAACAACATAATGATCCAAAACACAGCTCAAAATCTACAATGGAATACCTCAAGCGGCACAAGCTGATGGTTTTGCCATGGCCTCATAGTCATCCCACCTAAATATCATTGAAAATCTGTGGATAGATCTCAAATGAGCAGTGCATACAAGATGGCCCAAAAATCTTGCAGAATTAGAAGCCTTTTCCAAGAACGAATGGGCAAAAATACCCCAAGTAAGAACAGAAGGACTCTTACCAGACTACAAAAAGCTGTGATGCTTGCCAAAGGGGGTGTTACTAAGTACTGACCATGTCGGGTGCCCAAACGTTTGCTTCAGGCCCTTTTCATTTTTTTTGGTATTTTGTACCTGTGAATGATGGAAATAAAAAGGTAATCTTGCTTAAAAAATTAAAGAAATGTGTCGTCTTTAACTTTATGCCTT
The DNA here is from genome assembly GCA_026402145.1 of Polypterus bichir lapradei. Classification (NCBI taxonomy): domain Eukaryota; kingdom Metazoa; phylum Chordata; class Cladistia; order Polypteriformes; family Polypteridae; genus Polypterus; species Polypterus bichir. The sequence continues at coordinate 127,161,028 of JANRMT010027041.1, read as the reverse complement.
CTAGTGATCAGTTCATCTTCTGCTCACTTAACTATTTACAGTAACAGACATTTTAAGCAATGTGCCCATACCTTTGCATATCATTCTAGCTGTAGCTGAGTTTCATATTTACTGGGTGTGAATACTCAAAATAAAAATAAGCTAATATTTGCTTCCAAAAATGAGGTCTAAATACTCAACTAAGAAATTAATAAATATTTGCATACAGTTGAGCATAGGTTACTGATTCTAGGTGTTACTTGTTAGTACATACGTTTTTCTACATTATTATTAAGTTAATAGCAGTAACATCAGCACCAAAACTAAAAAAATAAATAATAATTGCAATTGTCCGGCAACAGATAACAGGCATTTTTTAAGCAACTTAAAATCTGTATTTTTTTTTATTCCTTTTATTTTATTCCTTTTATTTAGAAAAATGGCTCACCCTTTGCACCAATGAGAATAAGCTGGATATGTACAAAAGGGACGTTAAATTTGACTCTAAACTTTACATGAAGCCAATGTAGATTTAAAAACTTGTGATTGTACATCACCTATTTATTATCTTTGTTGCATTGGTTTGAATTAACTTTAGAGTAGCAAATAATTTGAATAATCTAATAATATTCATTTATTTTTTTTACAGCGCTCTCCTCTAAGTGCAAGTTCAGAGAGCTGTAAAAAGTAAAGGTAAAATGCAGTTACCAGATATGTACAGTGGTGTGAAAAACTATTTGCCCCCTTCCTGATTTCTTATTCTTTTGCATGTTTGTCACACAAAATGTTTCTGATCATCAAACACATTTAACCATTAGTCAAATATAACACAAGTAGACACAAAATGCAGTTTTTAAATGATGGTTTTTATTATTTAGGGAGAA
>JANRMT010027041.1:127149179-127159765 GCA_026402145.1 Polypterus bichir lapradei | reverse complement strand
TACTTTTTCACACAGGGCCATGTAGGTTTGGATTTTTTTTTCTCCCTGAATAATAAAAACCATCATTTAAAAACTGCATTTTGTGTTTATTTGTGTTATATTTGACTAATGGTTAAATGTGTTTGATGATCAGAAACATTTTGTGTGACAAACATGCAAAAGAATAAGAAATCAGGAAGGGGGCAAATAGTTTTTCACACCACTGTAAGTGCCAACTTTCACCTTCCCATCATTCTAAGACAATGATTAACAGTTCTTCCATAGTGTTTTCATCTTGGTATGTTTTACTTTAGTTGTGGTTTTTCATAATGGTTTTGTTTCCTGAAAATAATCAAGCTTACAGAATAATGAACAAGATAATGAATGATATAGGTCAGTGACATGACCCCCCTGGGGGTTCGCATTAAAGAGCTGTTGGGGTCGCGACAGGATTACTAAAATAAAGCAAAAATACCTAAAAACTAAAGAGTTAACTCTTTTAGGGAGGACGTTGACTTTTGTCACAAGGAGGGATTGAGAGCGGATATCGACTTGGGCAATAATCAGCAGTAAACGTCAAAAGAATTTAAAAAAAAAAAAAAAAAAGGATGACTCTCTTTGCTTGGAGGAATGTTAGACTTGTTGAGTTGACGTTGAATCCCTGCGTGTGTGAGTAGCGAAATGGAAGCAATGGCAATGACGTCTGACAAGAGAACGAAGTGAGTATGCAAAGCAAAATACTCAGTGGATGATGTTTTGCATATTCAGTGTTCTGTCATCTCACAAGAGATGAGCGGGCGGGTGGGCAAATATTTTAGAAGCAGTATCACAAGTTGCGAAGGGAGTGACGTGGGACTGGATGTTGCCGATCATTCAGTGCTAAAGCTAATAGCGGGGACCAGGCTTAGCGGAGTTCACAAGCCATGAGTATGGGGAGGTGGGCTTTCCAGAGGGGGGGGGTGTACATAGCGTAATAGCGGGGGCAGAGAAGCTTAATTACAGTAGCAAGGAGTATGGAGAGGTGGGCGGGTGAGAGAAGGCTGTACATGCTAATAGCGGAAGCAGAGTGACACTTCACAAGCAAAGAGGATGTGGAGGTGGGCGGGCGAGAGGAGGACTGATAAAATAAAAAAAGTCTAGTGGAACCAGCCTATCAGATATCAGAAAAAGGGCGTCAGGAAGTGACGTCTCTGTTCTCAGTGTCAGTGCAGTCTGTGTAGTGCTGCTAAGCTTACGTCGAGAATAAAGTCGACATTTCCACTTTATTCTCGCCATTTATCTCGAGATTAAAGTCGACATGTTGACTTTGTTCTCGTAGTTTGTCATTAAAGTAGAACATCGTAAACTAAACTTCATTTTAAAATGAATATTTAATTTACTAGATTTTCTCAAACCCTGTCATAAATTATGTAGCGCATGAAATGCTTTGTGTTATCGTTTGGTGATTGGTTATGTGGAGAAAGAAAAAGGAAGGATAGGAATTGGGGTTTTGGTACATCAGATAAAGACAGCACGCATGCAATAAAGAAAGCCCGCTCAGAAGAACATCCATTGAATTCTGTGTTCGTGTCACCGACCACCAGATCACGAACCCAACATTTACATAATATTTCAGTTAAACCTTTGCGATAACCATTCAAACATCCAGTTTTTTGGAGCCTCGTCACGCTTGCCATAAAGTTCTCTACATTTAACGTACACCTGGGGACCCCTTACAGCAAGGGAGCTGCACTACAGCCACACTACTGTGCATATTTAATACATGCTTTAATGCATTTCATCATGAAAATGATATCAAGTATTTATCTTAGCATTTGTAAATGTTCAGAGAGCAGGAATATCATGAAGTGAATGCATTCTGTGCGGCGATCCCTGCCGGTGCCTCCTCAGTGCAAGAGGAAGTCCGTTTAAGAAGCGTGTAGTGGTTAACAACTCGGTCGAGGAACACTTACAGTAACACAAAGCATTTAATGTACTACATTACCTTATGACGGGGTTTGAAAAAATCTAGTAAATTAAACATTGATTTTAGGATAAAGTTTAGTTTACGACATTCTACTTTTATGACAAAATAAACTATGGGAATAAAGTCAACATGTCAACTTTATTCTCGACATATACCGTAGATCCCGGAATACAAGCCGACCCGGTATATTAGCCGATCCCCTTCTCTACCGACTAAATTACATGTATTTGCCGATGACCGGTATTTAAGCCGACCCCCTTCTCCAAGCAAAATTTTCTAAATTTCCTTAAAAGTGTCTCTTCGGGTATATTTATAATGTTTATCGGTGAGAATTTGAGACTGCCGGCATTTTTGATGGAAACTAGGAAGTGATTGCGGAGAAGTTTGGTAAATTGAAACCTTTGTGTTGAAACTATATACGCAAATACGGTACATCGGCGGGTGGATTTCCGGAGAATTGTTATAAATTTGATTAACTTAAATACGCAATACAGTGGACCCTTGACTTACGAACTTAATTCGTTCGCAAAGGCTAACCCATAATGCGTTCCAAACCTCCCACTACAACACTTACTTAACCTTTTCATAATAAAAAAAAAAACACCAATATTTTTTCTAATGTACTAACCAAAAAGTTATAAAATGTGCCTAGCCTACTTCGATTAGGCTAGGAGCATGGCGGCGCGCAGCGGCTCAGGGCTCTCCTTTTCAGTGCACTTTTTTGTTGTTTTTGTACTTTTTTTTGTCCTTGTTTGTGCACGATCGGTTCGGCGAACATCCGCTACACCATTCAGAACCTTATAGACATCGATGTCCAGAGCCAGACATCTGTTTTGAGTGTTTTTCATCACACGCACAACATCCCAGACAACATAGCGAGACCAGCGGGCTCTCTGTGGTTTGTTGTCGGGTCTAGGAGACGACACAGACGGAGGAGGGAAAGAAAGCAGAAGCGGGGCCGCAGATACGGCGTTATGCTAAGGCTAAAAAACAACCATACAAGCCCTATACAGAACTTTTTTCTGCACTGAAGGAGCTGCTTTTAATCTCATTGTAGATGTGTATAGACAGTAAAAGGCATTCTATTCTAGAAACAATTTCATACTGTACTCCCCATTTAATTTGACATCTTTGGGCTGCAGGAAGGGAGGAGGAGATATTTCCACACAATGTCCATCTTCGTTTCGAAATTACATCCACAAACACATGTATCTGGGCTCCGACTGACACTACTAACGCTCTCGGTTGTTTGTTTACAATCGCGCAAGCGGATACACGTGACCGCATCCGTTTCGTAACGCAAGATGTGGATCGTGAATCAAAATAAATTTTATTTTAAACTTCCCGATAATAATTTATTATAAATTTTATTAATAAAATCAACAACTAAAACACTTTTTTGAATAAATTCTTTATTTAATTTAAAGTACCGGCATGCAAAGTTACTTCTTCATCTGAAAGATGGCTCTGTGGTTTCGTCATTATTTACTTCCGTATTCATCGGCAAAACCGGCATTGCGCTGGAAATCTGGAATCTGAAATGATACTCGTTGTATAAACCGAACCCCAAACTCTAAGCCAAAAATCTAGGACGAAATTCTCGGCTTGTATTCCGGGATCTACGGTAGTTTTTTTTTTTTTTTTTTCTTCACCGTGGCCCTAATACACTTCCGTAGTTTTGTTAAAGTGACCCATCTGCCATTTTTTGTTCATATCTTGCTCTGCCGTAGTGCAAGTGTGCATTTAATATCCAAAAGGCTCTCACTTTCCCAGTCAAAAGTCTTATTCATAGGTACTTTTAATTTTTTCCAAACGTTTTACCAACATGAGCAAAAAAAGTGTTCAGAAAAAAACACTGCTCAGTTTTTTCAAAAAAGAGACACCACAAACTAATGAAGGTGCAGCGTCAACTCCTCATGTGGCAATTTCAGACAAAGACATTGCAGAGGCTGGTCCATCAGGGGAAATCTCTTCAACACACACTCTGCCAATTGATAAATCTAAGCACCGCTTATCCGGCATAAACAAACAATAGTTTTAACATTTTGATTGGCTAATGGTCAAAGAAAATGGTATGTGGTGCTCTTTGTGTATGATATATTCAAACAAACATCCCCCAAGGAGGGAGTTACCTTGGGTAAATGTGCCATGCACAAGAATTCGAAAAGAAAGCTTGCTGGACCATGAAAATAGCAAAACACACATTGAGTCTTCTGCTGACCTTTTAGGAAAGCGTGTACTAGAGCAAACTGGAATCGGTCAAATTGAAAGATCTGTATCTGTGTTAAATAACTTACAGAGAAATGCCTTTGTGGGAGCTTTAAGATCCATGTATTTGTTGGCAAAAAATGAGTTGCCACATACAACGTTGTTTGAAAAGCTGTTGTAACACTGTAAAGAAATGGGTTGTTCCTTTTTACAACATTTCAATGTTGGTAAAAATGCACATTACACCTCTGAAAGAATAATGCAAGAGCTGCTGTATGTCTTAGCATCAGAAATAAAATCTAACATACTGAAAAATATACACGCTGAAAATTTTTTCAGTATTCTGTGTGTTGAAACCACAGACATCTCAGTTGTAAAACAATTAATTATTTACATTAAATATGTTTGCCAGGTCACTAAAGAGGTCAGAATTAGTTTTGTATCAACCCACAATATGATTGATGGCAAAGCGGAGACTATAACCAACACACTGAATGAGACTATGGACACTCTAGCCATGAAAACTGCTAATCTGATTGGGCTAGGTCAGATGGAGTGGCTGTTATGATTGGGAAACAGAAAGGTGTGGCAAAACTGCTTAAAGATAAAACATCTGGACTCTTGGTCAACTGCCACTGTGTAAACCACCGATTGGCCCTTGTAAGTGCCCAAGCAGCAGCTGCTGTACCTTATTTAACAAAAGTGAATGACATCTTAAGGCAGCTATTCTGTTTCTTCCAGAATTCTTCGGTTAAGATGGCTGGTTTAACGGAAATTCAGAATATTCTGAACATTCCCCAGATTAAGCTGAAAATGGCCAGTGACACTAGATGGCTGTCTCATGACTTTGCAGTACAGTCACTACAACAGTGTATGATGAGTGTCATAGCTGCACTGGAAAGAGAGGCCACTGAACGAAATGACATTACGGCTGATGGATTAAGCAGATGTATTAAAACGTGCAATTTTGTTTCCTCTCTGATAATGTTTTCAGACATATTACCTTTGTTGTCCAATTTATCTAAGGCTTGGCAAAGGCAAGATGTCAATCTTACCGAAATTGAGCCAATTTTGCTCGCCACAAAATTGTCCATCATGGAGTTGAAAGACACTCCTGGGAGATATTTTCAAAGCCTTCATCATTATCTGGCAGAAGAATGGTCAGATCTCCACATTGTTTATACACGGAGTGATGTAATGTCATTCAAAAGTGCAATATATGATAAATACCTAGAGACAGTTTTTAAGCACCTAAATGCAAGATTCCCTGACATGCCAATTATTTCCATCTTTTCAAAAGGTTTCAATGCAGAAACTCACGATTCAAGTGAGTCTGCTGAAATTCTTTTCTATCATTACTCCAAAAATGGTAGCCCTCCAATTTTGAAACATGAAAGTAGCAGGCAAGAATGGGCAGTTGCCTCAAAAATGATCAGAAGTCAATCATGCAAAGACGTCAGTCCAAAACAGATTTTACTAAAAATGGCAACAACATCAGAGCTCAAAGAGTCGTTTCCAAATTTAGCCAGAAATATTGGGCTAGTCATCCCAGTGAGCACAGCTGAATGTGAAAGAGGGTTTTCTGCCCTTAAAAGGATCAAGACATGTTTAAGAAATCGCATGAATTAAAGCACGCTAAATAATCTCATGCTGATCTCCTTGGAGGGCCCAGATCCTGGGGATTTAGATTATGGGAAAGCTGCAGACAACTGGGCCTCTAGGAAGAAAAGAAGAATAAGTATTTAACTGAAGATACCTTCTGCATATGCAAGTTGGCTTTGAAGAATATTTAAAAAATTTTCTTCATTAGGTTTCCCATACTTTTTTTTCATTGTTTTCACTTTTCTTCCTGACAGCGACAGTACTTGTACCTCTTAGTTTATGTCATAACAATTGTTATTTAAAATTTTTGTTGGGTTGCAGGATCCTGAATTGGATACTTCTTAAATTTAATAAAACTATTCTGGCACAAGTGTCAAACCTTAAAAAAGGAAGTCATATTGAGCATTGGAAAATAATTAATAATAATGAACTAATAAAAATAGTGCACGGCTACTTTTTCATGCCACCCGGCTGGAAAAAATTTCTAGGGAGAACACTGCGTATTATCACTGAATTTGGACTCCAACATCTGCAAGTGATCTCGAGATTGAAAATGAAAATGAGGTCCCAGCATCAGGTATCGGTCCACAGCTGATCATGTTTCTGAACACGTTTGTGAAGTTAACGTGACTACGGCGACAATCGCCTGGGAGGACCGCCACTTATAATGATAAGGTACAAATCAGATTGCGTCACAATGCGACTGCCGCCGCAACCAGAGTTGGGAATATCTCTGGATTTGTCCATCCATAATGAAAAATACTTGCCCTTATTAATATTTTTAAGAACTTGTGTTCAAATATCTTCTACTATATTCCTTCTTTGGATCATATTATTGGAAAGAGATATTGTTTTGAGCTTGTCAGCCTCTTTTTCACCAAGCATTATTTTCATCATATCAATAGCTGTTGGTAAAATCAGATTTTTGGCAATTGTATGTTGCTTACTGGCTTTTGCAATGCGAAATGCAACTCGATAACTTGCTAGTAATGCTTTTTCGTTAGTGGTGGTTGCTGAAGTAAAAATGTCTTGCTCCTTGTGGAGGTATTTAAATATCAAAGTAGCTTTGACAACATACTTTTTTTGACAACTTTTCTAGACAAACTACACACTGGGGTTAATTGGAAATAAACGTAAAACCATATTTGAGATATTCATCACTGTACAATTTGTTTTTTTTAATTCTTGTCACTGCCAGACATAGAAGGCTCCAATTATCTTTTTAAAAATGTATCCATTTTTAGCAAAATGGGTATAGCTTGTACTTACTTTTAAATATTTGATATTGTATTTGTATAATATAATACAACAAAATTTATTTTAGTATAACCCAAAATCACACAACTGCCCAAATAGGCTTTAACAGGCCCCTGGGTTGGACGGCCCCCGCCCCCCCCACTTTGACTCTCGGAGAAGACAAGGAAAACCTCCCAGAAAAAAAAGTAGGGAAAACCTGGATGTTACAAACTGAAATCAAAGGCTTCTTCTTTTTCGGCATATATTGTACACCATCAGCATGCTGCTAGATCTAAACACTAGCCTGGCGAATTGCTCAGTGACTATATCCATTTTACTTTATGGTACCAAACAGAGTTGCCTTGTTTTGCAGCAGTCTATTAGCCCACAAAAGCGCTGTGAATAAGCTGTCTGTTGTTACGGTCCTGCCTTTGTTCAGTCTGATAGTAGTCACGGGACTACTTGGCTCACCTTGCAGAGGAACTTCGTTGTTGCTTCTTGCAATAAAAGGCGATGGAAAAAGAAAAAGAGGATGCAACATCGACAAGCTTCTGTTCCAAGACTGCTGCTTCCCCCAGGAAAGCAAACTCAGTTAGTGTCAGGTGCCCCTTCAATATAATAGGAACCACAGCATAGAGAGAAGTGTTTGATTGGTTAACTCATTATGTACTCAAATTTTCTACAAGTATTAAAGCTGTACAGAGAGCCCATTTTATGCTAATTTATAGCCTACTATTTTGTATTTACTTTATATTGCAACATTGACATATTATTTATTAGTACTTCATTTAATTCTGGTTAAGCCCTAGCTATATAACCTTTAAAGCACCTTGTTAAAAATAAAAAGGTATTTAAACTGAATACAACTTATTTTCAAATAAATGAATTTACTAATTACACATTTAAAACTGCAGCACACATTAAAACCATATACATTTTTTTAAATCTTTTTAAACATTTTATTGAATGTATTAAAATCAAACAACATTCCATACAAGCTAGTCAAATTTTACAAAATTAGGTTCAAATCAAGTAAGCCCCCCACCACTGAGAAAGAGCTAGACCAACATAGAGAATATTTAATAATAGAAAAGATAAGTAAGTAAATAAATAGAATGAAAATAAGAATCCGCTTCCTCAATTTAAATGCTTATTCCATCCATCCATCCTCTTCCGCTTATCCGAGGTCGGGTCACGGGGGCAGCAGCTTGAGCAGAGATGCCCAGACTTCCCTCTCCCCGGCCACTTCTTCTAGTTTTTCTGGGATAATCCCAAGGCGTTCCCAGGCCAGCCGGGAGACATAGTCCCTCCAGCGTGTCCTGGGTCTTCCCCGGGGCCTCCTCCCGGTTGGACGTGCCCGGAACACCTCACCAGGAAGGCGTCCTGGAGGCATCCTGATCAGATGCCTGAGCCACCTCATCTGACTCCTCTTAATGCAGAGGAGCAGTGGCTCTGCTCTGAGCCCCTCCCAGATGACTGAGCTTCTCACCCTGTCTTTAAGAGAAAGCCCAGACACCCTGCAGAAAAAACTAATTTCAGCCACTTGTAATCATGATCTCGTTCTTTCGGTCACTACCCATAGCTCATGACCATAGGTGAGGGTAGAAACGTAGATCGACTGGTAAATTCAGAGCTTTGCCTTACGGCTCAGCTCCTTTTACACCACAACAGACCGATGCAGAGCCCGCATCACTGCGGACGCCGTACCGATCGGCCTGTCGATCTCACGCGCCATTCTTCCCTCACTCGTGAACAAGACTCCAAGATACTTGAACTCCTCCACTTGGGGCAGGATCTCTCCCCCAACCCTGAGAGGGCACTCCACCCTTTTCCGGCTGAGGACCATGGTCTCGGATTTGGAGGTGCTGATTCCCATCCCAGCCAATTCACACTCAGCTGCAAACCGATTCAGAGAGAGCTGAAGATCACGGCCTGATGAAGCAAACAGGACAACATCATCTGCAAAAAGCATTGACCCAATCCTGAGTCCACCACACCTGACCCCCTCAACACCCTGGCTGCGCCTAGAATTCTGTCCATAAAAGTTATGAACAGAATCGGTGACAAAAGGCAGCCCTGGTGGAGTCCAACTCTCACTGGAAACGGGCTCAACTTACTATCGGCAATGCGGACCAAGCTTAGACACCGGTTGTACAGGGACCGAACAGCTCTTATCAAGGGGTCCAGTACCCCATACTCCCGGAACAGCCCCCACAGGATTCCCCAAGGGACACAGTCGAACACCTTTTCCCAGTCCACAAAACACATGTAGACTGGTTGGACAAACCCCCATGCACCCTCCAGGATTCTGCTAAGGGTGTAGAGCTGGTCCACTGTTTCGTGGCCAGGACGAAAACCACACTGTTCCTCCTGAATCCGAGGTTCGACTATCCGACGGACCCTCCTCTCCAGAACCCCCGAATATACTTTTCCAGGGAGGCTGAGGAGTTGGAACACACCCTCCTGTCCCCCCCCCCCCCTTTTTAAAGAGGGGGACCACCACCCCGGTCTGCCAATCCAGAGGCACTGTCCCCGAAGTCCATGCGATGTTGCAGAGACGTGTCAACCAAAACATTCCTACAACATCCAGATCCTTAAGGAACTCCAGGCGTATGTCATCCACCCCCGGGGCCCTGCCACCAAGGAGATTTTTGACCACTTCTGTGACCTCAGCCCCAGAGATGGGGGAGCCCACCTTTGAGTCCCCAGGCTCTGCTTCCTCATTGGAAGGCATTTTAGTGGGATTGAGGAGGTCTTTGAAGTACTCCCCCCACCGACCCACGACATCCCGAGTCGAGGTCCGCAGAACACCATCCCCACCATATACGGTGTTGAAACAGCACTGCTTCCCCCTCCTGAGATGCCGGATGGTGGACCAGAATCTCCTCGAAGCCGTCCGAAAGTCGTTCTCCATGACCTCCCCAAACTCCTTCCATGCCCAAGTTTTTGCCTCAACAACCACCGAAGCCACATTCCGCTTGGCCTGTCGGTACCTATTACCTGCCTCCAGAGTTCCACAGGACAAAAGGGTCCGGTAGGACTCCTCCTTCAGCTTGACGGCATCCCTCACCGCCAGTGTCCGCCAACGGGTTCAGGGATTGCCACCACGACAGGCACCAACCACCTTACGGACGTCAGCCGCCTCAACAATAGAGGCACGGAACATGGCCCATTCGGACTCAATGTCCCCCACCTCCCTCGGGACGTTGTCGAAGTTCTGCCGAAGGTGGGAGTTGAACCTACTTCTGACAGGGGACTCTGCCAGACATTCCCAGCAGACCCTCACAACATGTTTGGGCCTACCAGGCTTAACCGGCATCCTCCCCCACCATCGAAGCCAACTCTTCACCAGGTGGTGATCAGTTGACAGCTCCGCCCCTATCTTCACCCGAGTGTCCAAGACATATGGCCGCAAGTCCAATGACACAACCACAAAGTCGATCATCAAACTTAGGCCTAGGGTGTCCTGGTGCCAAGTACACATATGAACACCCCTATGCTAGAACATGGTATTCGTTATGGACAATCTGTGATGAGCACAGAAGTCCAATAATAAAACACAGCTCAGGTTCAGATCGGGGGGGGGGGGGGGGGG
>JANRMT010027041.1:127138104-127149079 GCA_026402145.1 Polypterus bichir lapradei | reverse complement strand
TCCTCCCAATCACGTCCTTCCAGGTCTCACTGTCATTGCCCACGTGAGCATTGAAGTCTCCCAGCAGTACGAGGGAGTCCCCAGAAGGTATTCCCTCTAGTACCCCCTCCAGTGACTCCAAAAAGGGTGGGTACTCCAAACGTCCAGCCCCTCTCAAGGAGATTGGTTCCAGAGTCCAAGCTGTGCATTGTGGTGAGCCCGACTATATCTAGCCGGAACCTCTCGACCTCGCGCACTAGCTCAGGCTACTTCCCCTTCAGAGAGGTGACATTCCACGTCCCAAGAGCCAGCTTCTGTAGCCGAGGATCGGACCGCCAAGGTCCACGCTTTCGGCCACCACCCAACTCACACTGCACCCAACCTCCTTGGCCCCTCCCATAGGTGGTGAGCCCATGAGAAGGGGGACCCACTTTGCCTGTTCGGGCTGTGCCTGGCCGAGCCCCATGGGTGCAGGCCCGGCCACCAGGCACTCGCCATCGAGCCCCATCTCCAGGCCTGGCACCAGAGGGGGACCCCAGTGACCCGCGTCCGGGCGAGGGAAAATGCCGTCCAAATTTTTTATTCGTCATAGAAGGTCTGTTGAACCACTCTGTCTCATCCCTTACCTAGGACCAGTTTGCCTTGGGTGGCCCTACCGGGGGCATAAAGCCTCGGACAACAGAGCGCCTAAGATCATTGGGACACGCAAACCCCTCCACCACGATAAAGTGGCGGTTCGAGGAGGGGTAAATGCTTATTCTAAAATATTATTAACCTTCCAGGTTTTAAAAAAGTTTAGCACAGATCCTCTGAGTATTTAATTTTTTCCAATTTCAAGTAGTATATAACATTGGTTGTCCAATGACCGAAAAGAGGTGAGTTAGGATTCTTCCAGCTGAGCAATATAAGTCTACGTGCCAATAGTGAAGTAAAGGCAATTACAGTTTCTTTGTCCTTCTCCACTTTAATTAAGCCCATCTGGAAGTACACCAAACACAGCTGTTAGTGGATTAGGAGTTATTGTGACACCCAGGCTGTCTGAAAGACATTTAAAGATTTTGGTCCAAAATTATGTTAATTTGGTGCACGCCCAAAACATATGACCCAATGAGGCTGTACCTTGATTGCAACTTTCGCAGGTTGGATCTTGCCCTGGAAACATTTTGGACAATTTTAAATGAGACACATGTGCTTAATAAATTATTTTAAGTTGAATAATTGTATGCTTTGCACATAAGGAGCTCAAGTGAATTCTGTGCCTTCCATTCCTTTTCCGAAATGTTGAGTGAGAGCTCCTTTTCCCAATGTACTCTGATATCTTTGAAAGGGAGGGACTTTAAAATGTTTTTATATGTTAGAGAAATGCTGTCTGAGTCCTCAATACTGATCAATATTTTTTCCAGATTTGAAGTAGGTGACAGGTGAGGAAAGTCTGGCAGGTTTTGTTTAACAAAGTTTCTAATTTGGAGGTAGTGTAAGAAATGTGTTGCTGGAAGTTTAAAATTGGAGTGTAATTTTTCATAGGATGTAATACAGATCTCTAAGTGATTTAATCACGAATGTTTTCCAGACGTTAAAAGCTGCTTACGTTTGAGAGGGAGGAAAAAGGTGGTTATCTTGCAAAGGTGCCACAGATAAAAGCTTCTCTGTCTTATAGTACTTCCTATATCGGTTTCATATTCTGAGTGAATGAAGCACATTGGGTTATTAATATATTGGTGATAACTTGTATTTATTGGGGTACAAAGCAAGGAATATAAAGTGCTGCAGGATTTTATTTCTATTGCAGACCAGGGGGGTATTTTCCGTACGTCGCATAAATCATCCGAGACCAGATGCCTCATCTTGGATGAGTTAATGCCGGTGAAGCTCATCCAGGATAAGTCAGTTTTTCAAAAGCAGCCTTTTAGTAGATTAGTGTAGCTGGATCTAATCATCCGAGATGAATGTGCGCGCCTGCGCTGATTGAAAAGCCCATATATATTGAGTCTAGAAAACATGATCAGCAAGTCTTTGATAGGCTGTAACAAATTGACGAATGAACGGGCGCATTTTTTTTCCACACAAGCGGAGCAGGACCTTTTATTCGAAGGATATGAGGAATTTCAAGATTTAATATGCACAAGGGGTAACACTGCAAAAGCAGCCCAAACCAGAAAAGACGGCTGTCAAAAAGTGGCTGACAAATTAAACGCTAAGTCGTTGCATTGTACTTTGCTGAATGCAGTGTTTCATTTCCTATGTGTCAGATTAATTATTATTTAATATGTCATAATTCCAGATCAAACGTGAGCACAAGGAGAACATGGGAACAGGTTAAAGTGAAATACAAGAATATACTTCAAACTGGTAAATATTGGTATTTAACTATTTAAAAAATTGTTGCCATAAAGAATCATATATGATATAAAAAACATTAATTTTAAAGCTAATAAGAAGGCAGACAAGCAAAAAACAGATGGAGGTCCACATGGTCCAGACCTAACCCCTGCAGAAGAGTTGGTTCTCCAGCAAAATGCCCATCGCCCTGTTTCTGAGGGCATTTTTTTTTGTTGGGTCAGTTGCAGGGAATGTGATATCCCTAGAACTTGTGTCTGACCAACGAGATATTGACGAAGGTCAAATATTTGATGAAGACACTGTGTCTGATTATTCTTCAGGAGGAGAGGTACATTTTCCAAATAATGTTTGATCAAACTCCACTCTGATCAGTCCCATGTGCCTCAATCACATTTGGAAATCCTGGGTAATGAGAATGTTAGGCTGATCGTGAGATTCTTTATGGAACTGTGGGTGTTTTTGCCTGTGTACCTGCAATGGCATGAAACACTTCTTTTATTGTCTGCACACGCAAGTGTCCACGAAAAACTATGAAAACCCGAAGGAAATATTTCAGAGCCAAACAGACTTCACGAATTGCCTAGCAAACTGCACTTTTAGATATATATAGACAGTATATAAAATAAGTGCCACTTGCAAAAATACTCAAAGCAATGCATACTGTCTGTGTGATTGTGAGAGCCCGACTTCGCCTAGTTTGACTGCGAATATAAGGTGCTAATAAATCTTTGAGGTACAATATTCCCCCTCGGCTAAAGCGGTATCTTTCGAAAAGAATTTCCTCCGGGAGCAATAAAGGATCATGCCGATCGCGCATTAAAGCTCTCTATATGAAATTCTCTTCTTATAATTTGCACACCAATATCAATTGGGTGCTCATTCATGAACGGCAAAGCCATGACTGAATGAATTCCATGCACAGACACTGATTAAGTGTGTGAGCTAATCCTTGTTTACATACAACAAACTTGCTCCGAGCAGGTTTGAGGATTTGGATGTGCTACTATGACAACACATCGAGCAAGAGTTTAGAAAAACCGACAGATACAGGGTCATGCCAAATCGTCAACAGTTACATCCGGCTAAACGAGTAATGCACGTACGAAAAATACCTCCCAGGTCTGTGTATGTTCATCCATTTGTGCGAATGTCCAGGTTTTTATAGCTTGTATATTTGCCACCTAGTAATAAAACTAAAAGTTGGGTAGAGTCATGCCACCTTCTGCCTTAGATCTTTGCAGGGTCACCCTTTGGATGCATGGATGTTTTGAATTCCAAATAAATGAGGTTATGGTTGAATCTTGACTTGATTCTAATTTCTCAAAAAAATATTTGTTGATGTGTATTGGAATACTTTGAAATAGAAAAAGAAGCTTAGGAAGGATGTTCATCTTGACAATGTTAATTCTTCCAGCTAAAGTGAGATGAAGGGTAGACCATCTATGTATGTCTTGCTTAAGTTTTTTCAAGCAGACAGCAAAATTTTGTTGATAAAGAGCTTTATATTTACTAGCGTTGTTTACCCCTATGTATTTAACTGATCTGCGATGATTAAAGGGAAGGTGTCCAATCTAATATTGTGTGCTTGATAATTCACTGGAAAGAGCACACTTTTATTCAAATTAATTCTGAGACCAGAAATCTTTTGAAATTCTGTTAGTGCTGTTAGGATTGCAGGCATAGTATTCTGTGGGTCTGATATATACAGTTCTAGCAAAATACCCGCGCTTCGCAGCAGAGAAGTAGTGTGTTAAAGAAGTAATGAAAAAGAAAAGGAAACATTTTAATAATAACGTAACATGATTGACAATGGAATTGTTTTGTCATTGTCATGAGTGTTGCTGGCATATATATATATATATATATATATATATATATATATATATACTATGACAACACATCCAGCAAGAGTATCTATATATATATATATATATATATCTATATATATCTATATATCTATACTGATAAAAGGCAAAGCCCTCACTCACTCACTCACTGACTCATCGACTCATCACTAATTCTCCAACTTCCCGTGTGGGTGGAAGGCTGAAATTTGGCAGGCTCATTCCTTACAGCTTCCTTACAAAAGTTGGGCAGGTTTCATTTCGAAATTCTACGTGTAATGGTCATAACTGGAAGCTATTTTTCTCCATATACTGTAATGGAGTTGAGCTCGAAAGCCATGGGGGGCGGAGTTTCGTGTGACATCATCACGCCTCCCACGTAATCACGTGAGCTGACTGTCAGCGCAGTACGTAAGTACGTAGAAAATAAGGAAGAGCTCCAAAAAGCGCTGAAGAAAACATGCATTATATAATTGAGACGGCAGCGAATTTATGCAATGATGACTAAATTTAACTATATAAAGTCAAAACTTGTATATATAAAGTCATTCCTGAATATATAAAGTCAAAACTTGATTATATAAAGTCACTGTCGGAATAAATAAAGTCAAAACTTGAATATATAAAGTCAGCGTCGGTATATATAAAGTCAAAACTTGTTTCTGAATATATTAAGTCAAAACTTGAATATATAAAGTCAAAACTTGAATATATATTCAAGTTTTGACTTTATACAGTAATCCCTCCTCGATCGCGGGGGTTGCGTTCCAGAACCCCCCGCGATAGGTGAAAATCCGCGAAGTAGAAACCATATGTTTGTATGGTTATTTTTATATATTTTAAGTCACACCAGGAACACACAATCCCTCCATCAGTGCTCAGACTGTCCACAATAGGCTGAGAGAGGCTGGACTGAGGGCTTGCAGGCCTGTTGTAAGGCAGGTCCTTACCAGACATCACCAGCAACAACGCCGCCTATGGACACAAACCCACCTTCGCTGGACCAGACAGGAGTGGCAAAAAGTGCGTGAGTTTCTGCATGACAGCAATGTCAGTGTTCTGCCATGGCCAGCGAAGAGCCCAGATCTCAATCCAATTGAGCACTCTGGGACCTGTTGGATCGCAGGGTGAGGGCTAGGGCCATTCCCCCCAGAAATGTCCAGGAACTTCGAGGTGCCTTGGTGGAAGAGTGGGGTAACATCTCACAGCAAGAACTGACAAATCTGGTCCAGTCCATGAGGAGGAGATGCACTGCAGTACTTCAAGCAGCTGGTGGCCACACCAGATACTGACTGGTACTTTTGATTTTGAGCCTCCCTTCATTCAGGGACACATTGTGAAACATTTTTAGTTTATGTCTTATGGTGTTGACTCTTTTAGTGTTCATACAAGTATTTACACATTAAGTCTACTGAAAGTAAAAACAGTTGAAAGTCAGGGGTCGGCCGCCATATTGATTTTTCCAAACGTTACTAGTTCTCCAACTTCCCGTGTAGGTAGAAGGTTGACCCCATCTTCACGAAATTTGGTAAGCGGCTTCCCTGCGCTAACGGAAACCGATGTACATACTTATTTCATTGGTATGACGTCACTGTCGGCTGCCATATTGAACTTTCCAACGTCACTAATTCTCCAACTTCCCGTGTAGGTAGAAGGTTGACCCCATCTTCACGAAATTTGGTAGGCGGCTTCCCTGCGCTAACAGAAACCGATGTACATACTTATTTCATTGGTATGACGCCACTGTCTGCCGCCATATTGAACTTTCCAACATCACTAATTCTTCAACTTCCCGTGTAGGTAGAAGGCTGAAATTTGGCAGGCTCATTCCTTACAGCTTACTTACAAAAGTTAAGCAGGTTTCATTTCGAAATTCTACGTGTAATGGTCATAACGGTCAACAACGTCCGCCATGTTGAACTTTCTTATTTATGGCCCCATCGTCATGAAATTTGGTGGGTGGCTTCCCTGCGCTAACCGAAACCGATGTACGTACTTAGTGGTATGATGCCACTGTCGGCCGCCACATTGAACTTTCCAATGTCACTAATTCTCCAACTTCCCGTGTAGGTAGAAGGCTGAAATTTGGCAGGCTCATTCCTTACAGCTTACTTACAAAAGTTGAGCAGGTTTCATTTTGAAATTCTACGCCTAACGGTCGACAACGTCCGCCATGTTGAACTTTCTTATTTATGGCCCCATCTTCACGATATTTGGTAGGCGGCTTCCCTGCGCTAACCGAAATCAATGTACGTACTTATTTCGGTGGTATGATGCCACTGTCGGCCGCCATATTGAACTTTTCAACAGTCTTTGTTACTTATCATCTTCAAGAAATTTGGTACACGGGTTCCCAACGCTAACTGAATCCTACTTACGTACATATATATGTCCATAGCCTGCAGCTCAGTCACCGTGTGAGGCAGCATTGGGTCCCCCATCCCAACGCCTCCCACGTTGTTGGCTGCCTGCCTGTATAAGGCCGTCCGTCGCTCCGGTCTCTACATTCCCTTCTTTGCTTCGCCACGGGATTCACGTCTCCCTACTGAGAACTACAGCCTTTTTTATTTAATCCACGGCTTCTCCGCTGTTTTATTGTTCGTTTATGACGATTATAGCTATTGTGTAGGTATTTTAGACTTACTTTACATTGCTCAGGTACCCATTTCCTTTATCATTCCAACCGTACCCCCATTACCATGTCTATCGAGGTGATCACCATCGATCAAAGAACTGTCACTTACCGAGTGGCTTCCATGCCCGGAGATGGCACCTACCTTTTCCATTCTCTTTGTCACATATTGCACGGCCATATCAGGCTGACTCTTGATATCCGGTGGAACATTGTGTCTTATGTATTGAATGACTGGGACAGGTTCAAGGTGTGGACTGATGACGGTACAGGAGCACTAGAAGAGTGAAATGCTTAAGCCTTTCACCTATGGTTCTGAATGTGAGTTGATGGCTGCCGCTGAATTGTTCGGTTGTCGCTTGCAAGTGTACCGAAGTGGCCAAATATTTTACACCTTTCGACAACGGCCAATACCTCTTAAACATCTTAGATTCACAGGTGACGATTTCAGTAGTGGACAATTTGATGTTTATGAATGTTTAAACTCTCAAAAGCTGGATGTGAAGTTATCGATGAAACCAGTTGTATGCTTACAACGCTTGACAGATGCCGAATGTCACTTCAGCACAAGTCCTGCAAATACTGTCGTAATTGAAACAAACCATGAAACTCAAACCGATTATGACAGCAGCAATCCAAGCTGTGAGATTTGAAACAAGATTACTGTTCACATGGCCAACTGTAAGTTGCATGCTCAAAAGTAAGCTTAGCGCACAGCTTGGTCATATTTCAAGCGGAGGGCCGAACTCACAATGTGGTATACAAAGAGATCCTTAACAAATAATTATTGGCATATTTTCCCTCAGTTTAAAAAGGTTTAATTTTCTTCTTAATAAAAATTTTAATGCAGTACTTCGCCGCTTTGAAGCGCAGGTATTTTGCTAGTATATATATATATATATCTATACTAATAAAAGGCAAAGCCCTCACTCACTCACTGACTGACTGACTGACTGACTGACTGACTGACTCATCACTAATTCTCCAACTTCCCGTGTAGGTAGAAGGCTGAAATTTGGCAGGCTTATTCCTTACAGCTTCCTTACAAAAGTTGGGCAGGTTTCATTTCGAAATTCTACGCGTAATGGTCATAACTGGAAGGTATTTTTCTCCATTTACTGTAATGGAGTTGAGCTTGACCGCCGTGGGGGCGGAGTTTCGTGTGACATCATTACGCCGCCCACGTAATCACGTGAACTGACTGTCAACGCACTATGTAGAAAACCAGGAAGAGCTCCAAAATACGCTGAACAAAACATGCATTATATAATTGAGAAGGCAGCGAAACATTAAGAAGCGAGCGAGTGACATACTACCATATTCATCAGTACAGCTACTTCGGAAACAAAGCGAGGTATAAACCTAAACTTTAAATTAACTTAATAGACAGGCTGCCGCTGGTGCTTTTCGTGCCCAAGGATAATGCGGGATACAAGTTTAATGAGAGGACGCAGGATATAAACGAGAGTTTTGATCACTTTGTAACTAAGTTAAAATTGCAGGTGAAGGGGTGTGCTTATGCAAATTCCGAGAGACTGTGTTTGTGGAGGATTGACAGTTAAGGCGGGTGGGGGAGTCACGTCATCATCTCCCCTCCCATTTACCTCATTTCGCTCTGAGCTGAGCTCCGCGGCTAACGCCGTCTTCCGAAGCAACTTCGTCACACTGCCACCAAATACAGAGAAATCCACGTTAATACACACTCTGTCTCTAGACTTTCTCCACACTGAATCCTCCAGGCACTACTTACAAAAGGTTACATTGACAATCGTGTTACGTTATTTTTAAAATGTTTAATTTTCTTAGCACAAGCACAGCTGAGAAGCTTCGATGCATGTGCTCCATAACGCGTTAAAAAATAATGCATTTAATCACACTTTGCATTACAATCAAAGGGGAACTTTTGTCAATGCATGATTTCCTGGTACACCGATAACATTGATCAGCGCATCCCAATTCATTTTAGCCTCGCACCACCTTGGTTTGAGAAGAAGTATGAAAAAATATGAGGTTAACACACAAAAACAGATCACCAATTCAAGCTTTTGAATAATCGATTCGCCATCAATAATTGTTTTGGTAAAGCCATACTCAGTGTAATCCTCCTTCCATTTTATAATTTTTCCGCCACTAGCCATGATTAAATGAACGGTAAAAAAGTAAGAGCGAAGCGAGGGTGACTTATTTAGGCAGGCATATATATGACAGCAACACTCATGACAATCATGTTATGTTATTATTAAAATGTTTCCTTTTCTTTTTCATTACTTCTTTAACCCATTACTTCTCCGCTGCGAGGCGCGGGTATTTTGTATATGAATGACCTCCAAAGAGCGCGGAGACTTTTGATCATGTGAACGTGTCTGCAAAAACTGGCGTCTCCTGCCCAGCAAAAGTCGAGCAGCCGGCGCGCGCGCATAGCTGTGCCGGCCTTTAACACGCTGACTGCACTTCTGCGGCAAAATAATATTAAGGCGCTTCGCACTTTATTTTGCACGTATACCAGAGGTCACTAACAGGCGGACCGCGGTCCGGGTCCGGACCCAGAAGCTGTCTCATATGGACCCAGACTTACAGCCAAAACAGAAGGTTATGATTTAAAAGGTGCTTCTATTTTACGTGGTGCAGCTTTTGTAGTCTTTACGGTAATGTTTTAGTGGACAAGGAAATGCACAGACTAATTGTATGCGCGTTAAGCTATTTCACGTGATACCACTCAGACAATCAAGTCTGTGGATTCTAGGTGGTGAACATTGCTTTACTTTACTTTACAGCGCAGACAGATGAGTGAGATAGAGGCAAGGAAGAGAGACGGTAGAAAGAAAAAGAAAGATAGCGATACATGTAGAAAAAACAAAGGGAAAAATAAGCCGAAGAAAGTGAGAGATATAGACGACTGCGCTGGAAAAATAAATGATGGGTGAGACGGAGAAAGGGACAGAAAAATAAAGACCAAATGGCGCTCTCCAAAAAAAGGAAAGTGGACAGTGAAAATAAGGCATTTAATCTGGAATGGACAAACTCATTTCTATTCATACTTCCCACTGGGAGCACTAAACCAGTGTGTCTCATATGTTCAGAAACCGTGGCATTATGAGACGAAACATAAAGGTTTCAAACAAACATACCCACTCAAATCCGAGTCTCAGAGCCCAATATTAAAATTCTGGCAGGACAAGCTAGAGCTCAGTTCTCTCACTGAGCAAAAAACTGTGGTGATGAATATAAGAGGGGAAGAAAGTGATCATTTAAAACTGTTTAATTATTAAGATGTGTTGAGATTTATTATCTGTAAAATTGATTGAGACTGTTGAGTCAAGATGTGAAACAGAAAAGGGGAAATTCAAGCTTTTTCTCCATTTATTTTATTTTTCTGAAGTTAAGCACTTTACTTAAACATGCACAATTTTCACATTTGATCTATTTTGTCTTATTTAAAAATGCAGCCCTACTTTTATATAGTAAATTTAAGAACATTATATACTGTGACAGAACATTATAAATATCTGCAGTCATAGTCAGTTCTGTGTTACGTGACAATAAATATTGTCAAAACATTTTTGAATTGTACTGAACTCATTTGATTTGAAAGTCTGGTATTGATTACATGCAGATGTTGATACAACTATTAGGCTACATAAATATATATGATACTAAATAGTTAGACAACATTATCTTCCGGACCATTGCTTCAAGAAATTTTCTCTGATTGGACCTCTTTAGATTTTAGTTGAATACCCCTGACGTATACGATTATGAGGTCGTCAGCTCTTATGAAGACACGCACAGGAGTGAAGGACTGACAGTGCCATCACAGCCGATTAATAGCTGGGACGTCTCACCAGTCTGCACAAGACCCACCGCGACTGTCCCCAAAAGGCGCTCATATCGTCAGCGAACACATCTCTCTATACTATATAAAAGAAAAACGCAACTTTCCTTTCTTTACACCTTTTTTCCTTTTATCCCAAACCAAAGCCTTTCTCTCTTAACACTGCAGAGAACACAAAACTAATTTTCTTTAATTGCTGGTAAGGCACATTATTAGAGGCAGAAATTTGGTCTTTCACATAGAAAATGTAATTTCTATACCACAGCCGTCGTGTAGCGCCTTTCAAAAGGGATCTACTACCGAGAGATGATCCATATACATTTTAGCTGCTGTTAGTACTACTTACCT
>JANRMT010027041.1:127114312-127137704 GCA_026402145.1 Polypterus bichir lapradei | reverse complement strand
CCTCCCATAGGTGGTGAGCCCATGGGAAGGAGGACCCACGTTACCTCTTCGGGCTGTGCCCGGCCGAGCCCCATGGGTGCAGGCCCGGCCACCAGGCGCTCGCCATCGAGCCCCACCCCCAGGCCTGGCTCCAGAGGGGGGCCCCGGTGACCCGCGTCCGGGCAAGGGAAAACGTTGTCCACAGTTTTTATTCTTCATTGGAGGTTTGTTGAACCGCTCTTTGTCTCATACCTCACCTAGGACCAGTTTGCCTTGGGTGGCCCTACCAGGGGCATAAAGCCCCGGACAACATAGCTCCTAGGATCATTGGGACACGCAAACCCCTCCACCACAATAAGGTGACGGTTCAAGGAGGGTGGAATGTCACCTCTCTGAAGGGGAAGGAGCCTGAGCTAGTGCGTGAGGTTGAGAGGTTCCGGCTAGATATAGTCGGACTCACCTCGACGCACAGCTTGGACTCTGGAACCAATCTCCTTGAGAGGGGCTGGACTCTCTACCACTCTGGAGTTGCCCCCGGTGAGAGGCGCCGAGCAGGTGTGGGCATACTTACTGCCCCCCGACTTGGAGCCTGTGCGTTGGGGTTTACCCCGGTGGACGAGAGGGTGGCCTCCCTCCGCCTTCGGGTGGGGGGAAGGGTCCTAACTGTTGTTTGTGCGTATGCGCCGAACAGCAGTTTGGAGTATCCACCCTTTTTGGAGTCTCTGGAGGTGGTGCTAGAGGGCATACCTTCTGGGGATTCCGTCGTTTTGCTGGGAGACTTCAATGCCCACGTGGGCAATGACAGTGAGACCTGGAAGGGCGTGATTGGGAGGAATGGCCCCCCCCGATCTGAACCCGAGTGGTGTTTTGTTATTGGACTTCTGTGCTCGCCACGGATTGTCCATAACGAACACCATGTTCAAGCATAAGGGTGTTCATATGTGCACTTGGCACCAGGACACCCTAGGCCTCAGTTCGATGATCAACTTTGTGGTTGTGTCGTCGGACTTGCGGCCATATGTCTTGGACACTCGGGTGAAGAGAGGGGCGGAGCTGTCAACTGATCACCACCTGGTGGTGAGTTGGCTTCGATGGTGGGGGAAGATGCCGGTCAGACCTGGTAGGCCCAAACGTGTTGTGAGGGTCTGCTGGGAACGGCTGGCAGAGTCCCCTGTCAGAAGTAGCTTCAACTCCCACCTTCGGCAGAACTTCGACCACGTCCCGAGGGAGGTGGGGGACATTGAGTCCGAATGGGCCATGTTCCGTGCCTCTATTGTTGAGGCGGCTGACCGGAGCTGTGGCCGTAAGGTGGTCGGTGCCTGTCGCGGCGGCAATCCCCAAACCCGCTGGTGGACACCGGCGGTGAGGGATGCCGTCAAGCTGAAGAAGGAGTCCTATAGGACCTTTTTGTCCTGTGGGTCTCTGGAGGCAGCTGATAGGTACCGGCAGGCCAAGCGGAAAGCAGCTTCGGTTGTTGCTGAGGCAAAAACTCGGGCATGGGAGGAGTTTGGAGAGGCCATGGAGAACGACTTTCGGACGGCTTCAAAGAGATTCTGGTCCACTGTCCGGCGTCTCAGGAAGGGGAAGCAGTACAGTGTCAACACCATATATGGTGGGGATGGTGCGCTGCTGACCTCGACTCGGGACGTTGTGGGTCGGTGGGGGGAGTACTTCGAAGACCTCCTCAATCCCACTAACATGCCTTCCAATGAAGAAGCAGAGCCTGGGGACTCTGAGGTGGGCTCTCCCATCTCTGGGACTGAAGTCACCGAGGTGGTCAAAAAACTCCTTGGTGGCAGGGCCCCGGGGGTGGATGAGATACGCCCGGAGTTTCTTAAGGCTCTGGATGTTGTAGGACTGTCTTGGTTGACACGTCTCTGCAACATCGCATGGACATCGGGGACAGTGCCTCTGGATTGGCAGACTGGGGTGGTGGTCCCCCTTTTTAAAAAGGGGGACCGGAGGGTGTGTTCCAACTATAGAGGGATCACACTCCTCAGCCTCCCTGGAAAAGTCTATTCGGGGGTTCTGGAGAGGAGGGTCCGTCGGATAGTCGATCCTCGGATTCAGGAGGAACAGTGTGGTTTTCGTCCTGGTCGCGGAACAGTGGACCATCTCTACACCCTTAGCAGAGTCCTGGAGGGTGCATGGGAGTTTGCCAAACCAGTCTACATGTGCTTTGTGGACTTGGAAAAGGCGTTCGACCGTGTCCCTCGGGGAGTCCTGTGGGGGGTGCTCCGTGAGTATGGGGTACTGGACCCCCTGATAAGAGCTGTTCAGTCCCTGTACAACCGGTGTCAGAGCTTGGTCCGCATTGCCGGCAGTAAGTCGAGCCCGTTTCCAGTGAGAGTTGGACTCCGCCAGGGCTGCCCTTTGTCACCGATTCTGTTCATAACTTTTATGGACAGAATTTCTAGGCGCAGCCAGGGTGTTGAAGGGGTCCGGTTTGGTGGGCTCAGGATTGGGTCACTGCTTTTTGCAGATGATGTTGTCCTGTTTGCTTCATCAGGCCGTGATCTTCAGCTCTCTCTGGAGCGGTTCGCAGCTGAGTGTGAAGCGGCTGGGATGAGAATCAGCACCTCCAAATCCGAGACCATGGTCCTCAGCCGGAAAAGGGTGGAGTGCCCTCTCAGGGTTGGGGGCGAGATCCTGCCCCAATTGGAGGAGTTTAAGTATCTCGGGGTCTTGTTCACGAGTGAGGGAAGAATAGATCGTGAGATCGACAGGCGGATCGGTGCGGCATCCGCAGTGATGCGGGCTCTGCATCGGTCTGTCGTGGTGAAAAAAGAGCTGAGCCGTAAGGCAAAGCTCTCAATTTACCAGTCGATCTACGTTCCTACCCTCACCTATGGTCATGAGCTATGGGTAGTGACCGAAAGAACGAGATCGCGAATACAAGCGGCTGAAATGAGTTTCCTCCGCAGGGTGTCTGGGCTTTCCCTTAAAGATAGGGTGAGGAGCTCAGTCATCCAGGAGGGACTCAGAGTAGAGCCGCTGCTCCTCAGCATCGAGGTGGCTCGGGCATCTGATCAGGATGCCTCCTGGACGCCTCCCTGGTGAGGTGTTCCGGGCACGTTTGTAAAGATAAGAGGTTTCATTCATCGATTCGTTTCTTACTGCATCAATAAACAGCTCGTCTTCCTCTTTATTTGAGACATCACACACTGCATGCACGGGTTTTTTTTTTACACTGTCTTCCTGTAGCGGGACATTTACTTTTTGCACTGTGTGCTTTGTTTCCTCAGTAGCTGCACTTATGAATATGCTTGTATGTATCAGACGCTTCATATTTTTTTTGCTTCCTTTCTTAATTGTGTAATTCGGTTTTTGTTTAGCACTCTTTGGAACTGTTGCTTTTTGTCTGTGCACTGCGTCAGTTCACGTGAGCCGCTTGCTGTTCTTGCATCGGAGGTTCCCAGCTGTGCTGGTGCCATGTCGTGCTATGTCCATGGCTGTATCTAATGTTACCGAAGTCCCGGCACTTAAAACTTTCTCTCGCAGTTTCGCTGAGTTTGTGCCAAACACCACCCTGACTATCTCATCTTCCTCTGCATAAGCACAGTCCTTCACCCGTGAATATTTAGCGGCAGTGTTTCTATTGGATTGCCGCTGACTGACGGCCTTATATGGGCAGGCACTAAATTACAAACACCAGCGGCAGCCTGTCTATGAACTTAATTTAAACTTTAGGTTTCCACCGTGCTTTGTTTCCGAAGCAGCAGCACTCATGAATATGGTTGTATATGTCAGTTGCTCGCTTCTTATTGTTTCGCTGCCTTCTCAATTATATAATGCATGTTTTCTTCAGCGCTTTTTGGAGGTCTTCCTGGTTTTCTACACACTGCGTTGACAGTCAGTTCACGTGATTACGTGGGAGGCGTGATGATGTCACACGAAAGTCCGCCCCCACGGCTTTCGACTTCAACTCCATTACAGTATATGCAGAAAAATAGCTTCCAGTTATGACCATTACGCATAGAATTTCGAAATGAAACCTGCCCATCTTTTTTAAGTAAGCTGTAAGGAGTGAGCCTGCCAAATTTCAGCTTTCTACCTACACGGGAACTTGGAAAATTAGTGATGAGTGAGTGACTGAGTGAGTCAGTCAGTCAGTCAGTGAGGGCTTTGCCTTTTATTAGTATAGATTAGGGGTGGGACTCGATTAAAAAAGTTAATTTAATTAATTAGAGGCTTTGTAATTAATTAATCTTGATTAAACGCATGTAATCGCACAAGTAAATTTGCCCCAAAGCGCAAATGTTTTTTTTAATTTAAAAGGGTTTTAGTGGGTGACAGTATCAAATAATAGACATGGACATGAATATTGTAAACTCAAGCTCTTTTAATTTCTGAAAACAAAATGCATTTAAACTGCATTTCAATTCAAAACATAAACAAAAATATCATCCCTTGCTAAAATTGGGCAGAATTAAAAATAAAGTGGTATTCTAAGTACTTTAAGTACGTGTTCAGAATGGTATTGTCTTTAAATAATAATAAGAAAAATTTCAAAATAAAGTGCAGTTTTTCTTCTTAAAAAAATAAGGCAAAAACATAAAAGGTAATTTGACCAGCTTCACCTTTAATCTCTGAGTAACCTTAGCCAAAACTATTTTATACATTAGGCTAAAACAGTGTGATCATTGAACATTTTGTACTTAGATGTAATTAAAATTACTAACGGTCACGGAAGTCCAATGATCCCCAGTAAGAGCCACAAAGTCCGCTTTCTGTAATGCATCTAATTTTGCTTGCTTTTCAGTGTCATAAAGCTGTTAAATTTTACTTGAAATAGTCTCTCGGCACGGCAGTTGAAAAGTTGGATCTCCTGACGCTTACTGTTGCACATTTTCTAACCCCCTATCTTCCACCACTGTTAGTGGTCTACAGTCCAAAGCAATCAATTTTGCGAGAGAATTTTTAAGTTTTACTGATGTTGACTTACTAATTTTGGTCCTGAAGCCAGTCATTTCATCAGGTTTGGGCCGCCGACACCTTTTGTTGGTACTTGAACTCGTACTGCTAGTGCTAACAGCATACACCGTTTCTGTTCGCTGTAACATGTTTTGCATTTAGATAGTACCGTAAGGTTGAAGTGCGTCGGTGGTATGCAAACTCCTTTTTGCATAGTTTGCACAAAACCACGCTTTTATCAAGGCTTCCGTCGGGTAGTCTTTTGAAATGAAATTTTCCTCCGATCAGTCCTAGAACGCGCTTTCTTCAGACCCTTGCATTTTTGTAGCTCTGATGTGTGCATCAATGTAATCGATGTACCAGGAAATCATGCATTGACAAAAGTTCCCCTTTGCTTGGAATGCAAAGTGTGATTTAATGCGTTATTTTTTAACACGTTATGAAGCACATGCATCGAAGCTTCTCAGCTGTGCTTGTGCTAAGAAAAGGAAACATTTTAAAAATAACGTAACATGATTGTCAATGTAACCTTTTGTAGAGTCTGTCCCTGAGACTTATTAATTGTCATCGCAAAGCAGAGAGTACTGGAACCTGGAGGCATTTGAATTGAAATGGAAGATCAGAGGGTATAACGGGAAAGCGAGGAATACAAACTCTCTCCCCTGAGCAACCGCCAGTAAAAATAGTTGCCTCAATTAGGTTCTTTTGCAGAAATGTGACCTGAAGTCTTGTGCCGTTACAAAGTCTCGGTGGCTGTAAGGTTTTCAGTAACATTATTGGTGTCCCAACCCTCAAAATTAGATTATGCTCAGTAGTGCCTGGAGGATTCAGAGTGTGGAGAAACTCTAGAGACAGCGTGTGTATTAACTTGTGGATTTTTCTGTGAGTATTTGGTGGCAGCGTCACAAAGGTGCTTCCGCAAGACGGCGTTAGCTGCGGAGCTCAGCTCAGAGCGAAATGAAGTGAATGAAATGAGGTGAATGGGAGGGGAGATGATGACGTCACTCCCCCACCCGCCCTAACTGTCAGTCCCCCCCACAAACACAGTCTCTCGGAATTTGCATAAGCACAGGCCTTCACCAGCAATTTTAACTTAGTTACAAAGTGATCAAAACGCTCGTTTATACCCTGCGTCCTCTCATTAAACTTGTATCCCGCGAATATTCGTATTAGTCATGGGCAAGACAAACGCCAGCCGCAGCCTGTCTATGAACTTAATTTAAATTTTAGGTTCACACTGTGCTTTGTTTCCGAAGTAGCTGCACTCATGAATATGCTTGTATGCATCACTGTGCATGACAAACGGCAGTGGGTGCGTGTGTAAAAACTTAATTTAAACTTACGGTTTACACCATGCTTTGTTTCCGCAGTAGCTGCACTTATGAATATGCTTGTATGCGTCACTCGCTCGCCTCTTATTGTTTCGCTGCCTTCTCAATTGTATAATGCATGTTTTCTTAAGCGCTCTTTGGCGTAGAATTTCGAAATGAAACCTTCCCAACTTTTGTAAGTAAGCTGTAAGGAATGAGCCTCCCAAATTTCAGCCTCCTACCTACAGGGGAAGTTGGAGAATTAGTGTTGAGTGAGTGAGTGAGTCAGTCAGTCAGTGAGGGCTTTGCCTTTTATTAGTATAGATTATATCATCTGCATATAGAGACATTTTCTGTTCAAGTCCTTCTCTGATAATCCCCTTTACCTCATAAGCATTTTGACAGTGAACTGCCAGTGGCTCTATGGCGATTGCAAAAAGCAGTGGTGACATGGGGCATCCTTGTCTAGTACTACGTTCTAGTTTGTCAATAGAAACTGAAGCTTCTGGACTGATATACAGCAATTTAATCCATGCACATATGTTCGGGCAAAACCCAAATTTTTCAATATGATAAAAAGGTAGTTCCATTCAACCATATCGAATGCTTTTTCTGCATCCAACAATAATATCATCTCCAGGGTGTTAGACTTTGTGGGTGAATATATTACATTAAACAGGTAATGAAGATTGGAAAGCTAAGTGTCTGCCTTTAATAAATCCAGTTTGGTCTTGTGATATTATTGAAGGAAGAACTTTCTCAATCCTACTGGCAAAAACTTTGGAGAGTATCTTAACATTGTTATTCAGAATTGAGATTGGTCTGTATAATTGCACATTGTAATAAGTCCTTATTTTGATTAGGAAAAATGGTAATTATTGCTTGGCGAGAAGTTAGAGGTAGAATTCTATTGTCACTAGCTTCGCGCTAACTTAAATGAGAATATTTTTGTAAAATTCGGCAGGGTAACCATTAGGGCCTGCTGCTTTCCTGCTTTTCATTGCATCTAGTAATTCTGATAGTACCAGAGGTTTGTCCAATTCTTCTGCACTGAGCGTATTTAGTTTTGGAATCTGTAATGCATCCAAAAACACTTTAGGTTGTGTCTTGTCTTGTTTAAACTAACAGTTTTTAAAACAGTAGAGTAATAGTAGTTTCTAAATGTGTGCATAATATTTTTATGGTAAATGATTTTGTCTTCGTCTGTGCTGGTAATTGTTGAGATTGCATTGCGAACTTCCTGCTTGTGGATTTGTTGAGCTAAAATCTTGTTAGCTTTCACTCCGTGTTCATAGTAATGATGATGTGATTTAAAAATGAGTAGTTCTGTTTCTTTTGTTGTCAAGAGGTTGAGTTCTGATAGCAAATCCTGTTTTTTTTTCTATGAAGTACCTCATTCAGACAACTGGCGTGTTCTTGATCTATACCGGTAGTTTCACTGATTAGCTCTGATACCTTCTTGGTTTCCGTTTTATTTTTGTGGGACAGATAAGAAATAATCTGTCCTCTTAAGAAAGCCTTCAGAGTTTCCCAGAGGATTCCTGCAGAGACCTCTAAAGATGTATTTATCTCTAAAAAAAAATCAATTTGCTTAGATATAAATTCCATACAGTTCTCATCTGATAACAACAGTGGGTTAAGGCACAATTTGTGAGATGAATATATAAGGGATTTAAGCTCCATGATCAAAGGGGCGAGGTCAGAGATAACAATAGTGTCGTACTTACAAGATTTAATCATGGGGAAGAAATTGTTATCTGTGAAGAAATAATCAATTCTTGAGTAACAGTGATGCACAGGTGAGTAGAAGGAATATGCTCTTGAATTTGGGTTTAGGAATCTCCAGGGGTGTGATAAGTTGTTATCAGTTACAAACTGTGTGATTGTTATTGCAGAGTTAGATGTCATCACCCCTGTGGCAGGAGACCTATCGAGGCCTGGATTTAAAACACAATTAGTCACCAGCCATTATAATTTTATGAGTGTTTACATTGAGAATGGATGCAAATATGTTTTGAATGAAGTACCTATCATCCACAGTAGGTGCGTAGATATTTATCAGAATTACTTTACAGTTATATAAATTACTCATTACGATCAGATATCACCCTTCAGGATCAGATATTACATCTGATACTAAAAATAAGATTGTTCTATGTAGAAGAATTCCCAAACCTCTAGTTTTCTTTGTAAAGCTGAAATGGAATATTTGGCCAGACCAGTCTCTGTGCAGCCGGACCTGATCCTTGCTTACTAAGTGGGTGCCCTGTAAAAATACTACTTTAGCAATCAGACCTGTTAGTTGGGAGAATATTTTCTTTCTCTTTAATTCATAATTGAGACCTTCCAGCTCACAAAGTTAACTGTTTGGTGATCTTTTGTTGACATTCTGTAGTCTTAATTTAAGAGTATTTTAAGAGTTTAAGAGTAGTTTAAGAGGTTTTCCAGGTGTTATTGCCAGGAAGCCTATTGTTACATTGGCTTTTACAATAATAAGGATGTATAGGATAGTTAAGAAATAGATTGCTCTCTTTCTTCCCCCCCTAGTTCACCAACTCACGATCATCTTTCAAAAAGTGTCGAGATCAGTTTTCTTAACTCTTTTTCAGCTTCCTCCATAGAGGTAAAAATGTAGAACTTGTCTTTAATGTCCCTTTCAGTTTGGCAGGATACAAGAGGCTGTATCTGATGTCAGCTTTCCATAAGCGCTGTTTAATGCTGTAAAATGCAGCACGTTTAGCAGCTGTTGAGGGTGAGAAATTAAGGGAAAATACGAATGTGGTTGTTTCCAAATATAATCTCTACTTTCTGTCTGAGAATTAACATTGTATGTACAGTATGTATGTTTCAAAGCGCACAATGGAAGTCCTAGGCTTTGAGGTATTCGATCCACATATGCGGTAAGCTGCTGCTATCTTGGTGTCTGATTTAAAATCCTCTCCAGTTATTTTAAAGAATAGTTCACTTATGAATTTCACTGGGTTTGGACTTTTTGCTATTTTCAGGGAGACCTTCGATTCCGATATTATTCCTTCTGCATCCATCTTCCAGTGTAGCTAGCCTGTCTCCAAGCACTTTGCATTCAGAATTTGCAGCCATTGCTTTTTTGTCAGCGGTAGATGCCAGTTGTTCCGCTATTTCAATATGAGTCGTGAACATTTGCTTAACATCTTCAAACTTAGCACTAAATGCTCTAAGGTTATTCTCAAATTTAGATACAGTTTCCTGTATTTTTTTCTCAATCTTTTCTAGCACACCTTTAAAGACTGCCTGAAAGTGATTACAGTAATCCCTCGCTATATCGCGCTTCGACTTTCGCGGCTTCACTCTATCGCGGATTTTAAATGTAAGCATATCTAAATATATATCACGTATTTTTCGCTGGTTCGCGGCTTTCTGCGGACAATGGGTCTTTTAATTTATGGTACATGCTTCCTCAGTTTGTTTGCCCAGTTGATTTCATACAAGGGACGCTATTGGCAGATGGCTTAGAAGCTACCCAATCAGAGCATGTATTACATATTAAATAAAACTCCATAATGGTATACGATATGTTTGCCGTGCGGTGCTTGATTGTTTGCTTGTCTCTGCCTCTATCTCACCCTCTCTGACATTCTCTGCGCCTGACGGAGGGGTTGTGAGCAGAGGTGCTGTTTGGACAGAAGCTGTTTGCCTAGTGAATACGGAGGCACCTCTAAGAAATGCCGCTTTATCGTGGTGCTTCCAAAAGCACACTTATTGATTTTTTGATTGTTTGCTTTAATCTCGCGCTCTCTCTCTCTTTCTCTCTGACGTTCTCTGCGCTTCCGGAGGAGATGTGAGCAGAGGGGCTGTTTGCACAGAAGCTGTTTACTTAGAAGATACTGACGCTCCTCTAAAAAATGCCGCGGCAAACTTAAAAGCACACGTATTGATTTTTTGATTGTTTGCTTTAATCTCGCGCTCTCTCTCTCTCTCTCTGACGTTCTCTGCGCTTGACAGAGGAGATTTTGAGCAGAGGGGCTGTTTGCACACAGGCTGTTTACTTAGAAGATACTGACGCTCCTCTAAAAAATGCCGGCAAACTTAAAAGCACACGTATTGATTTTTTGATTGTTTGCTTTAATCTCGCTCTCTCTCTCTCTCTCTGACGTTCTCTGCGCTTGACAGAGGAGATTTTGAGCAGAGGGGCTGTTTGCACACAGGCTGTTTACTTAGAAGATACTGACGCTCCTCTAAAAAATGCCGGCAAACTTAAAAGCACAGGTATTGATTTTTTGATTGTTTGCTTTTCTTTGCGAGCGCTCTCTCTCTCTGAAATTCTCTGCTCCTGAAGAGAAGAAGATATATTTGCATTCTTTTAATTGTGAGAAAGAATTGCCATCTCTGTCTTGTCATGGAGCACAGTTTAAACTTTTGACTAAAGGGTGTTATTTCATGTCTAGAGGGCTCTAATAATGTTAACAGTGTGGGAGAGTTTCTAAGGGCTTAAAATATATAAAAATAACCATACAAACATATGGTTTCTACTTCGCGGATTTTCACCTATCGCGGGGGGGTCTGGAACGCAACCCCCGCGATCGAGGAGGGATTACTGTATTTAAAAGGGTTTCCTGGTCTTTAATATCCAGAAACAGCTTCTTGTTTGTCTTGTGTATGCCCTTTATTTCTTTCCTTATATGATTTATGTCCTTCTTTATATCCTTGAGCTCCTTTATGTTTTGAGCGGTGACCTTTGCTGTGATCATTGCCTTCAGCTCAGACAGATTCTTTTGGTCTTTCCCAAACTCAATCAGTGAAGTAGCACGCTCAGTTGCAGCCGATGTTATTGGCTCACGAGGGGTAGATAACAACGAGGAGGATAAGAACATTTTCAGTTTCAATGAGCCTTCTGGAATTTATAAATTATCCTGGCCTGAATCACTTGAACATTCACTCCCACTTTCACTCTCAGCTGGGGACGATGCAGCAGCAGAAGCCATATATAATTTTTAAAATAAAAAAAAAAATCTAAATATCGTGAGGACCTAAGCTGTAGCTTGTTTAGCTTATGTCTAAATTCAACACTGTTATTATTATTATTACTGTGGATACTGTTATTATTGTTGTTATTGTATAGTCCAAATAAGAGCATCAGTGTAATTTTTGTGATCTCCTTATTGGGGCCTCTGTCTCTCTATGATAGAATTGCAGGCAGAAGTCCAAAATAAGAACAACGTGAAACTAATGATTTTGTTGGTTCACTCATGGATTTCTGAATATGATTATGTAATGCATTAGAATTTCGGGAGATACCAATTAACTAACAATAGTATGTATGCACAGGATTAGTAAATGTTGGTAGGTTAGTACTTCAACTCTTTGAAAAAAGGAATACCCACCACTGCATGCAAGTTATCAGATCATTTGTTACCATGCTGACACATAAGAAAGATGTTCTGTAGTGGCAAATAGCTCTCCCAAGACCTTCACAGCAACATTGTTCAGCAACATAGCAGTGACACTGGTTATTAGAGTATTTCTTAGCTCATAAATGTTCCTTTGAGCACCACTGGAGCCATTATTCCCACATGGAACAACATCACTCTACCATCAACTGGCCACACAAAGGAGCTCCTTGCATGATTTCTATTTGGGAAGTCAGAAAATTAGTCAGATTAGTAGCCCACATGTCAAGGAACACTCGAAAAGTGTTCCAGAAGAACTTATAAACAACAGGAACAGTAATTATAAAAAAAGCAATAGGCAATACTCTTCACTGTTTCTGTGCATGATCACTATTACATTACTGAAGAAAAGCAAGCTAAAGTTTGAAGTTTGCTGCGTAACATTTTGAATAGCCTGTACATTACCAAGAGAACGTAGTGTGGTCAGACTAGTCAAAAATCAAACCTTTTGGCAACAATACAACAAGCTATATTTGGAGAAGTTTCAGAGGTGGAACCATCATGGTATGGGTCAGTTTCCCTTCTCACACTTGGGGATTCCAAATTTTCAAAGGGAAGATGAATGAAACCATGTATGGGGAAATTCTTGAAAAAAAATCTGTTGAAGAACAATGAGGATGAGAAGCAGGTGTACCTTCCAACAGGAAAACAATCAGACTCTTATTTGTTTCTGGAGGAAAACAATTAAACGTTTTGAATTGAATCAGTAAATCACCAGAATTAAGCCCGATAGAACATGTATGGAAGGATCAGAAGATCAAGATTCACCAGATAGTGTGGTGTTCATTTGTTTGGCTTTATCATTTTATTGAATTGATAACAATTGTAGCTGCATTTTTCCCCAAATTACCAAAGTTCAGCAGCTCCAACTTAAAAAATGGGATTCAACAAAAGCCTGACGTGCCAAAATGATTCCACAGAGAAAATATCTTCATTTTTAAAGTAAAACACTTTACACAAAAAAGAAAATTAAAATAGCAAAAAGGGAAGTTCTTCTTAAGAAAAGTTCTGTTCAAAGCTTAAATCTTGTTACATTTCAAATAGTTACAAATCACTTCAAAACGTTTCTGAACCATTTCAAAATGACGGTCAGAAAACTGTATGCCTATCCCATTTCTGAGTTGAAAATGGGTCTTTCAAGTCCCTGATTACTGGGACCTGTTCTAAACAAACAACTGACTCAATTATCACACTCTATCTTAGTATAGCAAGAAAGTTTTATCTCCTACTAATTTACAGGGGGAAAGAGACTTTACCATTGCCTATGACTATGAAAGACATTTATATTCTATTCAAATTAAGCAAACACTAATATGAGTTTAACTCAAATCTTTAACTTTCTAAGACTGGTTCTTACATTTCCGGCCCCTAATTAACTGTGCAGGAGCGAAGACAATTACTTACCATACAGTAAAACCTTGGATTACAAGTAACTTGCTTTGCGAGTGTTTTGCAAGACGAGATCAAATTTTTCATAAATTTTAACTTGATAAACAAGCGAGGTCTTGCAATACGAGTAGTACGTATATGATTTGTCTGCCGAGCGTCATGTGATCACAGCTGAGCCGATGGTGGTTCTCTCTCTTGCTGCGAGATTGTGGGTAATCGTCTCCCATGCTCTGTCTCAATTGCCGTGCCTAACTCATATAGTCAACATTCATACAAGCATATAGTGTTTACTATAGCATCGTGACTACGTGTTTGTGTGTTGTAACGAGTTAATCCCTGTCTTGCACCCCAAAACACGAGGCTGAGTCTCTGTACTTTAGCAAAACCAGCTTTATTCAGCTTGAAACAAGAATAGCACGCTTATTTATCGTAGCGTGATCTACCACTCTACTCACACACAGACACAGCAGTCAGGCAGGGTCATGACCAGGTTAGTGGCCAAGTATTCCTGTGCCCTGCATTTATGTTCCTTGTATCACCCATCGATGGCATGCACTTATAGCATGTCCACCATCTTTTCGGATTCGCTTTTACGGCGAATTGCTACAGTGCTGGGAGCCTACGGTTGCTTCAGGACGCTCTTCCGCATGTCGTTCCGTTGGGGGAGAATCCTAAAAGAGTTTAGAAACCTTATAGTGTGTAAAGCATTTTTTTTATTTTGTGTCCAAATGTAGTGACTCTTCAGGCAAGAGCAACTGTCATTGGAGAGGTACCTTGTTAAAGTCGCCAAAAAAAGAAAGATTCCAGTGAGCCAACAGATAGCAGGGATTCTCTTAGAGTGAAAGTCGTCCTACACACTTATCCACTTCCTCCTTTCCTCTCTCTTGTCTCCCACACAACAGCCATGATTCTTTTCAAAGGTAAAGTGCAGAGGCCTCTTGTATAAACGGTGCATACGCACAAAAATGTTGCATACGATCGTTTCCACACTTAAATTGAGATATATAAAACCTAAACTTGGCGTAAAGCCACACACATTTCCACAGTAGCTCATACCCTGGCGTACGCAAGTTCTGTGCTCGGTTTTGCAGACTGGCAGCACCCAGTATCAAAGCAGTGCTACTGTTCCTGTGTGGTTTCCATTTCTTTTTTAGATCCATATCCCTGACACGGCTTTATCATATACAATTAAATTAACTGCATATTGTTTATTAGTTTAAGGCATCTGATTGTAATTAACCTGTAACGATATAATGGTCCAGGGAATAGCCAAAGAATTCCAAATACCACAGCTGCTTTGGCTTTGTTACTCTCTCCGCACCTTCTTTTTCTTCTTTCAGCTGCTCCCGTTAGGGGTTGCCACAGCGGATCATTTTTTTCCATATTACTGTCAATGCACCACTCGCAGTATTTATATCACTGTATCTGAGTGGGGAATCACACATCTACAGCAGTGGATCGGAAAGAGAATTATCGGGATACAGCATCAAGTACACTGCCTCAGCCATGCAGTCTGTTGAACTGCTCTCACATGGCAAATGCTTCAAAGCCTTTCCTGTACAGACCTCGCAGTTCAGAAACAGTTTCATCCCAAGAACTCTAAACGCACTCAATCAGTCCATCAAGTGCTCCTTGTAGAACTGTTTGTACTTATAAGTACAATCACTTCACTGTAAACTTGCACTACAGTTATAATATTGCACAACCTGAGCCACTTTATAAAGCACGTATTTACATATTATGACGATATCATTTTTAAAATGAAATGCAGCAAAATATGTTTATTATTTTATACTGAAAAACTTTAACTTCATTTAAATAATCTATATTGTTAATAATTAAACATGTGAGGACACGGTGTCGCTGCACTACCAAGGATCTGACGCTCCGTTCATGAATTGTTCCTGCCTCGCGCTGTATTCTTGCTGGGACTGACGTGACACTGGATGGATAGATGGATTGAATGATAAAACACGTACTACGAAGATATTTTAATGTTCCTTAAAAGTTTTGAAGAATCAGCGTTCTAAGCTTACAGATAGCTTAACGTCTATTACAGAACTGATTGTGTGGCAATTGGGTATTTGGAGAAAGAAAAGTAACAACAGGAATTGGGGGTTATTATGTTTGAAGAGACGGTACTGCTACAATAAAGTATTTCATCAAAGGTTGCGCATGGTGCAGCAAGCATCTTGCGTGAGACATGAACAATCACTGCGCCACTGTGTTCCCACGTTTAATAACATGCTTTAACTCCTATCATCATGAAGATGATATCACATATACATCTCAGTATTTTAATTATTCAGAGAGCTGTAATATTACGAATGTAATGGATTCTGTGTCCTGTCGGAGGAAGAGAAAACCCATTTAAGAAGCACGTAATGATTCACACACGTAGAGCACATAGAAGATCAAATACAAAACAAAGAATTTAATGTGCTACTTTAGTTATGATGGGATTTGAGAAACTAGTAAATTAAACGATTTTAAGATGAAGTTTATGACATACTTTAATGACAAAATTAATCTTGAAATTTCCAATGTAATCACATAGTTTAAGTTGATATTTCGTGCTTTTTTCCCCCACTGTGTGCCTTTTTTTTTTTTCCTCTGTACCCTAATAAACTTTAATATGACACTCAGACGGTGCGCTACAACTCGCCTTTTCATGGCGACTTTGATATGTAACAACTTCTTTTTTATTTCGGGCACTGTGCGACTTTGTGAACTTGAGCTTTCGAGTTCCTCCGACACGCTATGTCACTCAATCAACATCCTTTTGTTGTTTATACCACTGTTTAAACCAACAAATAGTATGCTTTTCCTTGCTTCCACTTGGTATTCGCTGAAATTCTATTTTTTCCCTGTGCTTTTGCCATTGTCTTTTCACAGAAGGCTGAACTTAAGGGCTATTTATATTGATTTGCATATTCAATGAGGCATAATTCTGGGAGGAGTTGGGGCGGGACAGCAGGCATGTGCACATGTGTTACTTTTCACGCTGACCGGGATTTATGTAGCAGAAGAATGTGGAAGTTGCCGTTCGCACAGATTTATGCATCTGGATTTTTTTGTGCATAAGCACATTTCCTGCTTTTGTCCTTATGCCATGTTATAGTGTGAATTCTACGTACGCCGTTATGCATGAGGCACCAGGTTAATTTGTTTGATGTTTTTTTACTTTATATTTTGTATTAATCATTTTTATATGAATAGTTTTGGGTTGTGTAATGGATCAACTGAATTTTCATTGTTTCTTATGGGGAAATTCAGTTTGACATACGAGTGCTTTGGATTACAAGCACGTTTCCGGAACGAATTATGCTCGCAAACTAAGGCACCACTGTACTTTACTTCAATATGAGCCAATTAACTTACTTTTACATTAACTGTTGTTTTCAAATCACTAGCCATAGCACTCAAATATTGGCTGTTTCTTGAAGTGGACACAGTTTATTCATGGGTCTGACCACTGTGCTCATTTTGGTCTGCATGCAAACTCTTCTGACTGCACCTTTGGCATCTGGCATAGTGTTGATGATGCAACCCATTACCCAGGAATTGCGGGGTATAGCTTTATCTACAATTAAAACAACATCCCCTGGTTCAAAATTTCTTCTTGGTGCAAGCTATTTTTGACATTCTTGAAGTATTGGCAAATACTCTTTATTCCATCTTTTCCAAAACAAATCAGCCATGTATAGAATTTGCTTCCAGCGTCTTTGAGAGTATTGTTCATTTTCAGAAATGAGTTCAGGTGGTATATCAGGTTTTGTCTTCATTAAGAGCAAGTGATTGGGTGTGAGTGGTTCCAAATCATTTGGGTCATCTGATGGCTTTGTGAGAGGTCTGTTATTGATAATTGATTCCACTTCACACATCATTGTTTGAAGACTTTCATCATTGAGTGTTTGTTGGTTTAGTGTTGAGTTTAAAATCTTTCTTATACTTCTGATTTGTCTTTCCCACACTTCACCTTGATGAGAGGCTGATGGTGAATTGATAAAATCCTTTTGATTTCTTTCTGCATCATAGCGTTGCTGATTTTTTTTTTTTCTTCCTCCAAATTTTTTGTAACTTCTCGTAGCTCTCTTTCTGCTCCAACAAAATCTGTTCCATTGTCTGAGCGGATGATTTCAACTTGTTCTCTTCTGCACATAAATCGGCATATGGCTTGGATACAAGAATCAGTGTCTAAGCTGTGTGCAATCTCTATGTGCGCAGCTCTGGTTGTTAAACAAGTGAAGATTACTCCATACCTTTTGACCAGACTTTGTCCTCTTTTGACTTGAAAGGGACCAAAATAATCAACTCTAACATTGGTGAACGGTGGTTGGTTGGGTACTAAACGATCTTCTGGCAAATCTGCTCATCAATTTTCACACTGTTTCTTCTGCATGTTGTGCATTTTGAAATTCTTTTTCTAAAAGCTGAGTTTGCTTGAGGTATCCAGTATTTCTGGCATAACTGTGCAGCACATAGTTGCACCCACAATGTCCAATTTGTTTATGAATGTGTTGCAGCATGAGAGAAGCAACATGTGAATGCTTATGAAGAAATGCAGGATGTTTAGTTTTTTTGGACATTGCATCTTTGCTGAATCTTCCTCCAACTCTCAGTATTCCATCTTGTATGATCGGGTCAAGTTCATAAATTTGACCGTTCATTTTTAAACAAGCCCTTTTCTTTAAAGCCTTTAATTCCTCTGGAAATTCTTGCTGTTGACAGGCAAATAAGCTCTGTTTCAGCTTTAGCCAAGTCTTCTAGAGAAATTGGGCTTGTTTTTAAAGTCAATTTATACTTTTTCTTGTGCTATGCAGTGAGTGATTTTTGTTTTTCTGAATTACTTTTAGACTGACTGACTTCTAGTTGAAATGATTTTCTTTCATTTCTTAAGTGCAGCAGTATGTCTTTAAACTTGAGGAACCAAGCCACTGCTTTCTTCAAGCGTAGCCAATCTGAAAAGTAGGTTTGTTGATGGGCTCGGTCACCTCCTCTATTCTTGTCATGTTGACTGCACAAGTTTTAACTTCTGGATCATCTCAAAGAGCGAATCATTCAGTTGAACTGGTTTTATTGGCCACTCTCATTCAGGCTTCATTAAGAAACTTGGACCTTGTGACCATGTGGTGCTTTTGAGAAAGCTTTCTATGCTTGGCCCTCTGGATGCTTGATCAGCCAGATTTGGGGCAGATGTGACATACCTCCACTGCGAAGGTTGTGAATGATCTCTGATCATGGAGATTCTGTTGGCAACAAAGGTCTTGAATCGAGTGCTTTCATTTGAAATGTGTTTTAACACTGTGGTGCTGTCACTCCAAAATGTATATTCTAAAAAGAGCATTTGAAGCTCACCTTTTAGCATTTTGTCCATTTTGACTGCCACAGCGGCTGCTGTCAGCTCCAATCTTGGAATCGTGACATGCTTCAAAGGTACAACTCTTGAATTGCCCATCAGGAATGAACAAAGCTTTTTGCCTTCTTTGTTGGTTAAGACAAGGTAAGTAACAGTGCCATATCCATCTTCAGTGGCATCTGCAAAATGGTGCATTTGTGCTGTCTTTATGGTTCCAAACCAGGTAGGTTTGAAGCATCTGTTCACTTTATATTCTGCAAGTAACTGCAAATCATCCATCTATTTTTTCCATTTCTGAATGAATGTGTTTGTCCCATCCAAATTTCTTACTGCACAAGTCTCTCAGAATAAGCTTTGCTTGTAGTAAGGCGGGCTTGTGGGGGGGGGGGTGGGGGGGTGCTAAAAAACCAAGTGGATCATAAACTGAGCTAACAACAGACAGAATACCACGCCTTGTAGAGAGTGAGTTTGTTGTTGTTATTAATGTAAAAGTAAGTTTATTGGCTAATTTTGAATTATAGTAATTGTCTTCGTTCCTGCATAGCCAATAACGGGCCTGAAATGTAAGAGCCAATCTTAGAAACTTAAAGCTTTGAGTTAAACTCAAAGCTTTAACTTACTAAGATTGGCTGTTACAAACAATATCTGGGCTAAATTTCATTTGCATTGCTGCACTGGAAATATGTTTAAAGAGAAAAATGTTGACATGTTAAATACTTGTTTTCCCTTCTTTAATTAAGGGACGGCTGGAATGCAAAATTATCCTGCAATAAATCATCAGATAACAAAATTTTTGCCTTTGAGCAAGCGGAGCGCAACCTCACTATTGGTAAATTGATAATAACTATTGATGACCAGAGCAAGGCATAAAAGAAGGAGTTTCTTAAAGGTTTTCTAACAAATCAAGCAGGTGTATTTTCAATACCTTCTATTTCATTCCTTTGCCTCACATACTAATAGCTCAGTAGTAAATCTGGAAGTAAGGTACCACCATAACAACTTCTGTTTTTCATCTTTTCTGGATTTTAATATGTGTTCTTTTTGACTTCCATATAAACGTATGTACTAAACAATAAAGCTTTCTTAAAATGGGTTTTTTATTAAGAATGGGAATGCTTTGTTAATGAAATAAGTTTAGTGGCTGATAGCACAATTGGAGACATGTGCGATATTAATTAAAGAAAGCAATTAGTTAAAAATAATCATTGTAATCCAGTTATTTATGATCATTTCTAGGGGTTCCAACAAATGTTTCCAGGCCATTTTTAAAAGATCTTTGTAGAATAAACAATACTTTTATTTCTTTTCACACTTGTTTTGCTTTACTCAGTAATAAATCAAAGGCATACAGGTATACAGTACATGATACAATTGCTTTTCATTTAATTACTTTTCAGGAGGCATACAGAAATTTCTCAGTGAGCTGTAAGGGTACCAACAAATTTTAACCAAGGCAGTAGACTGACATGTTTTCTAAGAAAGTTCTTTAATTTTGGCCAGTTAGAACCCAGAGTAGAACTTTAGGAATGCCATCATCTTGCAGACTAATGAAAGACAATTTACTTGTTTTATTGAACAGAATAACAGGTTTCAGCTGTGCTAATGTAATTACAAAGGTTTACCTTATAACCAATTGGCATTTAAATGACCATTATATATAAGTTAAGGAAGTTTACAGTTAGGGCACTGAATTTGGGGCTTTGCAGTCATATGTGAATAATAAGTTAAAAAAAAAAAGTATACTTCTATCTACAACATGAAAATTTCTGGGTAATTCCAGATTTTTAAATGCTAGTTTATTTGATGTTACAATGACATCTATAAGAAATTATTTTGAGAAGAAATACATTTAATGAAGTCATCATGACCTAAAATTAGAGGATGTACTTGCCAACAGTGAGTACTGTCAGTAAAGTACCGTGATTAAACTTCCAAAATACCAGGAGTATAATCTTAAATAATAGGTACTAATTTTTTTTAAAGTTTAAGAAAAGACAAAAGATCGTCATCAATTAAGAAACCCTTAGTTCATGAGTAGCTCTCAGTGTACTGTTGAAAAGAAGGTATATTGATTTGAGTAAGGGTAAAGAAATATCTATGGGTCCCATTTAACATAATGAAATGCAATATAATTGCAGCAGTTTCTGATAATGCAATGGGAGCTGTTGTTGACCCATCTAAAACAGGCTATAACATAATTAAAATCTCCAGACATTACAAGGTTGTAAAATCTCATATTAGGAATTGACATGTGAACATTAGTCTTAAATTCTCTGTTGCCTAATTTGGTGCAATACACTGTGCTGGCCAGAGTTATCTAGTTTCATGTAGTTGACCGATCAGCATAATACAGTGCCATTCAAAATCTGCTGTTTTCTTAGTAGTAAAAAAATTACACTTATCCTTGGTAAGTGGTCTTCCTCCAACTCTCCACCAACCCCAATCTTTCCTCACAAAAAGGATCTGTATCTTTATATTCCGTCCTGTTACAGTTGTGCTTGAAAGTTCGTGAACCCTTTAAAATTTTCCATATTTCTGCATAAATATGACCTAAAACATCATCAGATTTTCACTCAAGTCCTAAAAGTAGAAAAAGAGAAACCAGTTAAACAAATGAGACAAAAATATTATTCTTGGTCATTTATTTAGTAAGGAAAATGATTGAATCTATACTAATAAACGGCAAAGCCCTCACTCACTCACTCACTGACTGACTGACTCATCACTAATTCTCCAACTTCCCGTGTAGGTAGAAGGCTGAAATTTGGCAGGCTTATTCCTTACAGCTTCCTTACAAAAGTTGGGCAGGTTTCATTTCGAAATTCTACGCGTAATGGTCATAACTGGAAGCTGTTTTTCTCCATTTACTGTAATGGAGATGAGCTTGAAACCCGTGGGGGCGGAGTTTCGTGTGACATCATCACGCCTCCCACGTAATCACGCAGTATGTAGAAAACCAGGAAGAGGCCCAAAAAGCGCTGAAGAAAACATGCATTATATAATTGAGAAGGCAGCGAAACAATAAGAAGCGAGCGAGTGACATATACAACCATATTCATGAGTTCTGCTACTTCGGAAACAAAGCACGATGTAAACCTAAACTTTAAATTAAGTTCATAGACAGGCTGCCGCTGGCGTTTGTAATTTAGTGCCTGCCCATATAAGACCGTCCGTCAGCGGCAATCCAATAGAAACACTGCCACGGGTAAATATTCACGGGTGAAGGACTGTGCCTATGCAGAGGAAGATGAGATGGTCAGGGTGGTGTTTGGCACAAACTCAGCAAAACTGCGAGAGAAAGTTTTAAGTGCCGGGACTTCGGTAACATTAGATACAGCCATGGACATAGCACGACATGGCACCAGCACAGCTGGGAAACTTCGATGCATGTACACCGAGCAGCTCACGTGAACTGACGCAGTGCACAGACAAAAAGCAACAGTTCCAAAGAGCTCTGAACAAAAACCGAATTACACAATTGAAAAGCCAGCAAAAAAATATGAAGCGTCTGATACATACAAGCATATTCATAAATGCAGCTACTGTGGAAACAAAGCA
Source organism: Polypterus bichir lapradei (assembly GCA_026402145.1). Lineage (NCBI taxonomy): Eukaryota > Metazoa > Chordata > Cladistia > Polypteriformes > Polypteridae > Polypterus > Polypterus bichir. The sequence continues at coordinate 127,115,769 of JANRMT010027041.1, read as the reverse complement.
CACGGTGGAAAAAGTCAATGTCCCGCTAAAGGAAGACAGTGTAAAAAAAAAAACCCGTGCATGCAGTGTGTCAGGTCTCAGATATAGAAGAAGACGAGCTGTTTATTAACGCAGTAAGAAACGAATCGATGAATGAAACCTGTCATCTTTACAACGATTGACAAACACGGAATGTAACTTGAACACAACACATCCTACAAATACGAACCTTAATTGAAAGAAATAATGATAATCAAATCCTTGATGACAGCAACACTCAGTAAAACTCACAAAACAATTACTGTATATTGACAGTCATGTTACGTTATTTTTAAAATGTTCCCTTTTCTTTTTCATAGCTTCTTTAACACACTACGTCTCCGCTGCGATACGCGGGTATATATATATATATGTATATATATATATACCCCGATCTACATACTCGAATAATGGATACTTTATTCGCCATCAATGATTGTTTTGGTAAAGCCATACTCAGTGTATTCATTAGATGAACGGTAAAAAAGTAAGAGCGAGGGGAGGATGACTTATTGAGGCACGCAGGCAAAACCTCAATAGCACGCGGGCTCCATGTACTGTAGTGCGCGTCAACTCTATCTGAATTGTGCGATCACATTTGAAAAAATATATCTTTTCAAGTTCTATTTAGTCCAAATGTGTCAAACTCAAGGCCCGCAGGCCACATCCGGCCCGGCGTGTAATTATATCCGGCCCGCGAGATCATTTTATATACTGTATTATTGTTATTAAAGGCCCGGGGATATGAAGCGCTGGTAACACAATAAACTACAGATCCCATAATGCAGCGCTTCAGCTGCCTTGCCGAACACTTACTGCATTAATCAAGTCTAGCTTATGATGCTGCAAGTTATTGCGAAACTAGCCCACACGATGCCGAAGAGAAAAGGCGATTCTGAACATAGAGCCTTTAAAAACCGATGGGAGGCTGAGTATATGTTTACTGACATTGCCGGTAAACCCGTGTGTCTAATTTCTGGAGCAAATGTGGGTGTAATTACAGAATTTAATCTAAAACGGCACTATGAGACAAAACATCAGGATAACCTGAAAGACCTGAATGCAATGAACAAGATACAGAAAGCAGAAGAGTTAAAGAAGAATCTGACACTTAAGCAGACGTTTTTACCTGTGCAAAATCACAAAGTGATTTCAAGTGAAGCTACTTTTATGGGAGACACAAATGCACCAGTGCAACTTGCCCCACTTTCCCTGTTGCCAAGTAATGTTGAACCAAGTCGACACTACGGTGTTCCCAAATACGCACTTTGTTCATAAACTGAATGATTTGATTTGTTATTGCTGAAAAGAACAAACTTCATTTATGTTTCCAGGTTTTTTTATGCACCATGTTCATATTTGAATTTGTATAATTTTGACAGGATATATTTTTATGGAGAGCAAAATCTTTTGGGATATTTAAAATTTAAGTTTATTTT
>JANRMT010027041.1:127082214-127104312 GCA_026402145.1 Polypterus bichir lapradei | reverse complement strand
GAACATTGTGTCTTATGTATTGAATGACTGGGACAGGTTCAAGGTGTGGACTGATGACGGTACAGGAGATAATTATACTACACAGGAGCACTAGAAGAGTGAAATGCTTAAGCCCTTCACCTATGGTTCTGCATGTGAGTTGATGGCTGCCGCTGAATTGTTCGGTTGGTGCTTTCAAGTGTACCGAAATGGCCAAATATTTTACACCTTTCGACAACCGCCAATGCCTCTTAAACATCTTACATTCACAGGTGACGATTTCAGTAGTGGACACTTTGATGTTTATGAATGTTTAAACTCTCAAAAGCTGGATGTGAAGTTATCGATGAAACCAGTTGTAAGCTTACAACGCTTGACAGATGCCGAATGTCACTTCAACACAAGTCATGCAAATACTGTCGTAATTGAAACAAACCATGAACCTCAACCTGATTATGACAGCAGCAATCCAAGCTGTGAGATTTGAGACAAGATTACTGTTCACATGGCCAACTGTAAGTTGCATGCTCAAGAGTAAGCTCAGCGCACAGCTTGGTCATGTTACAACCGGATGGCCGAACTCACAATGTGGTATACAAAGAGATCCTTAACAAATAATTATTGGCATATTTTCCCTCAGTTTGAAAAGGTTAAATTTTCTTCTTAATAAAAATTTTAATGCAGTACTTCGCCGCTGCGAAGCGCGGGTATTTTGCTAGTTCTCTGATATAATTCAGAATTCATTGTTCCATCAATGAAGGCAAGCCGTCCTGGCCCAGATGCAGCAAAACAGGCCCAAACCATGATACTACCACCACCATGTTTCACAGATAGGATAAGGTTCTTATGCTGGAATGCAGTGTTTTCCTTTTTCCAAACATAACGCTTTTCATTTAAACCAAAAAGTTCTAATTTGGTCTCATCCGTCCACAAAACATTCTTCCAATAGCCTTCTGGTTTGTCCACGTGATCCTTCGCAAACTGCAGATGAGCAGCAATGTTTTTTTTGGAGAGCAGTGGCTTTCTCCTTGCAACCCTCCCATGCACACCACTGTTGTTCAGTGTTCTCCTGATGGTGGACTCATGAAAATGAACATTAGGCAATGTGAGAGAGGCCTTCAGTTGCTTAGAAGTTACCCTGGGGTCCTTTGTGACCTCGCCGACTATTACACGCCTTGCTCTTGTAGGTGATCTTTGTTGGTCAACCATTCCTCCATTTGTACACAATCTGTCTGACTGTGGATTGGTGTAGTCCAAACTCTTTAGAGATGGTTTTGTAACCTTTTTCGGCCTGATGAGCATCAACAACTCTTTTTCTGAGGTCCTCAGAAATCTCCTTTGTTCGTGCCATGATACACTTCCACAAACGTGTGTTGTGAAGAGCAGACTTTAAATAACACAGGGTGCCCACTCACACCTGATTGTCATCCCATTGATTGAAAACACCTGACTCTAATTTCACCTTCAAACTAACTGCTAATCCTAGAGGTTCACATACTTTTGCCACTCACAAATATGTAATATTCGATCATCTTCCTCAATAAATAAATGACCAAGTATAATATTATTGTCTCATTTGTTTAACTGGTTTCTCTTTATCTACTTTTAGGACTTGAGTGAAAATCTGCTGATGTTTTAGGTCATATTTATGCAGAAATATAGAAAATTCTAAAGGGTTCACAAGCTTTCAAGCACAACTGTAAGTGCCACAACACACCAAGCCCGAAACAGATGGTTCCCCTCAAGAACACTAATAAATTAGTTGCTATAGGTAATAATACACACTAATTCTTTTGAATACTAAAAGTAAAACAGTCAACAGACAGGATTAAGTAAATAAATAATAATGCTGTAAATAGTACTTGTGCTACTACTATTGATAATAATAGAATCATTCTGAATGATAAAAATGTATAATAAACTAGAAATGAAAAAATAATAAACAAACTAAAATAAAAAAATAATAGCTAACATTAACAAAGAAAAATAATAGATTTCTAAATGCATAATTGAACATTAAGAGAATAATTAGTACAAATTTTAGAATTTGACCTGATGCTGCCCAAAATGGAAACTGTTTCACACCTTCAAAGAATTCTTTGTCTTAACTTTGGATGAGCAGCAATCCCTCTTTGACTGCATTATTTTTATTTCTTAAAATATACTATGGGATTTGTTTATTTATGTTTTATTGTGAATACTAGATTTGCTTCACCACAGTGAGCCAAATATCTGGAAAGTGGAGTTTACCAGAAATATATTATTTTAGGTTTTGACTATTCATATGCATTCAAATAATAATTTATATAACCTCTTAAATATTAAATAAAAAAAACTTGTTGCACCCTCGGATACAATCAAGGGCAAAGGGCAAAAATGGCACTTAAAAAGTAAACATAATATTAGTAATAATTTACAAGTTCATAATAAAAGCCTGTTTTGACACTCCAATTCCTTGTTTTTTTCGCCAACTTTTTTCATACTATATATGTAAACCTTCTGTTTGTACAATCAGCCACTTCTTTGTATAGTCAACTAGCAGGAGTACCCGTCGTTGTCCGGGAATGTATAATGAATTTCCCAAATGAAAGAAACACAACATAGAAATAGAACAGTTTTCTGATTCACATTTTATTGTAATAGGTAATATAAGTGGTCATTCCAGAGCCTTTGGATACACTATATTTTTTGGTTTCCCTTGTGGTGCAAAAATAAACAAATTCTGAGAATTGCCCACTCTAGAACATACTACGTAGAGTTGTCCGTGTGAAAAGCATGGATTTTCCAAATTGGTGCCTGCAACTTGCAGTGATTGCCCTTGAGCATTATTAATTGACATAGCAAAAGCCAAACGAACAGGAAATTGTAGCCGTTTGAAATCAAAGGTTAAATCATTCGGAATCGGCAATATTCTTAGTATGAAAACATTTTCACGTCTTGCGCAACTTGTTATGATAGTTGCTTCAATATTATTTGGATAGAGAGTCTTGACACAAAGGCGAGTCCCATTACACAGTTTTGGAGGATCAAGGTTGCGATAGGTACTCCAGTTTTAAGGCACAAATTGTGCGGGAGAAATCCTGCTGGTTCCAAAGAATTCAGAAACTCTGTTTGAAACAACACAGCTTGAGCAGGGTCTATGACATTGTCTATAGATTTGTCATTTTTAGGGCTGCCTGGATTCATCTGCTGGATGTGAATATTTATTTTGTTCACACTGTCATTCTTGGGAGCTAAAATAGCTGTTTGAGATGGCCATTCATGTGTTTTATAATTCACTTGAGTATTGGGGAAAACTTTTTCTTGTAGCTCCGGAACACTTGCAACAATATTGCAAAAGGATCTTTCAAATTCAATCAGACCGGTGGTACTATCTTTAGGAACCGTCCCATCTCCTAGCATAAGCAATTGTTTAGAGAACGATTCAGCAAAGGTGTCATGACACAAATTAACTCTCATGTTTGTTGTGAGCGTAATGTTTGTGACGTATTTCCACAGGTGCGATGATTTAAGACATGCATTCAGCTCATTAGCAGGTGTTGATCTTTGAAAAATGGGAAGTGTCTTCTGGAAGTCACCAGCTAAAACAACAACTATTCCTCCCATCAAAGAGTTGTTTGAACGTAGGTCTTGTAGTGTTTGGTCAAGAGCCTCTAGAGCTTTTCTATGAGCCATTGTGTACTCATCCCAAATGATCATGCTGCAGCTTTGAAGCACTTTGGCTTGTCCTGATCCTTTGCTAATGTTGCATACAGGACTGTCACTATGAGCCAGGTTTAGTGGCAGCTTCAACGCTGAATGTGCTGTTCGCCCTCCTTGAAGAAGAGTGGAAGCAATACCTGAAGATGCCACTGCCAGTGCAATCTTCCTTTGCTGACGAATCTTAGCCAAAATCAGGTTGATGAGAAATGTTTTTCCAGTTCCACCAGGTGTATGAAGGAAAACGATATATCCTTTGTTTGTATGTATGAGATTCAATATGGTCTTGTAAGCAACTCTCTGATCTGTCACCAGCCGTGGCTCATTTTCAGAGATGTATTTTTCAAGATCTTCGAATCTATAGTTTGTTTCGCGTAAGATTTCAGAAGACAGTTGGTTGTCGCCCGAGTCTCAGATAGGAGATGGCAACCCAAGGACTTGTAAGGATTTCCTTGCCATTGAGCGGCACAGGTCTTCTAAAAGCGTCAGAGCTGTGTTATAGATCTCTTCACAGAAGTCAACTGTCACAGCAGGATTCTGTCTTCTAAGCTGTATTAAAATGTCTTCACTAAGACCTGTTTTGTATTTTTCACATAATCTAAATAGGCTAGCAAGTGCACAGGTAGTCAGCAATATGGCAAAAAGGTGTCTTAGTCTAAATGATGACTGTGTTGCAGTGGCTTCTGCCATTGTCATGTCCCAGTGTTGGTCATTTTCCAACAATCCTCGTCTTTCACAAGGTTCCCTGAAAGTTACACTCAGGACTCCATTGATAGTCTGTAAGTATGCAAAAGATGTCGGCCCCTTGATGAAATGGAGCAGCATGCGCAGGTAAAAAGCACTCACCATTTGAAGGATGAACAGTGTAAACACAACCCAAAGCTTCAGTAGCTCACACTCTTGGATACCAGTCTACTTCGGTTCCTTGCTTTCACCTTTGGAATGTTTTGTTGGGAACATTCCATGTATAATACTTTGGCAACTCACAGTAGAGAAGTGACTGCGCAAAGGGATTATGTTGGCATAAATCAAAAAATGCTGTAAGTGTTCTTTTTGGTGGGACCTGTACCTGCTGTTGCAAGTTTCCGGGCTGAAAGTTCATCCTTTGTCCATTTTCCAAATGGACGCTAAGATGCACAAATGTCGGATACCTTTCATGGATAGGAAAACCAAGTGTCCTCCACACAGCTTCATTGCTGCTAATATCTTCCAAGTTGAAATGCTTGCACCTCGTCGATTATAGGACCATTTTTCTTAACTTCAAATACTGCTTGATCACTTCCTTTGTTCACGTATTTGCAAATGTATTTGATGGATTGCACAGAATGGCACCACTCCACATTTATATGAGCTTGGAACATCTTTAATAGAAGTGGGTTGTAGGGAACAATCCACCTGTTGTCCACCTCAATCTCCTGGTAACCACCACCAATGTGCATTTTTGTAGTAGTAGTAAAACCTCCTTCACCTGGTTTTTGTCGTTTGTATAGCAGATATCCATCTTGGCCAGTCTGTGTTTCTTGAAGCCTATCTCGGGCATACTTCTTCAAACCTTTTCCATTAACCATGCAAGGAGAATATTTGTTGTTGAGGTGTCCACACTGGCTGTGGATCATGTTTTTACGAACTATTTCAAATAGGAAAGGATCCAGTTCTTGATTTGGTAGCTCTGCACTAATCATATTGTCAATCTCAATGGGCCGTATTTTCTGTTTTAGCCATATCAATGCATGTGAATGAGGGAGTACACGCTTTTGTCATTCTATAGAATACATCCAACACTGTGTTTCTCCAGAGATATGTGATTGGTAATCACGTCCATCATCTTTGAAAGCTTCTGCTTGAAGATGCGAGCAAGAAGATCATGGCGATCAATACATGATTGACCTTGAAGCAAGTGTATATTGATTTCCTGCCAGGCTGGATTGCACATGAATGTGATAAACAAATCTGGATATCCATATTTCCTCACATATGTCATTGCATCTTGACTATATTCATGCATGTGTCGTGGACTTCCAGTGACAGTTGAAGACAGTATCACCATTTTCCCCAACTGGTTCGGATCAGCATCATTTGAAACAGCATCTCGAAGGTGACTGTACTCTGCCACTCGCAGCTTCTTTTGATTCATTCTAATGTAAAGCAAACGTTCGCTTTTGATTTTAGCGTACATGTTCACAATGTATTGATGGAAAAGTTGCCAGCATTTCAAGATGTGATTCTCTTAAGAAACTCTACTGATTAGTCGGTAAGCATAAAAGTCCATTGCACTGACTTTCTTGCCTGCAACAGAGTTGCCGGTAGATGGATCTGTTTGTGGAATTCCAAAGTAATACCCATCTTCGACTTGCCAAAAGATTAGTAGATACTGAAGGGCATCATACGACCTGTGTGTGTCAGCCACACGCTGATGACTTCTGTTCTTTTTCTCAAGGATAATGTCCTGCTTCCCAAAGTCATTGCCTACCTTTACAATGGCACCCTCATCAAGTGTTGGAGCATTGAATCGTCGGTGATGCTCTCCCTGTGGCATTTTGTCAGCTCTTATGACAACTTTATAATCATCTGTTGGCATTCGTTCAAGTGCAGTCTTGAAAAGGGTGACATATGTGTTGTTCTCATGAAGGAATAGTTATAAATCCATCACAATGTCCAGTCTCACATTCGGTATTCTGCTGTGTCTCTGATGCGCTGTTGTGGAAATATATCCCATGAAGTAGATCTGAAGGAACTCAAATGTCCCATCATTTACATTTAGATTTAAATCATCATAGTACAATATAGTAACCACACATTTATATTAGAATGTATTAATTATTTTGTACAGTTCATTATTGTAATTGTTTTAAACAAGATATATAAACATATGTTTCTAAGCATAATCTGGATCCTTCTTGACTAAAATGGCACAACCTGTTTTTGTATTTAACATAATAAACATTCAGTGGACAAACCTAATACTATTTTATAATGTTGAATTAGGGAATACATTTGACAAATACTTTTACTTTAATACTTAAAGTATTTTTTCAAGCAAGACCTTTCTTTCTTTTACTTAAGTAGAAAGATCAATGGTGTAAATCAACTTTTACTAGAATACCTTTGTTTGTACTTTTACTTAAATAAATCCTTTGAAGACTTCCCCCACCAATGCTAATAATATGTGTGGGAGAGTGACAGTGTGTTGAAACTTGATTAGCACATGCCCATGAGAACTGCATTTACATATACCAGTTTTGAACCAATGCAAGCTTATAGAGCCCACCTCTGGTCACTGATTTCTTTTAATTTAATGAAGCTGTAAAGTGTGATTCTCCTGCAAAATCACTTCTGTCAGCCTTTCTGGTGCTTTCATAATCTAAGGGCTACTATTGGTCACTGGCTGAAATCTACAGCCTTAACATGAAAATGTAGCAACCCCAGGTTATAAATTTTGTATTTTAGTATAAAAACCTTAATGAAAGAAAGGAATTGTATTGCGAAACTACACCAACACTTGGACATTGGTTAGAGATGGTCCCCTTTATCTTTGACTTTAGCAATTTGAGCATCAGTCTGAAACACTTTGACTTGCTTGAAATATTTTTTTTTCCTGTTTGGATCAATAAATTGCTTATTGCTTATGTTCTGACAGTTTCTTGACTAAGAAAGAAAAGAAATGAAATGTATATACTGCTTAATTTGTGATGGCATTACTTACATTTTGATATTTTATTATAAAAATATTAAATCTATAAACTGCTTAATTTCTACTATTTTCTGCTAATACTGAATACGTTCCTTTCATCAGCCTGCCTGATAAGGCAATTTTTTTTCATTCATTGTCAGACAAAAATTTTGAAATTTTTATTTTACTTTCTACCATCCTGTGTAGAGTCTTTCAGTTGTTTTTTGAGAAGCGTTATAATTTGTTCTGGTAAAAACCTGCATTGTGTGTTCATTTTTTATGCTATTTTTGATGTAGCATCTGCTAACTATGAATATAAATTGCTAGTGTTGATGCACATATTTACGTATACACAAGCTAAGTCATGTCAAAGTTAGGTCCGGAAATTTAGAAATGGGTTTGCCTCAAGGCATTTATAGTAATCAGTAACTGTAACCTCCAAGGACAATTTATTATGATTCTGTTGATCATCAGTTTTGCCAAATAAGGTACATACTGTGCTTTTATGTAATGCAGCTGTGCCTCAATAGATTTTTTTCTGGCATTCATAAATTTCAAATTATATACTTTTGAAAATCTAGAGTTTTGTATTTGAAATAATATTGTTACATTTTGGATGGGAAAGACGTGACTAAAGGCTGTAGGCAGATCTACTGTTTTACTGTATAGTTTCTGTACTGTTTGACATTTTTTATATTCTGCAGGGTTTCGTAAAAAATGTGAGGACTCCTTTGTCATGCCATTATTGTTGCCTTTTTTGTATTAAGTAATATTACTTAAGGGTAAGCTGAACTGAAAATGTATGGTTCTTTTCCCTGAAGATGTGGTTCATGCACATTTACCAATATAAAGGAGGAAAAGTGAAGTACAGAGCCAAGTAACATTTACATGACTAAGTACTCATAAATTATATATTTAATTTATTTATAGTCAGAATTATCAAATGCAAAAAGACAATTTTCTCTTTGGTATTAATAAAGTATATTAAAATTTAAAAAATGCTTCAGTTAATGATTTGGATACCAAAAGAAATAACCTTGTTTGTCAGTAGCTTATTATCAATGGAAAAGAGTTAAACTAAAACAAATTAAACCCTATGCTTAGACATCATTGTGATAAAGCAGTGTCAGATTTATTTTTTTTATTTATTTTATTGTAATCATTCCATACAAATAGATGAATTTTTACAAAAAATAGGATTGAAAACAAATCAACCTACATCCCTGAGAAAGAGAGCATGGCCAACAGAATAAAACTTTAATAGGCGGATACAGATAAATGGAGAAGAAAAAGAAATGGTGAGAGAATATACTTCCTCAGTGCTTTAAGAGCTTATTCTAAAATATCATTGATTAGATCCTGCCAGGTTTTGAAAAAGTTCTACACAGATCCTCTAAGTGAGAATTTGATTTTTTCCAATTTCAAATAATATAAAACATCAGTTACCCACTAACTTAAAAGAGAAAAGTTAGGTTTCTTCCAGTTTAGCAAAATAAGTCTATGTGCCAATAGTGTAGTGAAGGCAATCACAGTTTGTTTGTCCTCCACTTTAAGCCCATCTGGAAGAACAACAAACACAGCTGTTAGTGGATTAGGATGGATTATGACACCAAGGATGTCTGAAAGGCACTTAAAAATTTTTGTCCAGAATGATGTTAATTTGGTGCAGGCCCAAACCATGTGACCCAGTGAGGCTGGAGCTTCATTGCAGCGTTCACAGGTTGGATCTTGCCCTGTAAACAATTTGGACAATTTCAAGCGAGACAGATGTGCTCAATATATAATTTTGAGTTGAATAATTGTATGCTTTGCACATATGGAGCTCGAATGAATTCTCTGCATTGCTACCTTCCACTCCTTTTCTGATATGTTGAGTGAGAGATCCTTTTCCCATTGTCCTCTTGGATCTTTGAAAGGGAAGGACTGTAAAATATTTTTATATATTGCAGAAACACTGTCCGAGTCCTCGAGACTGAGCAATATTTTTTTCCAGCATAGAGGAAAGTGGAAGATGGGGAAAATCGGGCAGGTTCTCTTTGACAAAGTTTCTAATTTGAAGGTAGTCAAAGAAATGTGTTGCTGGAAAGTTAAATTTGGAATGTAATTGTTCATAGGATGCAAAGATGTCTATATAAAGATCTCTAAGCAATTTAATCCCAAATGTTTTCCAGATATTAAAAACTGCATATGTTTGCAAGGGTTGAAAAAGGTGGTTCTCATGCAGAGATGCTGTAGATAAAAGATTCTCCATCTTAAAATTCTTTCTACATTGGTTCCATATTCTGAGTGAGTGAAGCACAATTGGGTTATTAGTATATAAGCGATAACTTGCATTTATTGGGGCACAAAGCAGGGAATATAAAGAAGTACTGCAGGATTTTATTTCTATTGCGGACCAAGCCTGTGTATGTTCATCTATTTGTATCCAGGTTTTTATAGCTTGTATGTTTGCTGCCCAGTAATAAAACTGAAAGTTAGGTAGAGCCATGCCACCTTCTGTCTTAGCTCTTTGTAGGGTCGTTCTTTGGATACGTGGATGTTTTAAGTTCCAAATAAATGAGGTTATGGTTGAATCTAATTGCTTAAAGAATGATTTATTGATGTATATTGGAATGTTTTGAAATAAGAAGAGAAGCTTAGGAAGGATATTCATCTTAACGTTAATTCTTCCAGCTAGAGTAAGATGGAGGGTTGACCATGTTTCCTTTTAGGGGCAATATAGCTCCCTAGTTGGAATAAGTTCTTTTGTAATTGCGGAGTTTTAAGTAACCGAAAACTATATAGATATAATGTAAAAAAAGCGATATCCCTCCCATAGTGATACGGCGGTAAAAATCACATAAGAGAAAATAATTTAGCTTTATTTAGTGACGATTTACGCGGCATAACAGACAATGAAGCCATGACAGCACTTTGTGTATAGTTTGTCATTTTCGTCACTACACTGAAAGGATTTTCAGGACAGATGACGTTATCACCCATCCGTCCATCAGCTTCAAAGTATTTGGCTGCTGTCCAAGTCTTTATATACTGCCTTCTCCATGTGTTGACTCTTACTTAGGTTCCAAACAAGGAAAGGAGAGGATTCCATTTCATCTCTAACATACAGAAATAGTACATTGCCCATTTTCGTAGTTGTACCTTCTCTCTTCAAATGCTTACTTATCAGTTTGGCCTGCACATGTGAGTGAATTTATAAAATATTTTTTGTACAAAGCACAGTGACATTAAACTTATACTCTTATTATAACAGACCATCTATGCAAGTCCATCCATCCATCCTCTTCCGCTTATCCGAGGTCGGGTCGCGGGGGCAGCAGCTTGAGCAGAGATGCCCAGACTTCCCTCTCCCCGGCCACTTCTTCTAGCTCTTCCTGGTGAATCCCAAGGCATTCCCAGGCCAGCAGGGAGACATAGTCCCTCAAGTGTGTCCTGCGTCTTCCCCGGTGCCTCTTCCCGGAACACCTCACCAGGGAGGCGTCCAGGAGGCATCCTGATCAGATGCCCAGGCCACCTCATCTGGCTCCTTTCGAAGCGGAGGAGCAGCAGCTCAACTCTGAGCCCCTCCCGGATGACTGAGCTTCTCATCCTATCTTTAAGGGAAATCCCAGCACCCTGTGGAGGAAACTCATTTCAGCCGCTTGTATTCGCAGTCTCGTTCTTTCAGTCACTACCGATAGCTCATGACCATTGGTGAGGGTAGGAACATAGAATGACTGGTAAATTGAGAGCTTTGCTTTACGGCTCAGCTCCTTTTTCACCACGACAGACCAATGCAGAGCCTGCATCACTGAGGACACTGCACTGATCCGTCTGTCGATCTCACGCTCCATTCTTCCCTCACTTGTGAACAAGACCCCGAGATACTTGAACTCCTCCACTTGGGGCAGGATCTCTCTCCCAACCCTGAGAGGGCACTCCACCCTTTTCCGGCTGAGGACCATGGTCTCGGATTTGGAGGTGCTGATTCCCATCCCAACCGCTTCACACTCAGCTGCGAACCGATTCAGAGAGAGCTGAAGATCACAGCCTGATGAAGCAAACAGCACAATATCATCTGCAAAAAGCAGTGACCCAATCCTGAGTCCACCAAACTGGACCCCCTCAACACCCTGACTGCGCCTAGAAATTCTGTCCATAAAAGTTATGAACAGAATCGGTGACAAAGGGCAGCCCTGGCGGAGTCCAACTCTCACTGGAAAAGGGTTCGACTTACTGCCGGCAATGTGGACCAAGCTCTGACACCGGTTGTACAAAGACCGAACAGCCCTTATCAGGGGTTCCTCTATGTAAGTCTTGCTTAATTTTTTTCCATACAGACAGCAAAATTTTGTCGATAAAAAGCTTTATGTGTACTTGTGATATTTACCCCATGGTATTTAAACTGATCTGCAATAACAAAAGGGAAGGTACCCAATCTAATATTGCATGCTTGAGAATTCACTGGAAAGAGCACACTTTTACTCAAATTAATTCTGAGACCAGAGATCTTTTCAAATTCTGTAAGTGCTATTAAGACTACAGGCAAAGTATTTTGTGGGTCTGATATATACAAAACCATATCATCTGCATATAGAGAAATTTTCTGTTCCAGTCCTTCTTTGATAATCCCCTTTATCTGATGAGCATTTTGACAGTGAACTGCCAGTGGTTCAATGGCGATTGCAAATAGCAGTGGTGACAAGGGGCATCCTTGTCTGGTACCACGTTCTAGTTTAAATTAGTCTGAGCAAATGTTGTTAATACAAACTGAAGCTTCTGTATTGGTATATAACAGTTTGATCCATGCACAAATTTTCGGGCCAAACCCAAATTTCTCTAATGTAGTGAAAAGGTAGTTCCATTCAATCATATCAAATGCTTTTTCTGCATCCAATGATAATATCATCTCCAGGGTATTTCACTTTGTAGGTGAATATATTACATTAAACAGGCGTCGAAGATTGGAAGCTAAGTGTTGGCCTTTAATATATCCAGTTTGATCTTGTGATATTTCTGAAGACAGCACTTTCTCCATCCTTCTAGGTAGGACTTTGGAGAGTACCTTAACATCATTATTCAGAAGTGAAATTGGCTCGTATGATGCACATTGTAATAAGTCCTTATTTTGTTTAGGAAAGACGGTGATTAATGGTTGGCAAAAAGTTTGAGGTAGAATTTGATTGTCTCTAGCTTCTGTAAATGTTGCTGCCATCAGGGCCTGCTGCTTTCCCGCTTTGAAGTGACTTTATAGCATCTAGTAATTCTGATAGTGCCAGAGGTTTATCCAATTCCTCTGAAATAAAAGTGTGTATTTGTGATACCTGTAATGTATCCAGAAATGCATTAGATTGTGTGTTGTATTCTTTGAACTCAGTAAAATATAAGGATTTATAGTAGTCTCTAAATGTGTGCATTATATTTTTATGGTCAGTGATTTTATCTCCGTTCATGTTGGTGATTTATGGGATTGTATTGCGAACTTCATAGTTCATAGTAATGATGTCTTGATTTAAAAATTGTTGTTCAGTTTCTTTGGTTGTTAAGAGATTGAGCTCTGAATGCAAAGCCTGTCTTTTTCTATGAAGAGCCTCACTTGGACACCTGGCATGTTCTTGATCTATTCTAGTAATTTCACTGGTTACCTCTGATACCTTCTTGGTTTCTAATTTATTTCTGTGGGAAAGATATGAAATAATCTGTCCTCTTAAGAAGGCCTTTAGAGTTTCCCAGATTATTCCTGCAGAGTCCTCTGAGGATGTATTTGTCTCTAGGAAGAAACTGATTTGTTTTGATATAACAGTTCTCATCTGCTAATAGAAGTGGATTAAGACGCCATTTGCGAGATGAATATGTGGGGCATAATGATTTCAGCTCCAAGATCAGAGGTGCATGGTCAGAAATAACAATAGCATCATATTTGCAAGATTTAATCGTAGGCAAGAAATTATTATCTTTAAAGAAATAATCAATCCTTGAGTAGCAATGATGTACTGGTGAGTAGAAAGAATATGTTCTTGAGTTTGGGTTTAAAAACCTCCAGGGGTCTGATGAGTTGTGATCAGTTATAAACTTTGTAATTATCTTTGCAGTGTTAGATATCGTCCCCCCTGTGATAGAAGTCCTATCTAAGAGTGGATTTAAAACACAATTAAAGCCCCCCAGCCATTATAATTTTATGAGTGTTCAGATTGGGAATGGATGCAAATAAATTTTGCATGAATTCCCTATCATCGACATTGGGTACATAAACATTTATCAAAATAATTTTACAGTTAGATAAGACTCCCTTGACCATCACATATCTCCCTTCAGTATCCAGTACTACATCTGATGCTATAAATGAGACTGTTCTATGTATGAGAATTCCCACACCTCTAGTTTTCTTTGTAAAGCTAGAATGGAACATTTGGCCAGTCCAGTCCTTTTGCAGCCGGAACTGATCCTTGCTTAGTAAGTGGGTCTCCTGTAAAAATACTATTTTAGCGTTTATACCTGTTAGGTGAGAGACTACTTTCTTTCTCTTTAATTCGTAATTCAGGCCTTGAACATTCCAGCTCACGAAGTTAACTGTCCTATCAGGGAGACATTGATTCTGAATTTTTGATGTAATTTTGTAGTCTTAACTGGAAGTAAGACAGCTTTAACCTTAATTTACAATTTTCCCATGAGTTATTGCCATGCAGCTTATTGTTACGTTGGAAGTTATAATTATAAGGATTAAAAGGATAGATTAGACATAGCTTGCTCTCTTTCTCTCCCCCCCCCCTTATCCCCCCCCCCATTTTGCCTCCGCACATGAGGCTGGACCCCACTTCACAAAGTCCCAGTCCTCTGACATACCTAGAGACAGACCATGTTGAAAACAAAACAAGCCCCCCAGCAGCGGCGTTAGAGGATTAAAAAGTAGAGATATCTATTGCCAATAAAGTCTAAATACTTATAAGCATAAAATATAATCTTCAGCAGTCTTGAAATATTAAGATAGTAAACCCATGGAATGGTGTTAAAAGTGGCCCTGGATAAGCATAGTAAACCCTAATGCAATAATAACAATAACAATAAACCAAGAGTATGATGTTAAACAGTCTCCTTTAGAATAAAAAAAAAAATGAAAGAACTACTTTAATTTTTTTCCACACATACGCGTGTAATTGTAATTAAAACATAAACAAAAAGTGGCCGAGAAGGAAAAAGGATGTATAATTATGGTACCCGTATCATTGCAAGCAGATCAGACAGCAGGTAATATCTTCTTGCCATACCATGACAGGATGCAAGTCACTATCGTATTTCAAAAAGCTACGGGATTAGCTTTCTTAATTCCTTTTCTGTTTCCTCCGTGGAGGAGAAGATGTGATATTTGTCTTGAATATCCACTTTCAGTTTGGCAGGATACAAGAGGCTTTATCTGATATCGGCTTTCCCTAACCGCTGTTTAATGTTGTAAAAAGCTGCATGTTTAGCAGCTGTTGAGAAATCAGGGAAAATACGAATGTGGTTATTTTCAAATATAATCTCTTGTTTGTGTCTGAGAAGTGCCATTACATTAATTTTAGTTAAATTGTAATCTCTCAAAGTGGACAATTAAAGTCCTAGGTTTAGAGGTATTTGATCCACGTATGCGATAAGCTGCTGCTGTCTCGGTATCTGATTTAAAGTCCTCTCTAATTATTTTACAAAATAGTTCAGCTGCGAATTTCCTTGGGTTTGGACTTTCTCGATTCTCAGGCAGACCTTTGATTCTAATATTACTCCTTCTGCTTCCATCTTCCAAAGCAGCCTCTGAGCACCAAAGTCTGTGTCTGAGTTTTTTGCATTCGGAGTTAGCAGTTGTTGTTTTTTCTTCAGCACTGGCAGCTAGATTTTCGGCTGTTTCAATCCAAGTCGTGAATGTCTCCTTGACATCCTCCAGTTGATCAGCAAGTGTGCTCAGTTTAAACAAGGTTTCCTGAATTTGCTCTTCAAATTTACCCAGCACCTGTCGTAGCTCCAGTCGCAGCTTCTCATTTGCCTTTTCCCTTGCCTTCTCATTTACCTTCTCGCTTTTCTTTACATCTTTCTTTATCTCTTGCATGAGCTCAGCAATCATCACCTTCAGTTCAGACAGATCAATTCTGCTTTCGTGCACCGTAGGTGAGGCGGCAGGCTCTATTGTAGCCGGTGTTCCTGGCTCGCGTGGAGTAGTTGAAACTGCGGATTGCGAGGCATTTTCCAGTTTCAGGTGATCTTCTCCAATCGGCGAGCTATTGTGACCTGCGTCACTCACGCTCGTACATTCGCCCCCCATTTCACTGTCAGCCGGTGATGATGTAACGGACCGTGGTCCCGAGGAGTCTGGGCTTTCGCCAATTTGATCCAGGTCAGTCTCTGAAAGGCCGTACCTTGAATTTGGGCTTGCTGATCTGAGCTTGGATGTAGCTTTAGTTTTCGTTTCTATTGTTTCTTTCTGAACCCCTTTCTTGTTGGCCATGTTTATAAATGCTTGCATATACTCTGTCGTATTGCCCCTCAGGTTGGATAAATACAGGATATCTCAGGATAATAAGCAGATAATATGAAAAATAACACCGCTGCTAGCGGTACTCCACTTTACACGTCCATCTCTCGCAACGGACGAGACCAAAAAATATGACAAATATTTTTGAATCTTTAGTTATTAACCACCATTAAAACTCTAAACATTTGAATCTGACTTTATAGGAAGAGTCACCAGAGACATGAATGTCACTGCAGAGGTAAGTAAACCTCCTGACATGGCTGACATTGTTTCCACAGACACACAATGCTGATGGTTGTGCCCAAGAGGTCATTAAAGGCTTGGGTCTTGGTTCTTATCCAGGACACTCGCAAACCCAGACACTCAGACTCATAGCTCTGTCTCTCAAGAGCACAAATCACATCCTCCTTTGACGACGTGAAAATCACAACATCGTCTGCAATATCAAGATCAGTGAATCATTCTTCACCAACAGAGGCTCCACATCCTCTGGACCCCACGACCCTGCCCAACACCCAGTACATACAAGAACTGAATGGAGTAGGAGCAAGAACACACCCCTGATGAACCCCAGAATCAACTGGGAAAAATGCAGAGGTTCTGCCTCTAATCTGCACAGCACTCACAGTACTAGTGTACAGGCTGGCCATGATATCCAGCAACTTCGGGAGTATCCTGCGAAGTCTCACAATGTCCCACAGGGCAGCTCAATCAACTGAGTGAAACACTTTACAAAAATTGAGAGCTGCGAAAAGCTCTGCCGATATTCATGTTTGTGCTCAATGAAAATCCTCAGTGCCAGGTTGCGGTCGATGGTAGACTTCTTAGGCTTAAAACCAGACTACTCCGGTCACTGATAGGTGAAAAAATGATCATGGATCCTATTGAGGATGACACTAGCAAGGATCTTACTCAGCACCAAGAGCAGTTCTGTCCACAATCCAGGTGACCACCCTTCCCTTTCCAGACAGGGATAACAAGTCCTGTTTTCCAATCAATTGGGATGACGGCCAACTCCCTAATGGAAGTAAAGATTGCTTGCAATGCCAGTAGGACAGCCTTACCATCAGCTTATAGAAGTTCACCCCAGATACCACAGATCTAGACAGAGTACATTAACACACACACCCACTTTCCTTCATATGCAGCAAATTTTTTTTATGATTTGAGACAATCTGTTAATTTGTTAAATCCTGCTCTTTTTTCTCTTCAGCTTCAGGGAAATAATGAAAGTAAGTTTAAGTGTGTCACTTTGCCATTTTGTACCTTATCTTCACATTACAAATACATTATCTGTGGTTATATGCAGTGTCCAAGATCTCATATCCAACAGTCAATCTAACAGCTTCAGTGTAAGTTCTCAGAAATTAATGTCATTACCCTTCTCCTTTTGGCGTCTGTCATGTCAAGATTTTGATGACTGCTTGCATTCAGTTCATAGTATGGCTTTAATTCTTTTTTTTAATGATGACCCCCCTTCAGGTGATTTTACAATTCTGAGTCTGGACTTTTTCTTAATTTGACTTTTATTTCAATGTAGCACAACATCCTTCATGAAGTTGTGGGTTACATATTATTTAGATATTGCTAGAGAGTGTCCGATGTAATGCCAGGTTAAAAAAATATTTTGGCCTAGTTTGACCCTATACTGTTATTTCATTCTGTTTTTGATTGAGTACAAACACAAAATTATCGCTTAAAAAACATACTTTTAGTTTCAAACATCAAGCTATAAAAATACTTTTAAACCGTTAACTTTTAAAAACATTGATATTTGTTATTTTCTATAATTTAAAGTATGATCACATTTCTTTATTTGGAATTAGAGCTGTGTTCACCACCACACTTTAGTGTCCTATTGTGTACACTCTTACTCAGCAACTGGCAAGATCCTTTCCATGCTTTAGTTCATTGTCTAAAGTGAATCTGCAGGGGTTCAGTAGAGCTAAGTCTCATTTGCACCATCAGAGAACTAGCAAATTTGGGCTACTAGTTAAATTCTATTTAATGCTTGATTTTGTACTCCGTCTCGGACTTGGTCTCACTTTTGTTTGGACTTAGTTTTGACTTGGTCTCGATCTCGATTACTTGCAGTCTTGGACTTGACAAAGGTGGACTTAACTACAACTCTACTTAAATAATAGGAAAAAAGCCCAGCCAAACTGAGTATTTGAGAAGCTCTTGAAGTGTTAAAGTTACCTTGTAGTTGTCCTTTTGAACTTAACCTGTGGTTAGACGATGAAATTAAGTACTGTATCTAACTTTATAACACCTAAAAACATTTAACACTTATTTTTTCTAGTCAGAAGTAACATTATATTCTTGTGTTAGATATATCTTTAAAACAGTGGACACTTGCTTAAGCATTAGAGTGTAGGAATTCCCATTTTAAACTATATAGTATAAAATGTGTAGGTTTTCCTGAGAAATAATGTTCAAAAGCAATTAACCTCTGTAGTTTGAGCATCCTTAAAAAAGGGAGCATAAAAAATGCTAAAAATAATAAACTAATCAGAGAGAAGATGAATTTTGAATAATTAAAGAGAAAATTTAATACTGTGCTGTATAAGCTGGCCATTTTTATTGAAGTTCAATTCCATGTTGCTTGGTGAAAGAATTGAGAGTTACAAAAAAACTTTTGTTAAAAGGGTTTGAGTGGCTTAAGACGCATTGAGGTTTTAGGATTTGGAGTTTATGCTAAGTTTGTAAGTTGATTAGCAGTTTAATTTATTTGAAACTACAGTGGAACCTTGGATTGCGAGCATAATTCGTTCTGGAAAAGTGCTTGTAATCTAAAGCACTCGTATATCAAAGCAAATATCCCCATAAGAAATAATAGAAACTCAGATGATTTGTTCCACAACCCAAAACTATTCATATAAAAATGATTAATACAAAAAATAAAGTAAAAATACATAAAACATATTAATCTGCACTTTACCTTTGAAAGAATCATGGCTGTTGAGAGTGAGTTTCTAAACTCTTTTGGGATTCCACCCAACGAGACGGCACACAGAAGAGCATTCCGAAGCAACTGCAGGCTCCCAGCGCTGTAGCAGTTCAACATAAAAGCGAATCCAAAAAGACTGCGGACATGCTATAAGTGCCTGCCATTGATGAGTGATACAAGGAAAATTATAAATGCAGGGCACAGTACTACTTGGCCACTAACCTGGCCCTGACCTTGCCTGACTGCTGTGTCTGTGTATTGAGAGTGGCAGATCCCGCTAAAATAAGTAACCATGCTGTTCCTGTTTCAAGCTGAATAAAGCTGGTGTTGCTAAAGTACTGAGACTTAGTTTCTTGTTTTGGGGTGCAAGACAGTGACTCACACGTTACAACACACACCACACATGGTCACAATGCTATAGTAAACAGTATACCCTCATACAGATATTGACTATATGAGTGAGGCATGCCGATTGAGCCTGAGAATGGGTGATGATTACCCACAATCCTGCAGCGAGGCAGAGAAGAACCATCAGCTCAGTTGTGATCACGTGACGCTTGGCAGACAAAGCGTATACGTTCTACTCGTATTGCCAGACCTCGCTCATTTATCTAGACAAAATTTATTAAAAATTGTAGCTCGTCTTGCAAAACACTCACAAGCCAAGTTACTCACAGTCCAAGGTTCCACTGTAAAGTAATTTTGATAAATATTTATGCAGCTAATTTGGATGATAGATATTTCATCCAAAACATTTTTTCATCAATCCCTAGTGTGAACACTCCTAAAATTATAATGGCTGGAGACTTTAATTGTGTTTTAAATCCAGACCTGGGTAGATCATCAACTACAGTGTGGCAGAAGTCCCAAGTAGGGCTCTGCAGCTCCCCCTGGCGGCCCCCATGGAACCCAAAAGGGCTGTGCCAAGCTACAACCCCCGTGGAGCCCTGCAGGAATCTGAGGTGCCACTACAACCCAGGGCAGCTGCCATCTAGCACTCAGGGGAAGGCAGTGTCCTGTGCACATTTGGTTCCCTGGTCCTTCCAGTATATTGGCCTCCCGGCCGGAATAGGGCAGCAGCCTTCTGTTGCATTCTATATCACATGACCAAGCCAGATTTATTAAAAGCAGACATTTAGCTTCAAATGTTCGGCATCTGTTTAATCTATACTAATAAAAGGCAAAGCCCTCACTGACTCACTCACTCACTCACTCACTACTAATTCTCCAACTTCCCTTGTGGGTGGAAGGCTGAAATTTGCCAGGTTCATTCCTTACAGCTTCCTTACAAAAGTTGGGCAGGTTTCATTTCGAAATTCTATGCGTAATGGTCATAACTGGAAGCTGTTTTTCTCCATTTACTGTAATGGAGATGAGCTTGAAAGCCGTGGGGGTGGAGTTTCGTGTGACATCATCACGCCTCCCACGTAATCACGCAGTACGTAGAAAACCAGGAAGAGCCCCAAAAAGCTCTGAAGAAAACATGCATTATATAATTGAGATGGCAGCGAAACAATAAGAAGTGAGCGAGTGACATATACAACCATATTCATGAGTTCTGCTACTTCAGAAACAAAGCACAATGTGAACCTAAACTTTAAATTAAGTTCATAGACAGGCTGCCGCTGGCGTTTGTAATTTAGTGCCTGCCCATATAAGGCCGTCCGTCAGCAGCAATCCAATAAAAACACTGCCACTAAATATTCACGGGTGAAGGACTGTGCTTATGCAGAGGAAGATGAGATGGTCAGGGTGGTGTTTGGCACAAACTCAGCGAAACTGCGAGAGAAAGTTTTAAGTGCCGGGACTTAGGTAACATTAGATACAGCCATGGACATAGCACGACATGGCACCAGCACAGCTGGGAAACTTCGATGCATGTACACCGAGCAGCTCACGTGAACTGACGCAGTGCACAGACAAAAAGCAACAGTTCCAAAGAGCGCTGAACAAAAACCGAATTACACAATTGAAAAGGCAACAAAAAAATATGAAGCGTCTGATACATACAAGCATATTCATAAGTGCAGCTACTGCGGAAACAAAGCACACGGTGGAAAAAGTCAATGTCCCGCTAAAGGAAGACAGTGTAAAAAAAAAAACCCGTGCATGCAGTGTGTCACGTCTCAGATAAAGAAGAAGACGAGCTGTTTATTGATGCAGTAAGAAACAAATCGATGAATGAAACCTGTCATCTTTACAACGATTGACAAACACAGAATGTAACTTGAACACAACACATCGTACAAATACGACCCTGATTGAAACAAATAATGATAATCGAATCCTTGATCACAGCAACACTCAATAACACTCACAAAACAATTACTGTATATTGACAATCATGTTACGTTATTTTTAAAATGTTCCCTTTTCTTTTTCATAGCTTCTTTAACACACTATGTCTCCGCTGCGAATATATATATATACCCCGATCTACATACTCTCAAATAGATAAGCCACACACCGTAGCGCAATTGTAGAGGCTTCGCCTCTATCGCCTGCATCCGAGGTTCGATTCCCGAGAGGGGATGTACTGAGTATGTACGCGCGCTTCTCGGTTCATTTTAACCTCGCATCTCCTTGGTTTGAGACGTATGAAAAAATATGCGGTTAACGCAGAATCATGTTACGTTATTTTTAAAATCTTTCCTTTTCTTAGCACAAGCACAGCTGAGAAGCTTCGATGCATGTACTCCATAACAAAAAATAACGCATTTAATCACACTTTCAATTCCAAGCAAAGGGGAACTTTTGTCAATGCACGATTTCCTGGTACATCAATTACACTGATGCACACATCACAGCTACAAAAATGTTAGAGTCGGAATGAAGCGCGTTCCTACGACTGATCGGAGGAAAATTTCATTTTAAAAAACTACCCGAGCGAAGCCTTGATAAAAGCATGGTTTTGTGCACACTGAAAAGCAAGCAAAATTAGATGCATTACAGAAACCGGACTTTGTGGCTCTTACTGGGGATCATTGGACTTCCGTGACCGTTAGTAATTCTAATTACATCTAATTACAAAATGTTTAATGATCACACTGTTTTAGCCTAATGTACAAAATAATTTTGGCTAAGGTTACTCAGAGTTTAAAGATTAAGTTGGTCAAATTACCTTTTATGTTTCTGACTTATTTTTTTAAGAAGAAAAACTGCACTTTATGTTGAAATTTTGGTTATTATTATTTAAAGACAATACCATTCTGAAAATGTACTTAAAAGTACTTAAACTACCACTTTATTTTTAAGTCTGCCCAATTTTAACCAGGGATGATATTTTTGTTTCTGTTTTGAATTCAAATGCAGTTTAAAAGC
>JANRMT010027041.1:127034348-127059658 GCA_026402145.1 Polypterus bichir lapradei | reverse complement strand
TGAAGATGTGAAAAAAAGAAAACAAGAATAAAAAATATGAAAAAAAAAAAAAATCTATTGAACCCAAAACAAATTACCTTAAACTACATTCTGATACTAGAAAAATAAATATAAAGATAGATAAATGTCGATAAAAGTTAAGTAGGTATAATAAAATATGCAAATAAAGTGTAATGAGAATAAAATCTGATTTTTTTATTTTTTTATTTTATTTATTTATTTTTACATGATTAGCATGCCAAAGATTTGGCGATTTGAGAAAAAATAATCGTACATTTGTGTTATAAGCAGAATCTGAATTACTTGGGCTGGCAAGAAAATCTATGAAGATCTATGATAGAAGATATCTGATGTCTCCAGTTCCTTTAGGGACTTTATACTGGCTATTATCATTTAAAATGATTACAGAAATTAAGTTATATGCTATGTTTGGGGGTGGATGTGATCAGAAAGGCACTGCTGATTCCAAAGATCAGTCAAGAAAACTGTTGGAAAAATGGGCAGAACTCTTTTGGAAACAAGGATTTTTCTTATAATGTTTTAAAATTGTACCTTTACAAAGATGCTTTTAGATGCTTTATTTTCTAAAGATGCTTTATTTTCATGTTAAAGAAACTAAGTCATTTTACTTTGCTACTGAAAATGTATTTTTGTTCACTAATGCTTTAGTGTTTAATTAAGAATTACCTGAATATTTGATAATTAGTTTAAGCAGAAAGAGTAATTAGCTCTGCTATTTTGTGAGCTATACAAGCGTGCTGAGCTGTTGGCTCCTATTTATGAAGTCACTAGCATGAGCTAAAGCTGCTGGTTTTACAAACATGATTTTAGTTCAATGAACTTCGGATGTGCAGAAGAGCGCTTCTTACATCCCTTGCCTATAGTTAAACAAGCACACCTCACTATAACCTCTTGGCTCTAAGAGCAGAAGCATATGAGCTATGAATGAATTTTCAGAGACAAGAAATTTAAATGTAATAAAGGAAAAAGTTGTCTTGTAGACATGATGATCACATCAAACCTAGATTACCTTTATAAAATCAGTATAAAAGCTGATCAAAAAAGAATAAAAGAAAGATCTTGACTTATGGTTGATACCTTAAGCAACGCAAAAATAGGTCACCTGGAAAAAACGAGACATCTAGCAATACCAGGTTGTGTGGCATTCACACTTTATTTTGCTTTTGTTTTATGGCACTGTGTATTTGACCTATAATACTTTTTTTTTCTCAGCCTTTTAAAACAGGCGGCTCCATACAGAGAGATGTCCGTTTCAAATGATTACGCATTTCACAAACGGGGCCCTTCTGTAAGTAGTTCAGAATACTTTTATTATGTCAGAGCTAATGCACAACCGGCCTGCGCTTTAAAGCCACTACTGAATATTCTCAGTGGAGAGGCCCCTGTTTGAATTTTCAGATGCCGAGACAAAAACTACTCGATTGGATTACCCGTTTCGGTATGAAAAAACTACTATCGTTTGCTTCAGTCCTATGAATTTGTACATTAATCGTCATACACGTAGATAGAAATAATTGCTGCATCTTATACGCACGCACGCACTTGAGAATCAACTTGGAAATATTAATATTAAGGATAAAATTTAAGGATTCAGCCATCCGTTTTTAAAAACATATTTGGGAGGGGAGGGGGGAGACCCACCCCGTGTCAGCGCTCTGAAGGCGGCAGGAACGGGCTCTTAATAGATGCTCGCAGGGGCTGTCGGCTGAAAGCTGACTGGGGCTGCTTGTCTTTCTCTCTGGGAAACCTGCTGCTTGAGGATTTTCTGTGAGATGGAAGATTCAGCTGTTGAATACTTAGATCTTTCTGTGAAAGGATTTTCAAGTAGATGGGGAAGGCAGCTTGACTTAGATAAAATAACGGCGGTTTACGAGTGATAAAGCAAAGGTTAGATAAATATTTAAAATAATAGATACAGGGGTTCTTACCCAAAGCAGTATAGGCCGGAGAGGTTATAAGGTAGCTTGGCCCAGCTAGAACGCTGGGACCTTGGTCATAGATTGCATTTCCCTCTCAGAGTCTTTAGAACCGAAGAAAATGCTTTGCTGTTTTATACAGCACTTTCAGAAGTGACTGGGAAGTGTGGGGAGGCCAGTCGTCAGGTGCTGCCTGAACTGGGGGGCCGAAACGGGGTGCGATCACGCTCGGCTGGCTCAGCCCGTGTCTGCGCTCTATCAGTTTGTCATCTTCCCGCAGCAATAGGCACATCGAGAGAGAAAGAAATCGGGCACACCGAGACATGCTTTCATCCCCCTGACAGCCCATGTCTCGGTGTGCCTGATTTCTTTCTCTCTCGATGTGCATATTGCTGCGGCAAGCTGACAAAAGAATCAGTCTGTGACAGGGAAAAAGCCTGGAGCTGCAAGTTATAAAGCAAAGATTAGATAGATATTTTAATTTTGTGTTAATATTAAAATCATAGATAGAACCAAAGAAAATGCTTCGCTTTTTATACTGCACTTTCAGAAGGGAGCACACGTCCTCCGGAGAGAGGACTGGGAAGTGTGGGGAGGCCTGCCGTCAGGTGCTGCCTCACCGGGGGCCGAGGCAGGATCTTCAGGCCGGCAGGGTACAGATAGAAACGTGCTCGGACTTGTCCAGGCCCAAGGCAGCAACCTGCCTGGACTTGTCGAGGGCCGACCTTGGGCATGTCTGGGCTTGTCGAGGTAAAGGCTCTAACGTGCCTGGGCTTGTCCTGGGGAAAGGGGGGCTGGGAAGTGGGTGGGGACAGTGGTGAGTTCAAGGAGGGGGCAGACATCCATCAAACTTCCCTTGACAGTTTCCTGGGGCAAACAGGTGGGTGTTGGCAGGTTCAAGGAGGGGGCAGACATCCATCAAATTGCCCTTGACAGTTTCCTTAACCAATCAGGGGCAGGGGCTGTTCAAGGAGGGGGAAGACATCCATCAAAATCTCCTTGACAGTTTCCTTAACCAATCAGGTGCAGGGGGCGGGTTCAAGGAGGGGGCGGGGGGCGGATACAGGGTGTTATTCACCAATCCGCCACTAGGGGGTGAGGCCTCCCTTCGCATCCACCAATCATGTGGAGGGGTGGGGGCTGGGTTAGTGGAGGGGCCGGGCTGGGTCACGTGGAGGGGTGTTGCTTCCGGTCTTACGTCACAAAGGGGTGGGGCTTAATGCCATTAATCATTTTGATTGACAGTTTGACAGAAGCCGCATGCCTAATACTACTGATCATTTCAAAGCCTGTACAGCTGCTGTCCTTTTGCCACTTCACGTCTCTGCCGCTCGCATTGTTACAGGGTCGGGGGGGCTTTGTGAGGAGAAGCTGAACACACGCTAAGGAGAAGCAGTTGGATCATCTGCTGGCTTCCTCCTGCTGCTGCTGCTGCTGCTTGCAAACTGCATGTTCTGCTTGTCGCTTGTCGTTGTTTTAAGAGCTGGGAGCACATGATGTCTGTCTGCCAAAAGCATTCCAACAACTGCTTGGTTAGATGTCCGTGAACATGTTTTAAATGTTGTCTCAGTGCCTTGTCTCGCATGACGTTAAAGTGTCTCTTGCGGGACGTCAACTTGTCTTCCAAGAAGATCACATCTTGTCTTCCTCCCAGGATTTTTTTTTTATAATAGAGAGATGTGAAGGATGTCACTTCCCACATTACAGAAATGCAGTCTCCTAAGGAAAAAGAGTCTTCTCTGCCCTTTCTTATATAGTTCTTCTGTATTCAAAGACCAGTCCAATCTGTCATTAATGCAGGCCCGCCAAGTACTTGCAGGAGTGGAACATCTCTACATCCACTCCCTGTATAGTAACCAGACACAGAGATTCTTTGGTGCAGTGGAAGTCAATAAGCAGTTCCATGGTTTTGCCAATATTGAGATGTAATTATCTTAGCACCAAGAAACAAACTCCTCCTCCACACTCCTGTACTCTGTTTCACCCACCTTTATCAGTACACCCCATAAGTGCAGAATCATCTAAGATGTTCTGCAAGTGACATGACCTGGTGTTATATTTATAGTCTGAGGTGTACAGAGTAAAGAGAAAATCAGACAGGACAGTTCCTTGTGGCGCTCCAGTGTTGCTCACATCCATATCAAAAAACATAGCCCTTGAGTCTCACAAACTGTGGTCTACCTGACAGATAGCCCATTATCCAGGACATTATATGCTCATTCACCTCAATATCCCTGAGTTTACCCCTTAACAGGTAATGCTGTTGTATTGAAGGTACTGAAGAAATCAAAAAACACAATCCTCACAGTGCTACCAGCTTTGTCAATATAAGAATAAGCCTTCTGGAGCAGATTGCATATGGCACTCTAATCTTTGTTTGATAGGCAATCTGCAGTGGGTCCAAGTGATCTAACATCAGAGGACTCCTATAGTCCAAGACTAGCCTCCCAAAGAATTACATGATGTGAGACATAAGTGCCATTGGTCTGTAGTCATTAGGTACCTGCCTTCTTTGGAACAGGAACAATACAGGATGTTTTCCACAGCAGTGGTACTTTCTGAAGCCTTAGAGACAGATTGAACAGGTGACAGAGGACACCACAAAATTGGTCAACACAGGTCTTAAGAACTGACAGCTTTTCTTATGTGTAGCTTCCACAGTAGTTTCCTTACTTGGTCTTCAGTTATGGACAATCCACACTGATGGTCGGAGGTGGAGTTGTCACTAGCTATTCAAGTTGACATGGTAGACGTTGCTGATTTAGTAGAGATTGTGTTGTGTGACTGATCATTGGAAGAAAGTGATAGTGGGAGGTAAAATTTATTTAAAATTGGTTCAGGGCATTAGCTTTCATGACTCCTGAGCCCTGGATTGCTTGAGTCCAGCAGTTATACCCAGTCCATTTGAGACATCCTTTGAGGTATTCTGAATGAGATTTTTTCTATTTTAGCTTTGTAAGCTTTGTTTCCTTCACTCTGTTTTTTTTTCTTTAGCACACACTGCACACACTGTATTTCCTTCAGTGCCTCTTTGTCACCAGATTTGAATGCCCTCCTTTTCTCATTCAGGAGACCTTTTAGTTTCTTAGTAATCCAGGGCTTGTTCTCGGTCAGATTTTCCTAAAGGAGCATGTGGATTACACTTAAAGGCATCTTTAACATTTGAATGCAGCAGGACCAGCTTGTTGTTTTCTCAAATGGAACAAGTCAGAAACTGATTTGCCATTATTTTTTCCTAGGATGCTAAAGATTTTAATAAGGATGATGTAATTTATTCCCCAGGCAAATAACATGGATAAATTCCAGCAGCCAGAGTTTAAATATCTGAATTGCAAACTGTAATTTTAAGTGTAATATGCTCTCTTTTACACCATTCCTCATTCATGTAGATGACCAGTCTCCTTCCTATCTCTTTTCCACACTTTACTGGGTGTCTGCTCAAATAAGATGAAATCTGTCCAAGATTAAAACAGTGTCATGTATATAAGATTTAAGCCATCTCTTCATAAAGCACAAAATGCCTCTATACTTGTATGCTCTATGGTGTGCTATAAACACAGACAGTTCATCCATCTTATTTGATGGCAATCAAACATTTCCCATTACAGTATATGGTAGACCATTTCTGAAACCGTTTTGCTTTGCTTTTACTCTTGCACCGCCCCTCTCTAACTGTAGACAAACAGCTCCTACGTTAAAGTAAAACTGAGGTGCTTAGGTGTTCGCGATTGCATGTCAAATAGCTGATTACAGTAGTATTTAATACACCCTTCTTTCATTTTCTTAGTGTCTCTTACTGTTTCATGTGTTTCAGACATAAAGCAGTCTTCAAGTTCTCTTCTCAACTCCATCCAAGTTCACAGCCTGTTTGAAGTACAGACATGATAAGAACAGCAGCTGGGTTTGAATGCATTGCAGTTCATCTGTTAATTTGAAATCAATTAAAGTCCATTTACCCAGTTTATAGAGGCTACTATCAGTGACAAGCAAGGAGCCAGTTCAAATTCTAATTTTAAAGAAGATTAGTAAATAGTAAATAAGTTAAGCAAAAAAAGAAAAACTGTGAGAAATACGGAGCTTCTTTAAAAAGACTGTTGCTTGCACAGTGCCCCAAAGTAATTTAATAAACACATATCCAAATCAACACAAAAATAATGAAATAAGCACAAACTCAAGCTTCTGCCTTGGCCATCTCAATTCCTGCATCTAAAATACCATTGTAAGCCTGTGAGATGAGCTGAAGAAAAGAGTGCACAAGAGAGAACCTAGGACCCTGGATGATATGGAAAATTTCTGTAAAGAGGAATGGTTTCAGATTACCTGCTCTATATTTTCCAACCCTATAAAATATTATAGGAGAAGACCCAGTACTGTTTTATTGGCAAAGGAAGATTCTACAAAGTATTAAATGAGAGGTGCCAATAATCATGGCACTTGTGGTTTTGTTAAGAATAATTATTTCTTGATGAGGAATTATTTACTTCAGTTAAAGGCTGGATTTCTCTGTTTTTTCAGTGCAAGATTAGGGTGTTACACTGTGCCCTGTGTAGAGGGGACTGTATACACATAAAGTGGATTTATAAAGTACTAGCCATGGCTCAAAGAAAGGTAATAGAATAATTTTAACATCTCATGAACATCTCTTCACTGCAGTGGTAGCTGTAAAGTGTTTTTGAGTTTTGTTTCTGAAATTTTAATTTTTAAGAATGTGTGTGTTTAAAATGTACAATAATGTTTAATATATAAATAATGCCTCTTCTGCGGCACTGTGGGCACTAGAAGTCAATGCAGCAGTGTAGCCAGTCACTGACAAAAGATATCAACATAGCAACGTAACAGCCAACCCCTTACCCTGATCGGCCACTTTATCTAGTAACAAGCCGTACACCTTACAGACTGACTTATTTTTCCCGACACGATGAAGTAACAAACAAACAGTAGACAGATATGTAAAACCAAATATGGATATATTAACAGTGATATATACATGAGGACAGATGAATATTCAATAATATATATATATATATATACACTAATGGGATATATATATATATATATATATATATATATATATATATATATATACCCCCTGCTCGCTTCACTCACCAACCCCCGTGTTTGGTTTTCCGGATATACACTTTTAAGATTTTTGTTTTCCTTGAATTGTTGCTATTTCATTAGTTTCACTTTTATTTCAGAACTTCTGTAAAAACAATATTTGGAATCTTTCATGTCCCAATATGCTAAATCTTTTAATGAGGTCAGTGAGACATGTGTTAAATGAATTTGTACCATAATTCAGGATAGGTTTCTCTGTTTGGAATTTCAGCACAGACAAAGCGATTTTCATCATCAGCAGTTAATAATTTTTTTTTGCAAAGAAACCAATAAATGCATGTGAGGTAAACTCCGTTTTTGAAATTCTCTTGAATTAAACTTCAAAGCCTTACAATATTTACATACTTCTGACATATCACCTATGTCCATATATTCGATATTTATTCGCCTTTTTGTTATTTCTCCGAGTAATAAGTTCTCTTTCTTTGCACTAATGCGATGTTTACTGTCTTTGTTTTGACACTGTCGTTTTTTTTCTGCTTTCATATTCTGTATCTTGCTCTGCAAGTGTTTCGCGCCTAAGTTTGTTTTGAGTCTTTTAAATTCCAGTTTTAATTATCTCTAACCTGCTCTGCATGTGTTTGGCCCCCTTGTTTTTTAACCTCTTTATCATGTTTTACTTTGTTTTCTACTCTGTCTTTTATTTCTGACCTCGCTTTGTCCTGCTTTATTTCAGTGACACCTGGTCCGTGGTGATTATTTTCCCTTTTTCGAGTAATAATTTCCATTTGTTTGTCCTACTGCAATCTTTACTTTCCTTTTTTTATACTTTCTAATTTTCCAACTTTCATATTCTTTAACTTTCTCCACATGTGTATCGCACCATTTTTTTTTTTTTTTTTGAGCCTTTCGAATTCCACTGCTTTCATAATCTCTAACCTGCTCTGCATGTGTATAGTGCCAACATTTGTGAACGTCTTTATGAAGTTCTACTTTTACTCTGTCTTTTAATTCTGAGCCCAACTGGACGTTCTTTGTTTCAGTTCCACTTGTTACGGGATGATAATTGCTTTCCTTATTTTCTGAATTTGCATCTAGATTATTTTTTCTTTTTTGCTCCTTTTTTCTCTCCAACGCTTTTGAATCTCTTTTCTCCATGCTGCTTTGTTCTTCGCTTAGTTGTCGATGTTTCATTTATAACGTATTGTTCTTATATGCTTTATATGCGCTGAGACCCTGGATCCGCGTGTGCTCAAATCCTTCACACAACTGAATGTTTTGCTGCCCGTTGTCTTATTTGATATTGATTGTAACTAGGGCATGTCTTGCAAGAATCTCATGTTCTACGTCATCGCAAGATGGTCCTGGGTCAATCTCTTGGCACAAAGTCTCATGTTTAACGTCCCCATGAGACGGCCAATTTACGGTCCCCACGAGACACTCCATGGCCATTTTCTTTCTTCTCGTGGATCTTTTAAGTGTCTTCCGTGATCTTAACATGATGATCACGTCTCGACACCCTAGTGTTACTCTCCAAGATTTTTTAATTTTATATATATATATATATATATATATATATATATATATATATATATTTATATATATATGTGTGTGTGTGTCTGTGTGTGTGCACAAACACTATCCCAATGACACCAGTGACTAGTTATTATATAAAACACGAATATACAAATATTTACAAAGAACCCTCCTTTGCCCCTAAACACTAACTGAACAAACACAGATGAAATTATAAACGGGGGTTGAAATGAAAATGATAGATGAGTCCAAAAGCTAATAAAGTCCGGCAAATGTTGAATATTGGGTGGTGTGAAATCTTGCGTCCTCCCAACGATACAAAAAAAAGAGACCTCACCGTAAGTGTCCTCGGCAGTGTTTGGCAAAAGTCCAAACCCCAGGGTTTCTCAGTGCTGGCTGTTGTGTTAATAATCCGGATCCTGAAGAAGCAAGTAATGGTACGATGTTTGGAATTGAGTTGAAATATGCATAAAATTATTCTTTTTCCTTCCCCACTCTCTCTCTCTGTCTCTCTCTCTTGCTTTTTGCTCCTCTTGTTTAAATGTAAAATGTCCCAGATGTAACTGGTGGATCCAACAGTTGATTTCCTTCTCGGGGCTGCGATCTCCCTCCATCATCCTTCTCCATTTCACTTACGGGGATACCATTTACTGATACACACATATAACAGACAGTAAATGGGATGCTGAAACGAAACGCAACTCAGCACAAACACAGAATATACCTATCATTATGTAGCCCCGCTACAGCAACATAAATTTAGTCAATCAGCATCTATGAATCTGATGTGTAAAGGGTGATTAATTTATCGCCCCAAGTAGAGTCCATGAGAATGGTGTTGCTGCAGATGTCTATTGGTGGAGTAGGGACATCTGACGAGTGATGTTATTTGCTGAAATATACAAACTGTTATTGAGAATGATGAGTGCACAAAATCAAGATATGGGAATTCATCCGTCTCCAAATTCAATAAGATCTCCTTTCCAAAATCCATTTGAGAGGAGAACTTTGGTGGGGAAACTACAAGTCAAAAAGCTTGGCCCAGATCAATAAGCCTGTGAAAAGGTAAAACCTACATGTGGGGCTTCTGCTGTAATTGGTACAACAAAAATGCTTGGCTAAGTGGATGCAGTCATCTAAATGTTGTGTTTTGCTGTCCATGCTTACTTTTTAAAATGTCAGGGACAGATACAGCATGGACTGTTTCAGGAGATAGGGGCATGAAATGTTAATCTGAAAAGATTAAAAAACATGAGGCACACATGGAGAATACAGTCATGCTAGTCTTGTTAGGCAGAGTTAACATGGTTATGCAACTGGACGAATGCCGCAGTCTTGGGATGAAGAAACAATGAAGAGAACATTTTATCCAATGTAATTGACTGTGTTAAATTCTGTGGGGCCACAATGAGACCAAATCCTCAGTTAGCCCTGACATTTTCAGGGGTTTAGTCGATTTAGACAGTGTGTTGCAGTAGCACCTTACGATCTCTTCCATTTTAAAAAGTAACTCAAAAGACTGTGCAAAATAAACATTTGAGCTGCATGCTCTCAGTTACTAAAGATTACATCCTAGAGGAACCAATTGCGTTGCACGTAAATGCCTATATTGCCTACACTCAACACCAAGTGTGCCTCATACACCCTTGACCAACAAACTGGTCCTAGGTGAGGGATGAGACAAAGAGCGCTTCAACCAAACCTCCTATGAAGAACAAAAACCTTGGACGACATTTTCCCTTGCCCTGATGCGGGTCACCGGGGCCCCCCTCTGCAGCCATGCCTGGAGTTGGGGCTCGATGGCGAGCACCTAGTGGCCGGGCCTGCACCCATGGGGCTCGGCCGGGCACAGACCGAAGAGGCAACGTGGGTCCCTCTTCTCATGGGCTCACCACCTGTAGGAGGGGCCAGGGAGGTCGGGTGCAGTGTGAGTTGGGTGGTGGCCGAAGATGGGGCCCTTAGTGGTCCAATCCTCGGCTACAGAAGCTGGCTCTTGGGACGTGGAATGTCACCTCTCTGAAGGGAAAGGAGCCTGAGCTAGTGCGCAAGGTCGAGAGGTTCCGGCTAGATATAGTCGGGCTCACCTCAACGCACAGCTTGGTCTCTGGAACCAATCTCCTTGAGAGGGGCTGGACTCTCTACCACTCTGGAGTTGCCCTCGGTGAGAGGCGGCGAGCGGGAGTGGGCATACTTATTGCCCCCTGACTTGGAGCCTGTTATTGGGGTTTACCCCGGTGGATGAGGGGGTGGCCTCCCTCCGCCTTCGGGTGGGGGGACGGGTCCTAACTGTTGTTTGTGCGTATGTGCCGAACAGCAGTTTGGAGTACCCACCCTTTTTGGAGTCCATGGAGGGGGTGCTAGAGGGCATGCCTTCTAGGGACTCCCTCGTACACTGGGAGACTTCAATGCTCACGTGGGCAATGACAGTGAGACCTGGAAGGACGTGATTGGGAGGAATGGCCCCCCCGATCTGAACCTGAGCGGTGTTTTGTTATTGGACTTCTGTGCTCGTCACGGATTGTCCAAAACGAACACCATGTTCAAGCATAGGGGTGTTCATATGTGTGCACGTGGCACCAGGACACGCTAGGCCTCAGTTCGATGATCGACTTTGTGGTCGTGTCGTCTGACTTGCGGCCACATGTCTTGGACACTTGGGTAAAGAGAGGGGTGGAGCTGTCAACTGATTACCACCTGGTGGTGAGTAGGCTTCGATGGTGATGGAGGATGCCGGTCAGGCCTGTGTTGTGAGGGTCTGCTGGGAACGTCTGGCAGAGTCCTCTGTTAGAAGTAGCTTCAACTCACACCTCCAGCAGAACTTCAACCACGTCCCGAGGGAGGTGGGGGACATAGAGTCCGAATGGGCCATGTTCTGTGCCTCTATTGTTGATGGTTGCTGAGGCAAAAACTCGGGCATGGGAGGAGTTTGGGGAGGCCATGTAGAACAACTTTCGGACGGCTTTGAGGAGATTCTGGTCCACCGTTCTGCGTCTCAGGAGGGGGAAGCAGTGCAGTGTCAACACCGTATATGGTGGGGATGGTGACCTCGACTCGGGACGTTGTGGGTCGGTGGGGGGAGTACTTCGAAGACCTCTTCAATCCCACTAACACGCCTTCCCATCTCTGGGACTGAGGTCACCGAGATGGTCAAAAAACTCCTTGGTGGCAGGACCCCGGGGGTGGATGAGATACGCCCAGAGTTCCTCAAAGCTCTGGATGTTGTAGGACTGTCTTGGTTGACACGTCTCTGCAACATGGCATTGACATCGGGGACAGTGCCTCTGGATTGGCAGACTGGGGTGGTGGTCCACCTCTTTAAGAAGGAAAACTCTATTCGGGGGTTCTGGAGAGTAGGGTCCGTCGGATAGTTAAATCTCAGATTCAGGAGGAACAGTGTGGTTTTCGTCTTGGTCACGGAACAGCGAACCAGCTCTACACCCTTAGCAGGGTCCTGGAGGGTGCATGGGAGTTTGCCCAACCAGTCTACATGTGTTTTGTGGACTTGGAAAAGGCGTTCAACCATGTACCTGTGGGGGGTGCTCCCGGGTGTATGGGGTACCAGACCCCCTGATAAGGGCTGTTCGGTCCCTGTACAACCGGTGTCAGAGCTTGGTCCGCATTGCCGGCAGTCAAACCCGTTTCCAGTGAGAGTTGGACTCCGCCAGGGCTGCCCTTTGTCACCAAGTCTGTTCATAACTTTTATGGACAGAATTTCTATGTGCAGCCAGGGCATTGAGGTGGTCTGGTTTGGTGGACTCAGGATTTGGTCACTGTTTTTGCAGATGATGTTGTCCTGTTTGCTTCATCAGGCCGTGATCTTCAGCTCTCTCTGAATCGGTTCGCAACTGAGTGTGAAGCGGTTGGGATGGGAATCAGCACCTCCAAATCCGAGACCATGGTCCTCAGCCGGAAAAGGGTGGAGTGCCCTCTCAGGGTTGGGAGCGAGATCCTACCCCAAGTGGAGGAGTTCAAGTATCTCGGGATCTTGTTCATGAGTGAGGGAAGAATGGAGCGTGAGATCGACAGGCGGATCGGTGCGGCGTCTGCAGTGATGCGGGCTCTGCATCGGTCTGTTGTGGTGAAAAAGGAGCTGAGTCGTAAGGCAAAGCTCTCAATTTACCAATCAATCTACGTTCCTACCCTCACCTATGGTCATGAGCTATGGGTAGTGACCGAAAGAACGAGATCGCGAATATAAGCAGCTGAAATGAGTTTCCTCCGCAGGGTATCTGGGCTTTCCCTTAAAGATAGGGTGAGAAGCTCAGTCATCCGGGAGGGGCTCAGAGTAGAGCCGCTGCTCCTCCGCTTTGAAAAGGAGTCAGATGAGGTGGCCCGGGCATCTGATCAGGATGCCCCCTGGACGCCTCCCTGGTGAGGTGTTCCGGGCATGTCCAACAGGGAGGAGACCCGGGGAAGACCCAGTACACGCTGGTGGGACTATGTCTCCCAGCTGGCCTGGGAACACCTCGGGATTCCCCCAGAAGAGCTAGAAGAAGTGGCCGGGGAGAGGGAAGTCTAGGCATCTCTGCTCAAGCTGCTGCACCCACGACCTGACCTCGGATAAGCGGAAGAGGATGGATTGATGGATGGTTTCAGTATTCATTTTGAAGGGAATCTGACAGTAGTATTAATTGAATAAAGCACTGTGGTCTTTGTATCTAGGAGGAATCTTACAAAATATAGTCAATAATTAAAAAAAACAAGAAATAACTCCATAAGTTAAAACAGAATCATATTCATACCTTACTAATTAAACATAAACAAACATTTCATTTATTGTAATTAATCAATATACCTGAGCAATTTTTCAAAGTGCTGACAGTGAATGCACCACATAATCATTGACTGATGCACTTTATATTTAATTCTACTGCACCAGTTTACAGTTATTACATACATTGCACACATATTTCAAATACTTTAAGACAAGACTGATAGTTAAATGCAGTGTCTGCTTAAGGTAATATGATATGTGACTACATTTTATCTGCTTTTAGTTTTTTAGTATATTTATTGCCAATTAATTTTCAAATGTATGTCCTTATGCCATTGTTTGATTTTTTTTTTGCTACTCTCTGTTTCTGTTTCACCACCATGTTTCATTTTTTTGAGTTTGTCTCCTTCCTGTTGTTCTAGCTAACATCTCTATGCCTACTCTCTATACAACTTTACAGTTCTTCTTCCACCATTCCTACACTCTAAACCTGTTCGTAAACCCTTTCTCTTTTAATCTCCACTACTTTATCTTTTGTGTTGCTCTCTGTTTTTATTCTCTTCTTGTCTCTGATCTCCCAGTCCATCACCAACACTTTATGCTGCGCTATCACATTTTCTGCATTTATGGCCTTATCATTATCTGTTTCAAATGAGATAATCTACACATTAGAATGTTTATTTGCTTTCCCTTCCTCCACTACTATAAATCACAAGTTGATTTACTTTCCTTTCAAAAAGTGTGTTTACAGTAACTATTAACAAATCAAATGCCAAGGCAAATCTACAATCCTCCAACCTTCCCCATTTCTCTGCCTTACTTGCCATCCTCCATATATCCTCTTAATCATCTCTCTACTCATTTCTATGTGCCCATTTTTTTTTTTTTTTATAAACTTTACCCCTTGGGGTCAGAGTGCAGGGTCAGCCATTGTGCAGCACCCCTGGAGCAATTGAAGGTTAAGGGCCTTGCTCAAGGGCCCAGCACAGTAGGATCTCTTTTTGGCCGTGAAGGGGATTTGAACCGGCAACCTTCGGGATACAAGCGCAGATCCTTAGCCCAGAGCCACCAGTCATCACCAACAATTGTTCTTTCTCCTTCTTGTATTGCCCTAAGATCTTCATCCATTTGTACCCAGAAAATGTCCATCTCCCCTTCCTCACAGACTACTTGAGGATCAGATGCATAATATGTCTCACCAAGGCCCAGCTTAATACTCATCATCCTATCACTCCTCCTATTAACACTGATACTCCCTGAGTTCTTAGGATACTACTATACTTAGACCATTTCTTCTTTTCTCATTCACACCATTCTTCAGCAATTTCTATCCTCCTCCTAATTCCCTTGCCTTATTCCCTTTCAATCTCATTTCCTCCACACACAACACTCTCACTTTCCTCCTCAAATCTGCCAAATCTATTTCCTTCCCTGTCAT
This sequence comes from Polypterus bichir lapradei, assembly GCA_026402145.1. Classification (NCBI taxonomy): domain Eukaryota; kingdom Metazoa; phylum Chordata; class Cladistia; order Polypteriformes; family Polypteridae; genus Polypterus; species Polypterus bichir. The sequence continues at coordinate 127,044,975 of JANRMT010027041.1, read as the reverse complement.
TGTCCTAACATATAGTTTCTCCACTCTTACTTTCATCTTAGCCTTTTCTTTCCCATTCCCTGTCTTCTTCTTGACTAATTTCTTTAGCTGCACCTGCCCTTGTCTCTCACACACTTCCCAAAGGGGTCAGGCGAGGTACCTGGGACATGTCCTAGCATTTTCTGAAGCTCGATTTTTAGTGAAGTATGTTTCATCGCTCCAGAGAATAAGTTTATACTGATCCAGGCTGTAAAATTCATTATGTGATATTAGTAACTGAGTAGTAGTTCCAGAACAAACTGGAAAAAGAATCTTCTGGGAGGAGATCAATCTTGAATACAAACAATGAGAGGTTGATGTTTCTCATTATATGGATTTTTATTACAGAAGTTGAATGTATGGCTCTCCGACCAGCATTAAATTGAGTTAATCCAGCTGTGCCTTACTAAATTTGTAGTAAGATGCAGACACAGGGCAAATTTTAGCAAGAAACAACTTTATTACACATTAACTGGGAAAAATAGTATAGAAAGTTGTAGAAAACACAAATGGTGTCCAAAGCAAGCTGAGGAAAATGAGCTCTGGACATGAATATGGGATGACAAAGCTAAAGCCAAAATATATGCCATTATTTTCTTGCAGATAATGAAGAGTCTTTACAGACTTTGCTCAATTGGTCCTATTGCTCAACTTGCCCTCTTTCATGAAGATCAGTTTGAGTAATTGTGGAATTCAGAATGAAGATATTCTCAGTTTGTGGTGAAGGAAATCAATGCTCAAAGAGGTGCCTAGCAAAAACAGAAATTTGAAATTTAAGAGTACTAAATGTCAATATGGGTGGCACAGTAGTTAGAGCTGCTGCCTCACAAATCCACCATCTTCTTTTAAGATCACTCACCTAGTTGTTGTTCATATGAAATTTGCACATATATACTGGATGAGATTCCCACTAACATCCCTAGAGATGTTCAAGTTAGGTTCTTTGATCCTAAATTATCCCTGTGTAAGCATAAATTCTATAATGTTACATCAAATGGCACATTTATCCCCTATAGCATGATAAATACATTTCAATATAAAAAAACCTGCGCTGCTTTCCTTTTAGGAAATGCAAAACATTGTAAACTCTTATGTTCAAACTAGACATTAAGCCCGTTACAATAATGGGCGCTAGAACAGTAGTGCATAAACATTAGTAGGAACAGTCTATATTAAATGGCAAGGGACCTTGTATGTGGCTGTAATATGTGTCACTGTATTGTGTACCTTTAATTTTCTCTCACAGTAATACTGGTTTGTATTTCCGTAAAATGCCTGTAACCCACAGTAATACAGTGGAACCTTGGTTCACGACCATAATTCGTTCCAAAACTCTGGTCAAAACCTGATTTGGTCGTGAACCAAAGTAATTTCCCCCATAGGATTGTATGTAAATACAATTAATCCGTTCCAGACCGTACGAACTGTATGTAAATATGTATTTTTTTAAGTTTTTAAGCACAAATATAGTTAATTATACCATAGAATGCACAGCGTAATAGTAAACTAAATGTAAAAACATTGAATAACACTGAGAAAACCATGAACAACAGAGAAAACTAACACTGCAAGAGTTTGCACTATAGCGCTACGAACCGCTCGCTAAAAACCCTTTTTTTAATGAGTTTTAAGCGCAGGGAAAAAAATGAACATTTGAAAAATCCATAATTTAATAAACAACCAAGTAAAGTAACATTGCAACAATGCATGCGCGCGCCTGTGTGTGTGTGTGTTTCTCTATCGCACGCCTGTGTGTGTCTCTCTCTCTCTCGCGCCTGTGTGTGTGTCTCTCTCTCTCTCACACGCGTGCCTGTGTGTGTGTGTCTCTCTCTCGCGCACCTGTGTGTGTCTCTCTCGTGCGCCTGTGTGTGTGTGTCTGTCTCTCTTGCACGCCTGTGTGTCTCTCTCTCGGACACGCGCCTGTGTGTGTGTGTGTCTCTCTCTCGCACACGCGCGTGTGTGTGTTTCTCTTTCTTTCTCTCTCTCTCTCTCTCTCTCTGCACAGGGAATGCACAGGGAGAGACTGAACATGTGCGGCCCCGCGCATGTGCGCTTCACCAGAAGACACACACACAGACACCTGGACGCACATAGGGGTTTGATTAAAGAGGATTGTTTATACAATGAGCATTGAGGACATGGACACCAAAACTGGATTACCTTGACATCAGAACTCTTAACAACTGTCATAGATGTACTCTGAACACTTTGTTACTGATTTGGGTAAGTTTTAGACACTAGAAGTAGCAGAGATATCTAGTAGCCTAGGCTAAAGTTGTTCTTTTCAAACTGCAGATGATGCTTCATCTGCTATTGATGGGTCACCTGACAACCCTTTTACCACCATAAGACATGCAATTCCAAATAAAAGCAAATCTGACAAACAAATCTGATGTAGATGTCAACAGAGTAGGCAGGGCAGTTAGAAAGAGAGTACACTGTATTTAAAAAGAATCAGAAACCATAAATAATATATCTAAACTAATTCCATCAGTATTAAGTAACATAACATTTTGAAATCCCGTTAATCCAATGTGGAGTTGTAGGGAGACCAAACCTACCCAGATGTAAGCTAGGAGCCATACTGGGACAAGTGGCAGTCCATTGCAGAGCCAACTAATGTCTACATCAGTGCTTCCCATGAAGATACAGAGGATTAGGAGCAACATTTGCACCCAGGATGCTGGATAATTGAGGCAGCAATGCTATCCAATGTGCTATAGTTCTGATATGGATGTGAGCAACACTGGAACATCACAAAATACACTCCTGTCTCCTTTTCTCTTCACTCTGTACACCTCATACTATAAATAGGTCATGTCATTTGCAGAATTTCTCAGATAATTCTGCACATATGGAGTGTATTGATAATGGGGATCATGGAGAGACAGAGTCAGGTGGCGAACTATATTTCTTATTGCAGAAATGATTACCTTAACATCACCAAAACTAAGAAATTGGACTTTAACCTCTATGTCTGGTCACTATGTGCTCTTACAAGTACTTGGGAGTCCACATTAATAACAGGCTGAACTGGTCTCATAAAACAGAGGAACTATATAAGAAAGGCCAGAGCAGGCTCCATTTTTATAGGAGGCTGCATTCCTCTAATGTGGGTAGTGACATCCTCCACATCTTCTACAACTCTCTGATGGCCAGTGTGATTTTCTACACTGTGGTGTGCTGGGCTTTTTAACATCACTTCAAGAAAGGCCCACCGAATCAACAAACTAATTAAAAGGGCAAGCTCAGTTAAGGGATAAACTCTGGACCCCTGGAGGTAGTAGCAAAGGAGAGAAAACAAAGCTGAGTGCCATTTTGTTTTTGACACACTGTGTGTACTTTCAGCCAATGAATCATTCAGCAGACATGTGTCAGGAAACACTACTTTGTACCATTATACCTTATAACAATCTACAGCAACAGCAATATGTCTGCATAATGCCTCGCCGTGACTGTGTCTGTCAAGTCAGAAGTTTTCTTTCTTTTTCATTTTTTTCCATTTAAGTTCACGGTGGAATGTATTCATTGAGTGTTTTCGTCTATCTATCTATCTATCTATCTTGCTGTCCACAAAAAATATACGAACATTTGACATTTGCATACTATTTATGCTTTATTTCAATACATAAATTATGTATATGAGAAGATTAAAAATAAGGTAATTGCCTATTGACTGTTCTTGTAATAATGAATGAAAGTGCACATAATTAACTTAACTTTATGTGATGAAGCATTCAGTTTATGTTAAATACTTAAAAGTACAACCCTTTAAAATGTGATAATAATAATTTATCTTAATGTTAAGTTTATTTAAATTGTAAATGACATGCTCTAAACACTTTATTAAATTTTGCAATGCCAAATTGCTATTTAATAGTTTAACCAATGCCTAATAGTATAGCTATGTCCTGTTACCATATTAATATGAATAGAGTGATACAGACATTCATACTTTCTAAAACTCTACCTATTCTTTATTGAGCAAATAATGTGAAGTTATTTCAATGACAGTTCCAAACAAATTAGTAGATGAATACAAATGACAGTGTTAGTGTCATTACTCTTCTTTGTCAACATCCTGTTGTAGATGATTTAGGTCCACTTGGGCTTTTTTATAGGGCTTTAATGCAATATGCCATTACATTGTATAATTAATTCAATGAAAACAAAACAAGTGCACAAAAAAGCTAAAACAATTTTCATTAAACATTCTAAAATTATTTACATTAATTTTACACTAACAGTCATTAGTATTAACTACATTTTAGTTTCAGAAAATATTCAGAATGCAGTTTTTATAAACACATTGAAATGCTTTTGTCTCTTAATGACTTTTTGGTGATGATAATCTTTTAGTAACAATTTCAAATAAGCCACCTTATTTGTGCCATAATGACTAAGAAACATTTTTGTTAACTGTATGCCTTTTGCATTCACCACAAGAGTTTTCCTCATTTATTCTGGTTAGTGCCTACATTTCACCTCAAGCTTGTGTGAGTGTGGTGCCACAAAAACAAGCTGAACAGAGGACGAGCACAGAGCAAAATTATCCAAATTCCCTTCTGAATTTTCTAGGGGATTTTAATAAGGTAAATCTCATCCACAGTCTTACTATAGGGCATATAAACTGCCCTACCAAAGACAGAAATACACTGGATCATTGGTATACAGTGTTAAAGCATGCCTATTGCGCTTTCCCCTGTGCATCTTTGGGTTTCTCTGACTAATGTTTGATTCATTTGCTTCCAACCTATAGGAGTAAGTTAAAATCTGCTAAGCCCGTGATTAATACAGTCAAATGGTGGACTATTGAGGCAAAGTTCAAGATGCGGGCCTGCTTTGACTGTATGGATTGGGGAGACCTTAAACATACTGTTGCTAACTTACATAAACTGGCAGATACAGTAACATGTTATGTTGATTAATGAAGATATGTATGTGTCCACCAAGTCCTGGGTAAAATTTAACAATAGTAAAGCATGGTTCACTGCAAAACTCAAGCAGCTTTGTCAAACCAATGAAGCTGCTTATAGAAGTGGGGGTAGAACACTGTTTAAAGGGGAAGAACACACAGACAAAAGAAATCAGATTGGCTAAACTCTGAAAACCTGAAAAAATCTGTTTTAGCCAATGACCCTGCAACAGTTTGGAAATGACTACAAAATATTATAAATCACATAATGTAGAAAATTCTTTATTAGTTGTGGTAATTAAACTTTGAAGACAAGATATTCTATATGGTGTTCCACATGGCTCTATCCTGGGTCCACTGCTCTTTTTGATTTACATGCTTCCGTTAGGTCAGATTATCTCGGGGCATAACGTGAGCTACCACAGCTATGCTAATGACACACAACTGTATTTATCAAAAGTGCCTGATGACCCCGACACTCTTGATTCATTGACACAATGTCTTACTTGTGTTTCTGAATGGGTGAGTAGTAATTTTCTCAAACTAAATAAGGAGAAAACAGAAATATTAGTGATTGGCAAAATGGATATAATGAGGTTATGAGAAATAAACTTGATGCATTAGGATTAAAAGTCAAAACGGAGGTAAAGAATTTAGGGGTAAATATTGACTCTGACCTGAATTATAAATCACATTTTAATCAGATTACTAGGACAGCATTTTTTCACTTAAGAAACATAGCAAAAGTTAGACCTCTTATAACATTGCAAGATGCTGAGAAATTAGTTCATGCTTTTGTTTTCAGTCGGCTAGATTACTGAAACGCACTCCTCTCAGGACTACCCAAAAAAGACATCAATCGATTGCAACTAGTGCAAAATGCAGATGCTAGAATCTTAACTAGGAAAAGAAAATCCGAGCACATCTCTCCAGTTTTGATATCACTACATTGGTTACCTTTTAATTAATTTAGAATTGACTTTAAAATCCTGCTTATAGTTTACAAAGCCTTAAATAATCTCACTCCATCCTATAATTCAGAATATCTTTCACCTTACACTCCAAATCGTAACCTTAGATCTTCAAATGAGTGTCTACTTATTATTCCGAGAGCTAAACTTAAAAGAAGTGGTGAGGCAGCCTTCTGCTGTTATGCCTAAAATCTGGAATATCTTGCCAATAGGAATTCGCCAGGCTGATAAGGTGGAGCACTTTAAAAAAAACTGATAAAAACTAATTATTTTAACATGGCTTTCTCATAGCTTCATTTTAGTTTAATCCTGATACTCTGTATATTCATTTAATTATCAATATCATTCCTGATGGATCCATAATCTGTATTATCCCCTACTTTCTCTTCTGTTCTTTTTCCGGTTTTCTGTGGTGGCGACCTGTGCCACCACCACCTGATCAAAGCACCGTGATGTCCCTACATTGATGGATTAAAGGCCAGAAGTTCACATGACCATCATCATCAAGTTCTTCCATGTAAACCCTGAGTACAATAAGAACTGATTGTGAGGTCATTTGTTAGGTTGAATGCCCAGAGGGGGGTGGGCAATCTTGTGGCCTGGGAACCCCTGCAGATTTTTTTTTCTCTAGCCACCTGGAGTTTTTTTTTTTTTTTTTTTCTGTCCTCCCTTGCCATCGGACCTTACTTTTATTCTCTGTTAATTAGTGTTCCCTAATTTTATTTTCTTATTTATTTTGACCTTTTCTCTTTCTTCATCACGTAAAGCACTTTGAGCTACATAATTTGTATGAAAATGTGCTATATAAATAATTGTTGTTGTTGAGACTGGTGCTAACTTACCTGAAGGACATCACAGCTCCCTTGTTGGACCCCCTTCAATTTGCTTATTGAGTGAACCGGTCAGTGGACAAAGCACTTAATATGTGCCTGCACTACATCCTACAATATCTTGACAACCCAGAGATTTTGTTTGTGGAATTCATCTCTGTATTCAATACAATAATCCCAGAACTCCTCTACTCGAAACTCACACAACTTTCCATCCCTGTCTCCACCTGTCAATAGATCATCAATTTCCTGACCAATAGGAAACAGCTGTTGGGAAAACTCACACCTACCTATTGTATGAGCGACACAGGCACCTCCCATGGATGTGTGCTGCTCTTCTCCCTCTACACTAATGACTACACCTCTAAGGACCAGACTGTCAAACTTATCAAATATGTAGACAACACAACCATCATTGGGCTCATCAGGAATGGTGACGAGTCTGCAAACAGATAGGGAGATTGAGCAGCTGGCCCTTTGGTGTAGTCAGAACACTCTCAAAATTGTGGAGATGACAGTGGACCTGAGGAGGGGTCCCACAATATTATCATATCAACAGCCCCTGTGAGTCAACAGCATTATCATATTCCAATGGGATACAAAACTCTACCTTTTATTTCAAGGAGAAGATGGAAATGAGCTGTTTAAGCTGAAGGTATTGATTACCACACTCAGGGTAAAAATAAATGATGTAAAGAATGATATAAAGGATAATATAAAGAAGTTTATAGCTGCAACACAGCACAAGAGACGAGCTGATTCAGGACATAAAAGACAAGGAGGTACATTTTACAATAACTTTGATGTAAACCTAAAAAAAAAATCTAGCAAAAACTGATGAAAAAAATACAGCAAAACTGAGCATAAAATTATAGTACTTGGTGCTCACCTTGACGAAATTAAGCATATTAAAGAAGTAGAACAATTGACATTCGCTGCCGACAAAAAAGCAACTGTTGTGGATTCCGAATGCAAAGTGCTTTGTGATAAATTAGCAGTGTTTGAAGACAGATATAGAAGGAACAACACTGGAATCGAGGACTTTCTTAAAAACTGTCAAAATCCAAACTGAGTGAAATTTATAGCAAAACTATTTTCCACAACAATAAGAAAAGACTTTAAATCAGATCTCAGCAGCTTATCCCATATGTGGACTGAATGCCTCAAAGCCTAGAAGCCTGATTGTCAGCTTCGACAAGCTATGAGTTAAAGAAAATTTGATGTTGATTCTCAGACAGAAAGTGTTTATATTTAAAAACAGCTGTATTTGTATTTTGCCAGATTTCTCTCCTTTAACAACTGCAAAACATGCTGCATTCTGCAGAATGAAGCAACGTATTTAATGTAATATTTGCATTAACTATACCCTCTTTTTCCTTTTTTGCCATTTTTCAACTGTTTCCAACTGGTTACCTGTGTTATTATAAAATGAGTTCATCAATAACAGTCTCGATCCACTGTACTAATATTGATATTATTAATGAATATACTCAAGCCTGTTCTGCAATAGAAATACAATATTACTGTACTTCTATATGTTTGAGAATAAAACACTTAGAGAACTGTATATAGATAACATCTTTGTATCTTATTAACAATTATGCTTCAAATTTAACTTCCCAGCAAAACAACTTTCCACTACTTTTAAATCTGAAATTTTGCTAAAAGAAACCTACCCAATTTTCAATGATTCCCACCCATTTTATTCTAGGAGAAACATTGATTAGTCTTGAAAACACAAACAGCACCTCAACAATTTATAAAAAACATCTCAAAGTCTCTTCCTTTTAAAGATCCTAGGGTAAGGTTGAAAATGGATCTTTCAATTAATATTTCAGAAAAGGCGTGGATGTGCATAGAATACGCTCCAGCTCTATATGCACAAAGCATTCAGTAATTCAATTTAAAACCTTTCATGGACCACAGTTAACTTGTTTAATCCCTTACTACCTGAGGGTATATTTCAGCAATTTCTGCCTGTGGGGAGAATACCAAAATAAAACCTTTTTATTCAAAAAAAACAAATGAAGAACAGTCACTTTTACACTAAACTCTGACACATACGTAACTTGTCAAATGTGATAGAATTTGTGTTTATGTCAAATTTAAACATTTCCTTACTTATAAAATGCTGCAAAAATATCAAAAAAACAGACGGACACTAATTTTTTTCAAATTTTGTTTTATGATACATTATATCTCATGTACAAACAATGCCAGGTCAGTTTTTTCATCTCTGAGGTGTTCCCAGACATGTCAGCTGTACCTATTTAAGATTTCATGTTGGTAACACAAAGAAATAAATAGTTACAGCATTTGGCACCATGGGCACCCCTCCCACCTCTAGATCCTTTCCAGGCAGGGGTGCACAAATAATTAATGTAAATAAAATAATGTTGGAAACATCTCAATCACTGCTATATCTTGGTATAAAGCTTGTGATGACATGATCCACTGAGCCAGAGCCAACCTCCCAGAAACACCAGCTCGCTGATGTCAGCCTGTCGTACCCACCTGTCGCTTTTATGGAGGATCATTCACGATAAATTCACCACAGACCTTAGCTTGTTTTGTTCAAGAGAATCAGTTGTAAATTTTGATATATAACATGTACAGTTTTTTTTATGAAGTTATATGTGAGAAAACATGAAAATTCAGACGAACACGGTGAGACGCCAACCCCGTTATGCATGTCAGGGAGGCTGCTTTTGTAGGCATTTAAGGTCACAGTTCTAAAAACGCAGGACACTAAAGAGACTTTAGAACATTAGAACATTCTAGACGAGAACAGGCCATTCAGCCCAACAAAGCTCGCCAGTCCTATCCACTTGTTTCCTCCAAGAAAACATCAAGTCGAGTTTTGAAAGTCCCTAACGTCTTACTGTCTACCACACTACTTGGTAGCTTATTCCAAGTGTCTATCGTTCTTTGTGTAAAGAAAAACTTCCTAATGTTTGTGCGAAATTTACCCTTAACAAGTTTCCAACTGTGTCCCCGTGTTCTTGATGAACTCATTTTAAAATACAAGTCTCGATCCACTGTACTAATTCCCTTCATAATTTTAAACACTTCAATCATGTCACCTCTTAATCTTCTTTTGCTTAAACTGTAAAGGCTCAGCTCTTTTAATCTTTCCTCATAATTCAACCCCTGTAGTCCTGGAATCAGCCTAGTCGCTCTTCTCTGGATCTTTTCTAGTGCTGCTATGTCCTTTTTGTAGCCTGGAGACCAAAACTGCACACAGTACTCAAGATGAGGCCTAACCAGTGCATTATAAAGGTTGAGCAGAACCTCCTTGGACTTGTACTCCACACATCGTGCTATATATCCTAACATTCTATTAGCCTTCTTAATGGCTTCTGAACACTGTCGGGAAGTTGATAGCTTAGAATCCACTATGACTCCTAAATCCTTCTCATAAGGTGTACTCTCGATTTTCCGACCGCCCATTGTGTATTCAAACCCAATATTTTTACTTCCTATGTGTAATACTTTACATTTACTGACATTAAATTTCATCTGCCACAAATCTGCCCAAGCCTGTATGCTATCCAAGTCCTTCTGTAATGATATAACAGATTCCAAATTATCTGCTAATCCACCTATCTTGGTATCATCTGCAAACTTAACCAGCTTGTTACTTGTATTCCTATCTAAATCATTTATATATATTAAAAATAGCAGCGGCCCTAGCACTGAGCCCTGTGGAACACCACTCTTTACATCGGCCAGTTCTGATGAGGTTCCTCGCACCATCACCCTCTGCTTCCTGTGTCTGAGCCAATTCTGCACCCATCTAAAAACATCACCCTGAACTCCCACTTCTTTTAACTTGATGCCCAACCTCTCATGTGGCACCTTATCAAATGCTTTCTGAAAGTCCAGATAAATAA
>JANRMT010027041.1:126986873-127019348 GCA_026402145.1 Polypterus bichir lapradei | reverse complement strand
ATAGTAAGGTTTCTAAATTCTTTTGGGACTCCCCGAACAGGACAACATGCCAAAGAGCATCCCAAAGTGTGATCTCTACATCTGTGGAAGACAGCCTATTGGTTACCGGGGCAACTGCAAGCTCCCAGAGCTATATCAGCTCACTGTGAAAACAAATCCAAAAAGATTGTGGTGGCACTATGAGCACCTGCCGTTGATGGGTGATGCAATGAACATTATAACAGTATGGAACAGTATTACTTGGCCACTGACCTGGCCACGACCCTGCCTGACTGCTGTGTCTGTGTATAAGAGAGTGGTAGATCCCAGTATAATAAATAACCATGCTGTTCCTGTTTAAAGTCAAACCAAGTATCAAATTATATTGGTTAGATTAGGTTTACAATAATACCTTGGTGTAGCTTTATCAGTATATTCCTTAAGGAGTTCATTGCTGCCATGTTCCTCTTAGTCCTGACGTTTAGACATTAAAATATTGGTTATGTCATTTGTTTAACCAAAACAAAGAGACAAATTACATTAAATTAAATAAATTATAGTACACAGTGAAATTGTGCCTGTACATACCAAAATACATACTGATGTATTTAATGATACAATATTTATGTCATTCAAGCACTTGAGTTTTGCAAATACAACATTTGGAGTTAAAACAGTAAAAATGAACAATATGAATATTCAGAAATAATTGTATATCATGTAGTGTAAACATACTGAAAACAGTACCATTGCATGTTCTTTTTCAATTGAATAAATTTTTGAGCCCACTAATGTGGATGGTAAAGCATTAGAGGACTGAAAGTCCCCAAGGCACACAACTTTATCTATGTAAAAACCAAAGAATATTAAACAATGTCAGTACAGTGTATAAATATCAAATACAAAATATGAAATTAAAACAAAGAAAATAAGTATGTATAATTTCAGGTACTGCACTGACTGAAACATTTGTTTATTGAAAATCGAGATAGAATATTCTGAACAGTAGCTCATTAATGTTATCTGAACTTATCATTGCATTTACGTCCAGCATAAAAAAAAAAAAAATCACCTCCATAAGCCTTTTATATCAGAATATGTCATGTGCTTGGTCTCAAAATTATTCTTAGGCCACCTGGTTCCGTCAGGATTACAGAAACTTCCTGCTCCCTTTCAGTCCAGAAACTTTCTTTATCTTTCTTAATAATGTCATCATATCCATCTATGTCTGTCATAAGCACTCTGGGGGGATCTGCCTCTATTATTAACTTATGACATTTCCCTGCTTTTGATTTTGGTTTCCATTCAAATGGTAAAAGTTTGATCTGAAAATATTAGTATAGCTGTACTAGGGGGTTCTCGCTTCACTCGCCAACCCTCCCCCTGGCCTGCGCTACGCACCAGCCACTTCGCATCTCTGCCGCTCATGTTGTGAAGAGGGGGGCTGAATGCACCCCAAGGAGATGCGGTTGCTCCTCCAAAACCTCCTCTTAAACGATGATACAATGGAAAACAAGTACAGTTTTTTTTACCTTCTCTTTGCTCAATCAGCTGCTGGCTTGCTCCTGCTGCATTGCTGCGTGATCTGCATCTTGCACGGAGCTTCAAACATTTAAAAGCCTGCACAGCAGCTGTCCTACTCTTTGTCTTTTATTTCCGACCCCTGGCGTGATTAAATCTTTTGGCACAAAGTCTTGTCTTGTGGGACTTGAGTTCTTGATAATTTTTAGTTTATAATTTAAAAACGGAATAAGAATCTGAAAATCTAACAACATCACATTAAAGTTCAATAAATTCTGAAAAGAATGATACCAAACATATATACAGTATGTAGGTTTTAAAATAAGCCTAATTTAAAGTATGACAAAAAAGTGACATAAAAACATCACATAAAATCGGTGCACAAAATCGTTGCACTTTTAGACTTAGGATTTTATATATAGAGAGTAGATTTCTCAAATAACAGTTTTATATATTGTAAATTATAGTATAATGAAGAAAATGTGCAGCTATATATCAATACAAACCAAAAGTACCAGTTTGTACATGTGATACCTTAAGAAATGCAGATTTTTGTTTATCTTTTCCAACTGCATGTTGTTTTTTTTCTTGACTTCTGGCATTTTTGATTGCAAAGTTTTTTTAATATCTTCAAAAATGGTTGCAGCATCTATAAGAAATCTAAAAACAAAAAATGTATTAGTGTGAATTTCAGATTAACTTCTTGACTATGAGTACATTTTCACCCATCAACACATTATAAAGGTATATCTTCCATCCTATAAAAGAATTAGGTGTTTGAAAAAATGTTTTATGGCTTTTAACTAGTGTGAAAAGCTAAACCTCATGAAGTGAAAAAATGTTCCCCAAAACTTATATTCCCATTTTATGATTAAATGGAACTTCTGTGTGAAAATATGAAATTGACTGAAGGATTTGAACAAAATAATTTAAAGAGCAAACCATGAACTTAAATACAATAAAATGTATTTGTTTTGCCTTTTTCATCCTGAACTTCATTTATTTAATAACCATTTTCAAAAAATAATACATAAATATTTAGCATATGTCTGAAACTTTATAATCCACCAAATGGAATTTTAGAGTAAATTTGTAAACACATTATAAGAGTATGCTCTCTAAGTAGTATTGTAGGCTGGTGTTATATTCAGTACATAGTTATGCATTATTTTGATTCTCAAATCTCTGTAGTTTTGAAAATCAAACAACAATAGCATGAAAAGATGCCTGCCTTTACATGCGCTTGAGAATGACTTTGGGAATCTTGCAGTAAATCATCTGAAAACAGAAAACTTCAACTAATATGTCGATATCTTCTTATAACTGATGAAAGTACTCATTTATATTTATTAATCTGGCTGATGCGTTTATTCCAAGGTGACTTACAATATGTATGATACAATTGGTTACATTTCTTTTTTGGTTTTCCAAATTGGAGTAAAGTCAGGTCAAGTAATTTGTTCATGGTCACCCAGTGTCAGTAGCAGGATTTGAACCCAAAACATCAGGCTTTGAAATACAAAGCCTTTTACTGCTACACCAATAAGTTGCTGCACTTTGCACCAATTAAAGCAGGGCAAAATATAACAATTCTTCCAGAAAATAGCTAAAATCTTATCTTGTAGAATGTTAAATGTACACAAAATAACATTACACATATATGCATCAAATTAATTACGTAATTTACTGATTATTTTTCAGTGCAAAGATTGATTTATGGAAGATTATGGACCACTTGCAGGAATCAGCGAACCAGATGCTGATTTTGCGGAAGCTTAGGATACAATAAATACTGTGTAACATTCATATGAAATACTTTCTTTGAATTTGGTGGTCAGGGAGGAGCTGTAAAGCAACAATTGGCGGGGAACAGCGCTGACCCCAGTTTTCCTCTAATGGTGGCCATGAAGTAGCACATCAATAACAACACACAAGGTTTCACAAAAGGAGAAATATGATGTCTTAAATATTGTGTAATTTTATCTTCTAAACTTACTCTGTTCATGACATGCTTGCATGGTCAAACTATCATCTCATTTGTGTATACAGATTCAAATATATCTTACAGTGGCAGATCAACTAAGTTAAAAACATATCAAGAATGTTTTTTTTTTACATTATGCAAATATCTTTTGCAAATTATACCACAATTGCACCTTTTTCAGACAAAAGAAAACCTGAACTAGAAAACTAATAAAGTAATTGATAACATCCATGTCTATCAAATTACACTTTCAGAAGGACACTCTTTTTAAAGAAAGAAAAATCACTAACGTTAAATTTACATTTAATGTGTGTAGGCCCATACAGGGCTGAGTGTTTATATAAAAAAGAACATATTCTGATAATATATGATGGACTAATAAATCAATAAATATGTGTTGCTGATATGTAATGATATACTTAAGTAACATTAGCTAAAGCTTAACAAACTTTTCTTGGTTATGTTTCTATAAATTATTTATGAACAGCAAAAAAAAAAGATTAAAATTTAAAATTCACTAATTGTTCAACTCCATGCTTATTAATTTTCAACTCGCCCTTTTTCTACTTTAGCAACTTGTAAATAAATCAAAATGTATTATTAACAATAGTGTTTCCTACAATCCTACTATCTCTTTGATGGATAATATGATAGCAACAAATAAAGGGAGTATTTGTTTGATGTTTCTAAAAACCAATGGGACGCATTTATATGCAAGACATCCATCCATCCATCCACATTCTCTCATAATTATTACTCTTCAGCAAGGTTTAAAGCTAAACATTTCCAGATATGTCATCTCGCTAAAATATGTTTTATCCTTGTTTTTTTGTAATAGTTTATCTCAACGACTACTGCCCTACGATTCTGCAAGGCTTTATTACCTCAAATAATCTGGATTTCTTTTTCATCACTGAGACCTGGATTGTAAATGATAACTCTTCATGTTTTACTGACTTGGTACCATCAGGTTGTTCATTTTTAAACTCTCCTCGTCTGACATGTCATGGTTTTTAAAAGTATGTTCTTGTGTCAAAGTCTTACAAAGGGTCCGTTTAGTAGCTTCGAATTGCAACTTTTCAAAGTGTGCAGCTCCCCTTTTTTATTGTTTGCTGTGGTTTATGGACCTCCTGTAATTAATGATATATTCATTTCTGAATTATCTGATCTCCTGACTGATATCACCCTCTCCCATGACAAAGTATTTATTGTTGGTGATTTTAACATTCACGTTTGTTGTCAATCGAAATCTTTGGTTAATGACTTTTTATCACTATTGGAATCATTTGATTTTATCCAGCATATTAATACGCCAACTCACTCTCTCAGTCACACCCTTGATCTCGTTCTTAGACGTGAAATTTCAGTTAATGATATTGATTTATGTGATGTTTCTTTTACTGATCACTTTTCTATAATGATGGATTTGAATATTACTGTTGATGTCCCGACTATTAGCTGTCCAACACACTGCTCTCGCTTTTTAAATTCTTCTATTATATCCGATTTTAAAACCATATTCTCTAGTCTTGATGTGCATGTCAAATATGATTGTATCGATGATTCTGTCTTAGAATTGAATTTTTCTTGTAAAACGGTATTAGACTCAATTGCTCCGCTCAAGATACGCTGTAATAAGGGAAGACCTGCTCCCTGGCCAAATGAAACTACACGATCACTGCGCCACGCCTGTCGAACTGTGGAATGATGTTGGAATAAAGATGGTCTGATTGTTTCTAAACAGATTTTTAGGACTTCTCTATTCGATTTCCAGGTTTCAGTTAAGAAAGCTAAACATGATTTATTCACTGATTTAGTTTCCCATCATTCTAAGAATCCTAGGGTCTTATTTAATTCAATTAATGCGGCCATTTACCCTCATTCTGTGATGGGATTAAATAGCACTGTTCTTTCACGTGAGCAATTTCTTTCATTCTTTTGTCAGTAAAATTGGTAAAATTCGCAGTGGTATTGTTCCAACTGACTATGAACTTCCTATTGTTAATCATGGTATTGTATTTGAATCTTTTGATCCTGTTTCACTTTCACAGCTAAAAAGAACTATTGACACCCTTAAACCAGCTCCCAGTCCTCTTGATATAATACCACCACGCCTCTTAAGTGGAAGCCTTTGATGTTTTGGACACATCTTCACTAGCCATTATCAATGATTCTATTAGTGCAGGGGTTGTGCCCTCATTTTTTAAACATGCTGCAGTGCATCCTGGTCTAAAAAAGGCAGAATTAGATCCTGGAGTTTTAGCCAATTTTCATCCAATTTCCCAATTGCCATTTCTGGCTAAAATATTAGAAAGAATTTATTTGAGATCTACCAATCTGGCTTTAGGCGTTATCATGGTGTTGAGACGGCCCTCCTTAAAGTATTCAATGACATCTCTATTATTACTGACTCAGGTGGCACTGCAGTCCTTGTCCTCCTGGACCTGGCTGCTGCTTTTGACACTGTTGACCATGAGATATTGTTGTTGCGGCTTGAACATCTTGTTGGGCTTAAAGGGACTGCTCTTAACTGGTTCAAGTCATATTTAACCGGTAGGCACTTTTCAGTGACTTTAAATTCCTCTTTTTCGTCTACTGCTCCTCTTAAATATGGTGTTCCTCAGGGATCCATTTTGGGTCCTATCTTATTCTCTATATACCTTCACCCTATTGGAGCCATATTTAGGAAATTTATCATTTCTTTTCACTGCTATGCTGATTGATACACAGGTTTATATTCCCGTCTGCAACTGTGCAATGAATCAACTGCACGACTGTCTTTTTGAACTAAGATCCTGGATGGCATAATAATTTTCTTGATCTGAATCAAAATAAAACTGAGGTGCTTATAGTGGGTCCATCAGCTAAAGCCCAAATTGGTCTTGGACTTCTTGGCTCTTTCTCTGTCTTTTGCAAACCTCAAGTCCGCAATTTAGGTGTTATCTTTGACAGTAACCTCTCTTTTGAGAAACAAGTTCATTCTGTAGTCAAGAGTTGCTTTTCCCAGCCTCGTCTATTAGGTAAGATCACGCCTTTTTTATCTTCTAGGGATCTTGAGAAAGCTACTCATGCTTTTATCTTTTCTCGCCTTGATTACTGCAACTCACTGTATTCTGGGATTAGCAAATCCCTGATATGCAGGTTACAGTTGGTCCAGAATGCTTCCACTCGCTTTCTGGTTGGGGCAAGAAAGTCTGATTCTGTTTCTCCAATATTAGCTTCTTTACACTGGCTGCCTGTCAGTTTTCAAATTGATTTTAAAATCTTGTTGCTAGTTTTTAAATCTTTACATGGGCTTGCCCCTGCCTGTTTATCTGAATTGTGTGTTTTACACCAGCCATCCCAAGTGCTTAAATCTTCTGGTCAGTTGTCTCTTGTTGTCCCTCGTACCAAGTGTAAAACTAAGGGGCACAGGGCTTTTGCAGCTGCTGCTTCTCGCCTGTGGAACTCTTTACATCATTACATAAAGGAGTCATCTACAAATAAACTGTTCAAAATAAGATTAAAGACTCATTTATATTCACTTGCATTCCGTGACCTTCAGTAATACTGATGGTTTCCTCATTGTGATTATGTAACATTACTTCTATTTATTATTTATTTTATTTATGTTCATTTATTTTATTTCTATCTATGTTTTTTATGTTAATTGTATGTTGTTCCTTCTTTTATTGTAAAGCACTTTGGCCACAGCATTCCTATGTTGTTTTAAATGTGCTATATAAATAAAGTTGACATTGACATGTTTATTATCAGTATCCTCAAAGCATCTAGGATTTCTTGACAAGTATTGATATTATATTTAGTGTTTTTTTCTTGGGGGTTAAAGCAAACCATGTGTTTATATCCTGGTATTGTTCTCTTTTTACTACAACACACAAGGAAGCATGCCAAGTGTATTCCTTTCTCTTTGATAACAATAACAAACATATCATCCACAGTTTAAGCACTATATTAGATTCTTAATCTGAGTTATTTTGAGGAGACTGTTCGTAGCAATTGAATGGTTAATTAATGACTGTATAACAAAAAATTGTAGTAATTTAAACTACCTTCCTTACGTGACAGATGGGGGTGCCACTGAGCCCCAGACTCCAGACACAGTGCATGTGCACTGACAAGGGTTCAAAATAAAGTACATTTTATTATTTAGAAATACTTTTTCCAGGCCCTTTTTTCAAAAAGCACTCACGAGCACAATTCATATACTAATTCAGTAATTCGTCTCTACTCTTTTCCATTCAAGTCTCGTCCTCCACCTCCTGATTCCAAATGACCTGATTGAGGTTAGTAGTATAAAATGGCACCATTATCCTTTTCAAAAAGATTTTGACAGGTGTATGTTCCACCCCCTCCCCCTGTCATTTCTGGTACCTGCCTGCTGCATCCTAGTTAACTGAACTTCCACCCTCTGGTCTATACCTGTTGTGGTGTGGTTTGACAGGCATCAGATATTTTGTCAGTCATCCGAATGGAATTGGTTAGCCAATCTTGGCTGAGGTCCAAAAACAGGTGGTCAGCTTTGTAAGCTGAGGCTGACCTTGGGGGACCTGTAAGGAGGCAAAGATAAGTCAGCAATGGGGTGGTGCAGGCATCCTACTCCTAAGTGTAAACAGCACCTGTATGTACAAAGAGTGCAGAGAGCGTGAGTGACAGATCCAGACAGAGGATGTACAATACGGCTTTAGAGAGAATCTATTATACACCCAAGAAACCTGGCAGTTTTGGTGGTATTAACAGCTTCTTGAGAAATGTATCAAGTCGTGGAGATAATGTCAAGCGAAGAAACGTGTTGAAATGGATGAGTGGACAATATACTTACAGTGTACACAAAACAATTGTTTCATTGTCGATGACCAGTGGCAAGCAGATTTGGTAGAGATGTCTTATTACTCAAAATTCAAAGATGGATATAAATTTACCCTCATGTGTATTGATCTGCTCCCAAAATATGCTTAGGCTGTGCCATTAATGGCCAAGACAGGGAAAGACGTTTCTCGGGGTTTTAGTTTGATCTTTACAATACAATACAATACAATTTATTTTTTGTATAACTTAAAATCACACTAGAAGTGCCGCAATGGGCTTTAACAGGCCCTGCATCTTGACAGCCCCTCAGCCTTCACTCGCTAAAAAGACAAGAAAAAACTTCCAAAAAAAAACCTTGTAGAGAAAAAATGGAAGAAGCCTTGGGAAAGGCAGTTCAAAGACAGACCCCTTTCCAGGTAGGTTGGGCATGCAGTGGGTGTTAAAAAGAAGGAGGTCAATACAATGCAGTAAAATACAGAGAACAGAACAAACCCTTAATACAGCATAAAAATAAAAATTTTAGAAGTACAGGTTAGACTTCCTAAAAAAACTACAGACAGACCAAGGCAAAGAATTTCATAACACATTGGTACAAAAACTATTAAAACAGAACAATATTGTACATTTTGTCACAAACAGTGATGTAAGGGACACCATAGCAGAACGATTTAATAGGACCTTAAAGTCCAAAATGTGGAAATATTTTACATATGCAAATACTTTTCGGTATATAGATGTCTTGTCAGACTTTCTGAAGAGTTAGAACCACAGTATTCACACCACAATTAAAACAAGACCTGTAGAAGAAAATCAACTCCGTGCACTTTTAAAATAGGAGATCATGTCTGAGTTTCAAAATTAAAAGGTGTATTCGAAAAAGGCTATGAGCAGTCGTTTACAGATTAAATATTTGTTATCGTGGACTGCTTTAATTGAGACTCAGACCTGTATACAGTGCATCTGGAAAGTATTCACAGTGTATCACTTTTTCCATATTTTGTTATGTTACAGCCTCATTCCAAAATAGATTAAATTCATTTTTTTCCTCAGAATTCTACACACAACATCCCATAATGACAACGTGAGAAAAGTTTACTTGAGGTTTTTGCAAATTTATTAAAAATAAAAAAAACTGAGAAATCACATGTACATAAGTATTCACAGCCTTTGCCATGAAGCTCAAAATTGAGCTCAGGTGCATCCCGTTTCCCCGGATCATCCTTGAGATGTTTCTGCAGCTTATTGGAGTCCACCTGTGGCAAATTCAGTTGATTGGACATGATTTGGAAAGGCACACACCTGTCTATATAAGGTCCCACAGTTGACAGTTCATGTCAGAGCATAAACCAAGCATGAAGTCAAAGGAATTGTCTGTAGACCTCCGAGACAGGATTGTCTTGAGGCACAAATCTGGGAAAGGTTACAGAAAAGTTTCTGCTGCTTTGAAGGTCCCAATGAGCAAGTGGAAGAAGTTAGAAACCACCAGGACTCTTCCTAGAGCTGGCCGGCCATCTAAACTGAGCGATCAGGGGAGAAGGGCCTTAGTCAGGAAGGTGACCAAGAACCCGATGGTCACTCTGTTAGAGGTTCAGAGGCCCTCTGTGGAGAGAGGAGAACCTTCCAGAAGGACAACCATCTCTGCAGCAATCCACCAATCAGGTCTGTATGGTAGAGTGGCCAGACGAAAGCCACTCCTTAGTAAAAGGCACATGGCAGCCCGCCTGGAGTTTGCTAAAAGGCACCTGAAGGACTCTCAGACCATGAGAAACAAAATTCTCTGGTCTGATGAGACAAAGATTGAGACTCTTTGGTGTGAATGCCAGGCGTCACGTTTGGAGGAAACCAGGCACCGCTCATCACCAGGCCAATACCATCCCTACAGTGAAGTATGGTGGTGGCAGCATCATGCTGGAACTGGGAGACTAGTCAGGATAAAGGGAAAGATGACTGCAGCAATGTACAGAGACATCCTGGATGAAAACCTGCTCCAGAGTGCTCTTGACTGGGGTGACGGTTCATCTTTCAGCAGGACAACGACCCTAAGCACACAGCCAAGATATCAAAGGAGTGGCTTCAGGACAACTCTGTGAATGTCCTTGAGTGGCCCAGCCAGAGCTCAGACTTGAATCCGATTGAACATCTCTGGAGAAATCTTAAAATAGCTGTGCACCGACGCTTCCCATCCAACCTGATGGAGATTGAGAGGTGCTGCAAAGAGGAATGGGCGAAACTGGCCAAGGATAGGTGTGCCAAGCTTGTGGCATCATATTCAAAAAGACTTGAGGCTGTAATTGCTGCCAAAGGTGCATCGACAAAGTATTGAGCAAAGGCTGTGAATACTTATGTACATGTGATTTCTCAGTTTTTTTTATTTTTAATAAATTTGTAAAAACCTCAAGTAAACATTTCTCATATTGTCATTATGGGATGTTGTGTGTAGAATTCTGAGGAAAAAAATGAATTTAATCCATTTTGGAATAAGGCTGTAACATAAGAAAATGTGGAAAAAGTGATGCGCTGTGAATACTTTCCGGATGCACTGTATAATGTAAAAGATTATGCAGGTGTTGAAATTCAAGGGACATTTTATGCAGAAGAGTTACAAAAAATAAACCCCGATGCTAACAAGGTGTACTGCGTCCAGGAAATTCTAGCCACTCACAGGCGTGGTAGAAACAAACATGTATTGGTAAAATGGCTTGGTTGGGACAATAAATTTAACAGTTGGGTCAAGGCTTCAGAAGTGAAATACATAAGGAGTTGAGAAAGCAAGAAAAATTGTCTAAGATCAAAATTTTATGTTACACTGCAGAGTAATTCATCAGCCAGGACTTTTCCCAACAGCACGATAGCATCATTCACCGTTCAGCTAGCCAAGACAATAGAATTGTTCAGAGACTGGGAAGTGGCATATGTCCAAGTCACCAATGCACATTCATCATCAATAAAATCACAAGTAGATACCTCATAGTTTGGGGCAAATAATAATTCAAACAGTTTTTCTGGATCCGTAACTAAAGAAGTTTGGAGCAGATTTGGTCTTTGTGCAAATTTACCCCATAAAGAATTTAAAAAAAGTTTTGCAATTTGCCTTCTAGCCAGATTTGTTTTTTTAAATTGGGTGCTCCCCAATTGGGTGCTACCCCTTCTTTTAAATAAAACATGGATACATACTGTTTACACTCTTCTGTGTCTGGAAAGCTCTCTGGATACCGTGAAGATTCTTGTTTAGCTTTTAAATGGGCATTAATATACTATACTATATATAATATACTGAAAAAAGTTGGCTAGAGCTTTGTTCAAAATGCCATATCTCATATAAGCTTTCAATTTTGTGCCCCTGCTGAATAGCTGCAAACAATTTCAGGGTTGTCCAGCATCCGGTAAAAGCTCTTTTCTCATGAGAGTGTGTGCAGGGAGTCTGCACATGAGGATAAATTTATATCCATCTTTGAATTTTGAGTAATAAGACATCTCTACCAAATCTGCTTGCCACTGGTCATAGACCATTGAAACAATTGTTCTGTTTCTCTTGAACCTCAGCCGCACTGGTTTGTGCACACTGAAAGCATATTGTCCGCTCATCCATACCAACACATTTTTTCGCTTGACATTTTCTCCATGACTTGATACATTTCTCAAGAAGCTGTTAATACCATCAAAACTGCCAGGTTCCTTGGGTGTGTAATAGGTTCTCTCTAAAGCCTTATTGTGCATTCTCTCTCTGGGTCTGTCACTCACACTCTCTGTGCTCTCTGTACATACAAGTGCTGTACACACTTAGGAGTAGGATGCCTTTTCTGCCCCATTGCTGACTTACCGTTGCCTTCTTACAGGTCCCCCAAGGTTAGCCTCAGCTTACAAATTTGACCACCCATTTTCGGACCTTGGCCAAGATTGGCCAGCAGTTCCATTCGGACGACTGACAAAATGCCCGATGCCTGTCAAACCACACCACAACAGATATAGACCAGAGGGTGGAACTTTCGTTAAATAGGATGCAGCAGGCAGGTACCAGAAATGACAAGGAGGGCAGGACATACACCTGTCAAAATCTTTTTGAAAAGGATAATGGTGCCTTTTTATACTACTGAGGTTGAGCAGCTTCTTTTATGTTAGACCCAGAAGTTTTGCCACATGATTACACCCTGGAAGCACTTCTGTGTCACCAGGAACCTCCTTAAAATTTGTGAGTCCTCTTCCAACAGCTTTCTCTGGCAGGACACACATACCCCAATATGGCTGTCCATCAGGACTATAATTCCCAAGGTGCCCTGCAGATGTACACAAAAGGAAGCTGTACCAGATAAATGCTGCCATCTGGCACACTGGGGGAATACATGGCCTCTCGAGTCCTTCCTAGCCAAGAAAGGTGTCCACAACTACAACAACTGGGATGCCTGTCCATCCATATCCTTCCCTTATGGCCTTCCATCCAGGTAAGGAAACACCCTGGTCGAGATGCCAGTCTGTCCACCTTGGCACCTACACTAGCATATTTCTTAAAAACAATTTCGAGTGAGGTTAGCTTAGAACAATAAAATGACTTTATAACTTATCCCAACTAAAAGAACTTGTATCTTTCAATTTTTTACTATCTTCTCATACTTTAATCTTATAGAAGCAATTAACTACATTTGCAATAGGACACACATCATTAGGTTTTATAGACAAGTAAATATGACTGTCATCAGTGTACAAATGAATATTAATATATTTACAGTTCAAATAGCTGTTCTGGGTATGACTGTATGCTGTGGTGGCTATAATGATCTCTGTGCAAATTTAACTGAAATAATCCAAAAGAAACATTTGAGTTTTGCTTTTCCCATCTACAGATTTCTTTTAGGACATTGTAATTATTTCTTCAATTTTCATATATAGAACACAGAACTACACACTTACAAGACAGATTGATAAGAGGCTGTGCATTTTCAAATTAAATAGGATGATTTCTACTTCATATTTTCCCACGGTGAGTATTGGTGTGCATGTGTGTGTACCCTGCAATGGATGGGCACTTTGTCCAGTGTTTTCTGCCTTTCACCCTGTGTTACTCTGACCCCCTGGCAATTCTCAATTGAACTTAGTTGATTTTGGAATATATGTCATATAGAGCATGTAAATACATCCTTAAAGAATTTCAAATAATTATGATTTTATAAAAAGGAGAACATTGTAAAAAATTTTTACAGTATTTGTAAACTAAAAAAACTCACACAGATAAAGATTTGGGACACCATCCAGTGATCCCTGTAAAATAATGAAAAAAAAAAGTATGTCATAAAATATTAAAATTCCAAGTAATGTCTTTTCAGACACAAATTCATAAACAAGCCATCCACTTATGGTCCATAACGAGAGCGAACATCTAACGCAGTAGGTAGTACCTCATCTGCTTAATGACCTGTTTGATCACTGGAACTCTACCAACTACATACCTGGTCTTGCACTGCAGCAGTTTCTGGCTCAAGAATACAATGAGGTGGTCAACACCATTAATGATTTGGCTCAAAACAGATCCAAAGCCAATGTACAAAGCATTGGTCAATAGTACAAAGTGTAAACAAAAATCAGAAGAAATTAGAATAGGCGCTGATGTAAGGGCCTGTTTTTAAGTCATAAAATTCTGTCTCAGCATGAGTATCCCATGTCACTTCATTATGAGCCTATTTTCATAGTAAATTGGTCCAGGGTGCACCTCCCTCAGAGAAACAAGGCACAAACCACTGTACATGCTGCTTAATACATGGACGAGGCCAGTTAAGTATGGCAGAGTTTTTGGAAAATTATGGTTTGACCACTCCTCCACCCATAATGTAGCCTAAATATTTGCCCCCTCTCAGCCCAAGTAGCATTTTTTGGATTGATCTGAAGCCTAGCTTCACAGAGTGAGTGTAGGACTACTAACACATGCATCATGTGTTCCATCCTTTTGCCAGAATAGATGACAATATCATCCAAATAGGTGGCATTGTAGGAATTGTAGGGTCAGAAGACTGTATCCACCAAATGTAAGGACGCAATGATGCCAATGTCCACCAGGGGGGCTAAACATGCTTTTCTCCTTGGAGAATTACATTAAGAGAATTTGCCAGTACCCTTTTGTCATGTCAACAATTCTTAGAAAACAAACTTTCCCAAAGGCTAGAGGTGCTCACCCACTCATGGCATGAGGCAGACATCAAAACAAGAGACTTGTTTAAACTGACAAAAGTAATTGCAAAAGCTCTATCCCCTGTCTGGCTTTAGAATTAATACAATGGGGGATAGAACAGGGACTAAAGTTCTCCTTTATTACACCTCTAACATTCTTCTAAATTCAAGCTTCTCCTGATACATCTGTTTGAGAGTTTAATGAAAATTAACCTGAAGATTTTAAAAGTATCTTTTGGTATCAATGGCATTAATATCTGAATAAGGTGCCCCTGACCCTTTATGATGCACATTTCAAGCTGCCCATTGCACACCTGATTGCTGACTTGTGCACACAGAGCCAGTAGTTATTAGTTAATTGAGCCACCATTACAATGTGGTGGATTGGGTCTGACATTGCTAAATCAAAATACTGCTGACTACAGCCCTGTAAAATATAAAAGCACACACAGATAAAGATTTGGAGCAAGAGCCCTGTATAATGATTAAAAAAGTTGCAATTAAATATTTGAATTCCGAATAACATCTTTTCAGACACAAGTCCATGTACTAAACTGCCAAGACATGGAGATGCTGGTCTTTCTATGGTGTCCACAGCCGAAGAGGAGGGTGGGGGAAGTGGAGGTGACATCAGAGGTTCTCGACATTTGGAGGTTCAAGTCTGTAGATGAAAGGGGACAATGACAATGCCCCCTCTACACTCTGGTTGGAACTACAATCAATACACCAGCCCTGGCTGCATGTCAATAACTCGTGGGAAAATTGGAAATTAAGGTTAAAGCTCACTTCCAGTTAAGACTACAAAATGCCATCAAAAATTCAGAATCAATGTCTTTCATGATGGGACGGTTAACTTTGTGAGCTGGAATGTTAAAGGCCTGAATCACGAATTAAAGAAAAAGAAAGTATTCTCTCACCTAACAGGTCTAAACTTTAAAATAGTACTTTTACAGGACACCTACTTACTAAGCAAGGATCAGTTCCGGCTGCAAAAAGACTGGACTTGCCAAATGTCCCATTCCAGTTTTACAAAGAAAAATAGAGGTGTGGGAATTCTTATACATAGAACAGTCTCATTTGCGGTATCACATGCAGTATCTGATCCTGAAGGGAGATATGTGATTGTCATGGGCAATTTATTTAACTGTAAAGTGATTTTGATAAATGTTTATGCACCCAATGTCGATGATAGGGAATTCATGTAAAATGTATTTGCATCCATTCCCAATGTGAACACTTATAAAATTATAATGGCTGGTGACTTTAATTGTGTTTTAAATCCACTCTTAGATAGGTCTCCTGTCACAGGGGGGATGATATCTAACACTGGCAAGACAATTACACAGTTTTTAACTGACCACAACTTATCAGACCCCTGGAGGTTTCTAAACCCAAACTCAAGAGCATATTCCTTCTACTCACCAGTGCATCATTGCTACTCAAGAATTGATTATTTCTTTATAGATAATAATTTCTTGCCTGCGATTAAATCATGCAAGTACGATGCTATTGTTATTTCTGACCATGCCCCTCTGATCTTGGAGCTAAAATCATAATGCCCATACACACTCATCTCGCAGATAGCGTCTTAACCCACTTCTATTAGCAGGTTGAGAACTGTACAGAATTTATATCAAAACAAATCAGTTTCTTTTTAGAGACAAATAAATCCTCAGAGGTCTCTGCATGAATTCTCTGGGAAACTCTAAAGGCCTTCTTAAGAAGACAGATTATCTCATATCTTTCCCACAGAAATAAATTAGAAACCAAGAAAGTATCAGAGCTAACCAGTGAAATTACTAGAATAGATCAAGAATATGCCAGGTGTCCAAGTAAGGCTCTTCATAGGAAAAGACAGGCTCTGCATTCAGAGCTCAACCTCTTAACAATCAAAGAAACTGAACAACTCATTTTTAAATCAAGACATCATTACTATAAACACAGAATGAAAGCTAATAAGATCTTAGCTCAATAAATCCAAAATTAATCACCGTCTTTCCTAAACAAAATAAGGACTTATTCCAATGTGCATCGTATAGACCAATTTCACTTCTGAATAATGATGTTAAGATATACTCAAAAATCCTAGCTAGAAGGATAGAGAAAGTGCTGCCTTCAGTAATATCACAAGATCAAACTGGATTTATTAAAGGCCAACAGCTTCCAATCTTCAACGCCTATTTAATGTAATATATTCACCAGCAAAGTCAAACTCCCCAGAGATATTATTGTCGTTGGATGCAGAAAAAGCATTTGATATGATTAAAAGGAACTACCTTTTCACTACAATAGAGAAATTTGGGTTTGGCCTGAACATTTGTGCATGGATCAAACTACTGTATACCAATCCAGAAGTCTCAGTTTGTATTAACAACATTTGTTCAGACTACTTTAAACTAGAACGTGGTACCAGACAAGGATGCCCCTTGTCACCACTGCTATTTGCAACCACCATTGAACCACTGGCAGTTCACTGTCAAAATGCTTATCCAATAAAGGGGATTATCAGAGAAGGACTTGAACAGAAAATTTCTCTGTATGCAGATGATATGATACTGTATATATCAGACCCACAAAATACCGTGCCTGCAGTCTTAACAGCACTTATAGAATTTCAAAAGATCTCTGCTAATTTGAATAAAAGTGTGCTCTTTCCAGTGAATTCTCAAGCATACAATATTAGATTGAACACCTACCCTTTTATCATCGCAGATCAGTTTAAATACCTAGTGGTAAATATCACAAGTAAACTTAAAGCTCTTTATCAACAAAATTTTGCCGTCTGTATGGAAAAAATTAAGCAAGACTTGCATAGATGGTCAACCCTTCATCTCACTCTAGCTGGAAGAATTAACGTTGTTAAGATGAATATCATTCCTAAGCTTCTCTTTTTATTTCAAAAAATTCCAATATACATCAATAAATAATTTTTTAAGCAATTAGATTCAACCATAACCTCATTTATTTGGAACTCAAAACATCTACATATCCAAAGAGCGACCCCACAAAGACCTAAGGCAGAAGGTGGCATGGCTCTACCTAACTTTCAGTTATATTACTGGGCAGCAAACATAGTAGCTATAAAAACCGGGACACAAATAGAACATACATAGGCTTGGTCCGCAATAGAAATAAAATCCTGCAGTACTTCTTTATATTCCCTGCTTTGTGCCCCAATAAATGCAAGTTATCACTAATATACTAATAACCTGATTGTGCTTCACTCACTCAGAATTTGGAACCAATGTAGAAAGCATTTTAAGATGGAGAATCTTTTATTTGTGGCACCTCTGCATGAGAACCACTTTTTTCAACCCTTGCAAACATATGTAGTTTTTAATATCTGTAAAACATTTGGGATTAGTTGCTTAGAGATCTTTATATAGACAAAATCTTTGCATACAATTGCATTCCAAATTTAACTTTCCAGCAACACATTTCTTTCACTATCTTCAAATTAGAAACTTTGTTAAACAGAACCTGCCCAAATTTCCTCATCTTGCACCTTCCTTTATGCTGGAAAAAATATTTCTCAGTTTCAAGGACTCAGACTGCATTCCTGAAACATATAAAATTATTTTACAGTCCCTTCCTTTCAAAGATCCAAGAGGACAAAAAATCTCTCACTCAACATATCAGAAATGGAGAATTATTCAATTCAAAATTATGTATCGAGCACATCTGTCTCGCTTAAAACTGTCCAAAATGTTTTCAGGGCAAGATCCAACCTGCGAACACTGCAATCAAGTCCCAGCCTCAGTGGGTCACATGTTTTGGGCCTGCACCAAATTAACATCATTCTGGACAAAAAAATTTACCAGAAGAAATGAAGTTTCTGGGAGGAGTGCTCAGAAAAATTCTTCTTGGTTTCACAACTGGAGAGGAAGGAGAGATAGCTAGTATCTGCTGTTTCCCTGAAATCTTTCCCCAGTATTGCATTGAAATCTGTCCCCATAAGGCTCACAACATAAATTTTGAAGTGACTGTGGACTGAGGAGTTTTGGACTGCTACTGTTCAGTTCTAAATCTTCTCCAGTTTTCCTGCATCTTTTTGATTATAACTCCTACAGTATACTTTGTGAGTGAAACTAAATGATTTTGTTGTTAATCATAAAAATATTTGTCAATTATGTCTAAAACTAAAGTAAAATAATACTTTTTCAGTCAGTTGAATTTTACCAGCTGGAAATTTCCATAAATTCAAACTCAATAAAACAATAACAGTTTATCACATTAACTGTAAAGCTGATATCACTTTCATCCTTAAGAGATTCACTTAAATACCAAAGACCATTTTTGACTGAAAAAACATAATTGGACAGATGTTCTACTGGCTTTCAATCCAAAGCTTAAAAAGTTGGAAAGTTAATGGATACGTCATTTTACTTGTAGTATTCTGGGGATGTCAGATCTAAGCAGTTGCTCTGTATCTGTAATGGAAAGATCATATGATATACTGATTTGATTCATTCATCCAGAAAGATAATATGTTTATGTACAGAGTTTTTCTCTCTTATCCTAACATGTGCATGCAGCAATATCATTAGTGTTGAATGAACACTTACGGTGCAAAAGTAACCCCTTAAAAGTGTATATATGCTGTCACAGGTGGCTGGTGGTGGTACCCAGCCGGGACGCCTAGGAGGACTGGAGGAGGGCTTATGCCTCCCCCAGATCATGTGGGGGTGACCACTCTGGTGGCTTTGGGGACCACGGGTACAGAGCTTTGAAGCTCAGCCCTGTAGGGGCCCGTGGTCCCCGTTGCCTACGGAGCCCTGGACCTCAGCACTTCCACCACACCCGGAAGTGCTGGGAGGAAGAGGATCAGGGATGCCCGGAGTGCTTCCAGATGTAGAGCCAGTACTTCTGACACACTGGGGAGAGCCGGTGGAAGATTGCCGTGAGGCACCTGGAGCACATCCGGGTGATTATAAAAGGGGCTGCCTCCCTCCGTTCGATGGCTGGAGTTGTGTAGAAGAGGATGAAGTCTTGGTGGAGAGGAGTGGAGGCAGCCTGAAGAGAGAGAAAGGCATTGTGTTGAGGGCCTGGACTTGAGCGTGATTGGTGCTGCGTCACAGGGTTGTGTGTGTTCATTGTAAATAGGACTTGTAAATAAAAGTGTGTGGTGATATAAAATCATGTCTAGCTGTCTGTGTCCAGACTGTTCCCCAAAATGCAAAGAAGGTTTTTCATATGTAGAGTTTAACTGTTTATTTAAAACTGGCTAATTTGCTGCATACCAACTCAACAAGTAAACATTTTGACTGTTTTCTCTTACCAGACAATGATATTTTATTCGGTACACCAATCACCATTTTCAACTCTGTCCTTGTGTTTCACGATTTGCTAAAACCCCATTATGCTTTCCTCCATGCAGTTCAGTAATTATTAAGCCATTAAAATCTCAGATCACACCCCTACTTTATATGGCATTAGCAGTTAAAGATAACCTCTCCAGTTTGTCTCTTTGCATTTTCATCTACTTTTACTTATGCAAGGTACACTCTACATAGATATCTCTGTGTAAATCAATCAAACTATATCTGAGAGGCCAAAAAGAATCCTAGTTTTACTATTACTATCTATAAGGACATTGTTATTAGATTTGAGAGATAGATTGAATTAAATACTGTTGAGGAATCCATTTGAATGTCTACATTGACTCTTTACTCAAAGTGACTCGCTTTGCAGGCAGATTGGTTCCTTTCAAAAATTGTACAGCTGCTACTTATAATCTCACCATTTAGATAATAAACACCCATATATGCATACCAAATACTCAGGAGGTTCTGTGGTCATTATCCCTGAACCACTAGCTGTCAGCCTGGACAGTTTCCTCAGTATTTCTCTTCCACACCTTTGGTTCTCCATACAGGTTACAGATTAATAGATGATTTTAAGAATATTTCTGGATTTATTTTTGTTCAGTCTCTTTTTACTGTGTTTAATACATTTACATATTTAAATATATTATTCTTCTTTAAAGAACTATTAAAATGTGTTTTATTCCTCTCCAGGAGATGGTAAAGCAAAACATTTTAAATTAAACCAGCAACATTCATTTTTAAAGGGTTAAAATTAAAATAAATCTCTTTCAAAAGTTATTGTAGTGACCTACCCGTAACAGGTTCAGAAAGGAAGAGACACCAGGACAAAGAAGTAATTTCAGAACAATTATTCATAAAAGTGTAAGAAGAATACACAAATGTGAAACAAAAATTAAGGAAATTGAACTGGAACTATTTGTAATCATCTATAAACCTCTCATTATTGTGGCCCTGAGAGATTACCTAAAAGAAAACTCACATACAGTATAGAATTCTCATATACAGAATTCTTCCTCCCCTCTGCTTGTACCACACCTTTATACACTACATCTTTCTGTCATCCACTGAACTGTCCATAAACCCCATCCTCCATGTATAATTAAGTTTAATGTTTCAGAATTAACAAGACAATTGAATTTTCACCTTATAAAAATGGGATTTAATGGAACTTGCTCTTGTGTGACTTAACACACTTTTGAAGATGGCACATCTTCTTCAAAATATGATTATGTTCTCAACAAAATTCATGCTCCTGCTTATCTTTAAATCTTTCAAGTTATAGGATTTGCATCACAGAAAATATATGAATGTATCTTAAACCTGTCTGACAAAGAAAAAAAAATTCCAAAATTGCATGTTCTTTGATTGGGTATCGACTTACAGATAGAATAATTGTTTACACATTATGTCATACAACACACAGTCTGGAAAAGGGACCTCCTCACGAGGATTGTAGATGCTGTAATGATGTGGTACCATCATTGTGTTTTGTCAGAGTCCTGAATGTGGGTTTTGGAAAAAGAAACAGAGATGATAGGTAGTTTGAACATGTTTTTGGCACTCAACATGTTTGTAATGAGTCAGAAATAACCATCCATTCAATTAATTTTTATCACACTTCATCAAACACCAACTAAAAATGCATGCTTAAGTTTCCAGCTAAAATATAAAAATACAGAAATAGTTAAACCATATGTTATTTACTTACCTGAAATTGCATATTACATTAAACACATAGAACTTGTTTTAATTAACATAACTAAATCATGACACTATAAGACAAAACTAAAGACTAAAATCAGATGGGCTGTCCTGGAAAGTGTGCAAGAGCTTAAAACCATTGAGTGCTTACCTGAAAGTACAATGCATACTATGTACCCATGAGGAAAGAAGAAATAGATGAGAGACTCTCACTTGTTTGATGTTTTGTGTTTGTCGTACCACAAGAGAATTGAAAAAGGAAATTAAGAGAGCAAAGACTGAAACTGAACTTGCCATACCTGGAGTGCAATTTAATTGGCTGTCAGCATGTGGTGAGCTCAAGATACTTTGAAAATTTTAAACTTTGACAGAGTCATGTAATGTGTCATTCCCTGTAACTTAACATTAGAAGCTTCGGTTTGGCTTTCACACTTATACCAGTATTGGAATGGCATTAGCCCATACTGTCAGTGATATTTTAAGGTCATTGCATTTGATATTTTAGTGTTAAGCTTCAAATTTTGTGGAATGACCTATCTGATTGTGTAAGGAGCATTGCAACATCTTAAAGATCTTGTTGCCTTAAGGATGTCAGATTACATGGCTAGAAATGGCAGTGCATCTTGTGTTCATAGGCGGCTCTCGGCCTCAGCACTGGATTACAAGGTTTTTGTTTCCTTCATAATTTCTTGTGTGTCAGACACATTTTGTAATGCTAATCACAGAAAGAACTCCCATCACACAAGAAATAACTTTAAAATGTTCTCATCACACAAGGGTTTGGAGAAATGGATAATTTTGTAATATAAATTATGAAATTTACAAATTAGGGTGTTTCACTTAGTTATGGGTACTCAGGTTTTAACTTGCTGGCAGTAGCTTATTATCTTCTTAGATCAAAATCACTATATTTCACAGCCATAAATGATGAAATTTATACTAGAGACTCACTTCACTAAAATACTGCAAGAAAGTCTGTCTGATCATATGTGCAGCATGCCCAAGTGCGCCTTCAAGACTATGCCTTTTTTCCATGACAGCGCAATCCTATATATTACTAGCAGCAGTGAGTAGCAGCTGCAGTCTTTCGAACTGATGTCAGTGTCAAATGAGTATTACATTAGAAATAAAAGTGTTGAGTTCAAAGTCTGTGAATTTAATTTCATATAATTTCTGAAATGTTGCACCAATGTTGCAATAGCTGTGACATGTTTTGTTACATCTGTGGTGAGTACACTTTGAAAGCACAGAAATAGCAATTGACAGCACTCATAGAGAAGGCATATGAGTTATACGTCAGGTACAAAATTGGTGGCCAGGATAAAGTATGGGCTCCTCATATATGTTGTGCATCTTGCACTACCAGTCTGCGAGCATGGCTGAAGATGTGAGTCCATCCATGTCATTTGCAATTCCAATGATACGGAGGGAGCAGAAGGATCATATAACTGATTATTACATCTGCATGACGAATGTCTCAGGATTTTCTTCTAAGAACAGGAAATTTATTGAGTACTTACCTCTGCAATGAAACCAGTGCCACATGATGAAACTCTTCCTGTTTCAAAACCACCAGAGGTGTGGACGCTGGAGGGCAAGGAGGCAGAAATGGATGACCCAATGCAGATGGAAACTGCTGCAACTGCTGACAATCCAGATTTCGACCCATCAACATCCAGCGATCCTCATTTAATTTCTCATGCAGAGGTCATCAATCTTGTCAGAATTTTGGATTTATAGAAGAGTCAGTCAGAACTGATTGCATCATGGTTGCGAGAACCTGTTGTCACCAGGTACACATATTTCAGTATTTTGCTGCTGTTTTGAAGATTTGACAAAATTCTTTGGACAAGTTGACAGTCTCACCTTTTGCAGTGACATCGATGGATTGGTTTCTGCTCTAGGATGTGAACATGATCCAACAGAATGGCAACTGTTTATTGACATATCATTATTAAGTTTGAAGGCCATTTTGCTGCACAATGGCAATATCTACCCTCCATACCTGTCGAACACACTGTTCATATGAAGGAAACGTATGAGAACATGCAGCTGCTTCCAAAACACATTCAGTACTCAAGGTACAATTGGAATATATGCAGTGATCTGAAGGTGGTTGCAATTTTACTTGGTCTGCAGCTCTGATACACCAAGTACTATTGTTTTCTTTGTTAGTGGGACAGCTGAGCAAGAGATTCACATTATGTGATAAAGAACACTCAGCGTATCTTCAGTGTAGCTTGTGTTGCTACCACATACCTTTTGAATGGAGTATTGAAACTGGCCACATTCCTGTCTCAAGGTGGCTGCCATCATTGTTTTCTCTTCATGGCCAGGTGGTGTGAGAGAGAAATAACATCAAGGTGACCAATTTTACACTATTCTTACCACAAAACATGAAGCAATGGTAGTCATAGTAAAGAATGGTCTCCAATTCAAAACTAGTCATAAGCGTCATACTTCAGACCAATAGAATTAATATACCTGTCTCTTCCTGGTTAAGTTACCAAAGAAAGCAATCAGGTACAACTCATCCCCTAGTTACTTAGTTTAGGCAATGTATGGCCTTCCTGCAGGGAATGGCTTGTAGGCTCATTTAGGTCCAAGCACAGCCATCCTTGCCAACCTGGTTTAATACATGCTCCACCCTCCCCTGCCATAAACTTTACCATTTAGATTGAGATGATGAATTTAGATTTTAAAGAACACAAGGAGACGTTATCATTTTCGGAGACTTATATGAAATTTTTTTCTTAAAATACTATTATTTTAAATACATTTTTTAAAATTTTCTTTTCCTTCCCCATTGCATTTTGGCAAACAAGAGGGGGCGCAAAATCTTCAGTTGTCCCCGGGCGCCGATAACCCTAGCTACGCCTCTGGTTCTGGGATTACCATTCTTCACAAAGTTAACCATAATTTGTTGTTATCCACACAGTCAAATACCTTTGCGCAGTCAATGAAGCACAGGTAGACATCCTTCCACTATTCTCTGCTTTCAGTTAAGATCCATCTCATGTCAGCAATGATATCTGTTGTTCCATGTCCTTTTCTGAATCCCGCTTGCACATCTGGTAGCTCTCAGTCGATGTATTGCTCCAGCTGCCTTTGAATTATCTTAAGCAGGAATTTGTGTGAGATAGCAGTGCAATTGTTTGGTAATTCCCACATTATGTTGGGTCACCTTTCTTTGTAATGGGCACAAATGTTGATCTTTTCCAGTCAGTAGGCCAGGTAACTGTTTTCCAGATTTCTTGGCATAGATGAATGAGTGCCTTTACATCTGCATCCATTTGTTGAAACATTTCAATTGATATTCCATCAATTCCTGGAGCCTTTTTTTTTCAGCAATACCTTCAGCGTGGATTTGACTTCCTTCTTCAGTACCATCGGCTTTTGATCATATGCTGCCTCCTAGAATGGTTGAGCATCATCCAGTTTTTCCTGGTACGGTCACTCTGTGTACTACCTCCATCTTCTTTTGATTCTTAAAGCGTCTTTTAATGTTTCACCTGCAGAATCCCTCAATTTTGCAACTCGAGGGATGAATTTCTTCTTCAATTCTTTCAGCTTGAGAAATGCAGACCATGTTCTTCCTTTCTGGTTTTCTAAATTCTGGCCTTTGCACATTTCATTGTAATACTTTTCTTTGTCTTCACTAGCTGCTCATTGAAATTTTCTGTTCAGCTCCACCACTTCCTCACTTCTTTTTTCTTTGGCTTTTCTACATTCAAGAGCAATTACCAGCATCCCTCCAACATCCACTTTGGTCTTCTTTTCCTTTCTTGTCTTACTTTCTGTGTGCATGCCATTCCACAGTTTATCTGACATTCGAATTGTTAGTGTTCAATGCATCAAATCTATTTTGGAAACGGTCTCTAAAAGCAGTTGGTATATGTTTGAGATTGTACTTTGGCTCTTGTGGCATTGCTTTAATATTACTTAACTTCAGGTTGAACCTGCATATGAGCAGTTGATGATCTATTCCACAGTTGGCTCCCGTTTTTGTTCTCACTTTCAAAATTGAAATTCTCCATTGTCTCCTAGCACAGGTGTAGACAATCTGGTTTCTGTGCATTCCATCCGGTGAGATCCATGTGTACAGTCTCCATCTATGTTGATGGAAAAGGTTTTTGCAAATAAATAAGTCTTAGGTTTTGCAAAATTCAATCATGTGTTCACTGGCGTTATTCCTGTGTCCATCGCTGTATTTTCCCAATTCCATCCTTCTTCTTTGTCTTCCACTTTTGCGTTCCAATCACAAGTAGTTATTAGTACGTCTTGACTGCAGGTTTGGTCAATTTTAGCGTGCAGAAGTTGGTAAAAATCTTCAGTTTCCTCATCTGTAACCTTAGTGATTGGTGCATACATTTGTGTAATATTTGTTTCAATCGGTCTTCCTTGTAGGTGCATATATATTATCCTGTCACTGACCACATTGTACTTCAAGACATACTGTATCTTGAGATATTCTTCCTGATGATGAGTGCAATGCCACTCCTCTTTGATTCCTCACTCCCAGAGTAGTAGATCGTATGATTGTCCAGTTGAAAATGACTGAAGCCAGTCCATTTCACTTCACTGATGCTGAGGATGCTTCTCACATTCCAAGTCCCAATTTATAATGGGTGTTTTCAGCTGCTCCTCTTCATTTTGAGTTGTGTTACATTAGCAAATGAAGCTCCTGAAGTAACAGGTTTTACTCCATTCACATCATTTTGGTTGATTCTACTTTGAGGAGGCAGCTCTTACCCAGTTGCATATTGAATGCCTTCTGACCTTGGGGGCTCATCTTCTAGCACTATATCAGACAGTATTTTGTCACGAGTTTTCAAAGGCTAATGTTTCTATTTTTAAAATTTTAAGTGGATTGCCACATACATCTTCCTAGTCTGTTGTTAGCCTGCAACCTTTGCTAGAACCTTTCCACCATGGGTGACCCTACTAGTATTAGTAATTCTGGAAGCATAGCTCCCAGCATCACAGTAAAGCACCAACTACCACAGTATGACAAACTGACAGACAAGTGGTGTAAATTATAATTATATGAGGTTTTATTTTAGAAATTAAGTCATTCTGTTATAAAATTAACTCTACTGACTAATATGCTGTGCAAACAAGAGGAAGGATTTCACACTGGAATGCTGTCAGTTCTAGATTAACTATTAAGCAAATTAAGCAAGCACCTAGGGCACAAAGGGTAAGGGGTTATTGCAGAGCTTTTTCCCTCAGTTATCAAACCCTTAATTGTTTCATTGACATACTCAATTTTAATTGAATTTTTTGTATTTATCTGTTATGTTCTACTTTAATATACATTATTAAAACAATATTTGTGACAGTGAGTAACTAAAGATTAAAAGATTGGTTTGGAGGTGTTCTCAGATATCACATTTGTTTACACCTTATTGCATAATAGTTTTGCTTCTGTTGAGTGTAAACACAGTTAATTTGTGTAACAGACCCTTAAGCTGTTTATTTTATTATTTCTTTTAATGATTTTTCACATAAATCAGGTAAGTTTTTATGTCTTATTTCGCCTTCAGGACTTAATATGTCTCAATGTCTTGTCAGTTAAGCAATGAAAGCCTAAGGTAGCAAAATTGTTGGGCTGTGCTTAGGACAATAATTGAGCCAAATCCAGCCTTAAATACTGTTTATGAAATGGCTATGAAATTTGGGATGTTATCAGCTTTATTTATTTAAAAAGTTAGTACATTCTTGTATGTGAGACCCCCAAACTTGCCAATGCATGCGGTTATACCAAAAAGTGAAAGTAATTTGAAAATTAAGTGGAAAATGCAATGGATAGAAGCTAACACAATACAAACATTCACAATGGCTTATGGTTAGCGCTGTGCTGTTAATCTATCTGATGCCAAGTCCAAAACAACACTGATGCTCCACTGTGAGATTGTATCGCTGCTGATCAATGTGCTGCAGTGAGTTTTCTATGAGTAGAGGGAGTGAAATCTGCTGAAATTCATGGAAGGATGCCTCACAACAACAAGAATTAAATTAATACTAAAAAGGGTCTATTAGCAAAGCATTCTCCAGTTGCTATTGATGTATAGCCTATCCATATAGTTTTTAATGTTGTGAAAATAATTTTGATTGGAAGTTACCAAGTCTCGTTAATAGTTTGCTTCTACTTGATGAAAAGCAGTGACATTGAAAATGGTCTATCCTCACTTTTCAGCCAGACTTTAGAGGAAATGAAATAAAACACCATTATCTTTGACAAAACTAGCAAGGTGTTTTGTGTTTATATTGAACTTTGATTTTTTAAAATTCATCTTATATTTGTAGATCTGTACTATTGATTCTGTGGATCAAACTCACATTAACATATACATTAACACTACAATAATACTGCTCACTTAACTAAGGAAGATGAAAATGCAAAAAACTTCGGTAACACTTTACATTGCGTCCATAATTACACTGTAACTACTGTGTAATTACCTGTATAAGTACAGTGTAACTATCAGTTATTACTCTGTACTTTCTGTGTAATACAAAATAACACTATAGTTAATTACTCAGTTGTCATTGTTATTCCACAGTTTATAATTACAATGTAACAATTTATCACTGATCCAAAAACAAGTGTACTTGTTTACATAGTTACAATGTATCTGTACTTTCAAAATGTAATAAAAAACATCAGGGTATGTAACTACAACTATGTAACAGATGTTCTATGGTCTGGGCAATTTTAATGGAGAATTGCAGTGATAACTGCATAGGTTTTCAATGATATTTGAAGATCTGTTTTAAATGGTGAAAACGCCTTTGCAAAATGATTAACGCTTTTGCCTCACAGATCTATTATCCTGAGATGGAATTCTGTCTGGAGATATGTGTGTAAAATTTGTATGTTCTACCCATGTCTCCCTATGTCTTCTTCATGGGTTTTACTGCCACATCCCAGGGACATGTAGGTTGGGTTACGTGGTGTGGTCACTGAAAGTCAGGAATGACAGGAAACGGACACCAATATAAAGTAAAAAGCAATTTCTTTATTCTTGGTGGCAGAGAGGCTGCAGCACCTGTCAAGCTCAGTTTGTTATAGGCAGCCTCCTAAAGCAGGAAGGCTTTCCTTTTTTATACTTAAGCTTGTTGAAAGAATAAAAAGAGGAAGCATGGTAGTTCATTTTGAGGTCACGCAGAGTTTGCAAGTAGCTTAAGATGACACATTAAATCAGTACGTGCAGAAGTACACGGTAGTCTTTAGATAAGAGGAAATGTCAGTACACCCAAAGTCCCAGGTTTCCCATCCAACTTAGGCCATGCAATTCAGCTATGGCAAGTTTTACAGAGAAAGCACTTTGCAAAACATGTACTTCCCTATTCTTCTGTACCACCAGGGTTACAACACTTCAACAGCTATGTGGCAGTAACAATTTAAGAATCTTTTTTCAGCTTATAAAAGGATTAATGTTATACTGTCGGTTAATGCACAGCACAATCTTATTATAGCTTACATTTCGCACATAATGATCATCACACATAATAATTGATTATACTATATTAAAAGCTACCTTAAAAGTTAGTTTAGTACATTGCATTCGTTACACAGAAATTACACTCTTATAGCTTTAGTATCTGCATTAGATTACTTTTGTTTGGTTAGCTTAACACATCCTTATTTAATGACATGCTTCTTATAGTTATATTAGTACCATACTTTTATTATTTGGAAAGGCTGAAGCACCTTAATTCTAAATATTCTTTCTCAGTGGCCATATGTATGAGAGAGTGAGGAGGTGCCCCTCTAGATTTTGCATTTTTCAGGCACTGAAGACATCTAAAACACACAGTATAAACAGGAAATGCTGGATTGGAAGAAGATTCAAGTACTCTGTGGTTACGTAATACTCAGAAGGGACTTGCAGACTGTGAAGTAAATGTCAGCATGTTATGCTTATACATTACTTACCGAGGAACTCCTTACTTGTAAACTGTAACACCTTTGGGAACAGAATGTAATTGACATGTATTTATATTATATTGAGGTCACTGATTCTGCTGGTACAATCGCTTCCAATAGATGAGTTTATTGCTGAAAAATGCAAAATCTAGAGGAGCACCTCCTTGATATGTTTTGCTTAAACAAGCATTTGTCACATTCTTGTAGTTGTGTTTCACTATTTATTGTTTTGGCTATTATAATACCCATCCCTAACATAATACTGCCAAACTTGCATCATTCAGTCAAGGTACACAGGGCCGCAGAGCTATTCCAAGCATCACTGGACACAAGACAGGAAACAGCCCAGGATAGGGAGCCATCCCATTGCAAGGCCCACTGACAAACATACCAACTCTCACACATATGACCAAACAATCCAACCTACATGTCCCTGGGATGTGGCAGTGAAACCCATGAAGAAGACATAAGAAGCCATGGGTAGAACATACATATTTTACACAAATATCTCCAGACAGAATTCCGTCTCATGATAATGGATCCATGAGGCAAAAGCATTAACCATTTTGCAAAGGTGTTTTCATCATTTAAAAAAATATCTTGAAATATCATTGAAAACCTATGCAGTTATCACTGCAATTCTCCATTAACATTGTCCAGACCATGGAACATCTGTTACATAGTTGTAGTTACATACCCTAATATTTTTATTACATTTTGAATGTACAGATACAATGTAACTATGTAAGTACACTTGCTTGTGGATCAGTGATAAATTATTACATTGTAATTATAAAAAATGTGGAATAACAATGACAACTGAGTAATTAACTATAACATTACTTTGTATTACACCGTAAGTACAGAGTAATAAGTTCTAGTTACAGTACACTGTACTTATACAGGTAATTACATAGTAGTTACAATGTAATTATGGACAATGTAAAGTGTTACTGAAATTTCATACGTATGCCAAATCACATGGCAATAAAAACTGGGAAGACATGCAAAGTGTAAGAAAGGTCAGAGCTGATTATACTTCCTTAGAAGGTTGACGTCCTTCAACATCTGCAATAAGATGCTGCAGATGTTCTACCAGACGGTTGTGGCGAGTGCCCTCTTCTACGTGGTGGTGTGCTGGGGAGGCAGCATAAAGATGAAGGACGCCTCACACCTGGACAAACTTGTTAGGAAGGCAGGCTCTATTGTAGGAATGAAGCTGGACAGTTTAACATCTGTGGCAGAGCGACGGGCGCTAAGCAAACTCCTGTCAATCATGGAGAATCCACTGCATCCACTGAACAGTGTCATCTCCAGGCAGAGGAGTAGCTTCAGTGACAGACTGCTGTCACTGTCCTGCTCCACTGACAGACTGAGGAGATCGTTCCTCCCCCACACTATGCGACTCTTCAATTCCACACGGGGGGGTAAACTCTAACAGTATTCAAAGTTATTGTCTGTTTTTACATGCATTTTTATTACTCTTTAATTTAATATTGTTTTTTGTATCAGTATACTGCTGCTGGATTATGTGAATTTCCCCTTGGGATTAATAAAGTATCTATCTATCTATCTATCTGTCTATCTATCTATCTAGAAAGAAACACTGAAAGAGCTGATGTACAGCAATACACAACAAACTGCAAAGTAGCATCAATATCAGTAGCACAGGAATACATAAGTAAAATAACATTGTAAGCTTATCTAAAGTGCAAAAAAGAAATGTGCATTTTCAAGCACA
Source organism: Polypterus bichir lapradei (assembly GCA_026402145.1). Classification (NCBI taxonomy): domain Eukaryota; kingdom Metazoa; phylum Chordata; class Cladistia; order Polypteriformes; family Polypteridae; genus Polypterus; species Polypterus bichir. Next base: position 126,988,197 of record JANRMT010027041.1, on the reverse strand, counting down.
AGTGAAACATTTAATGTCAGCCAGAAATAACCATCTGTATTCCATAGGCATTTATATTCAAGCACAGACAAGAACCATTTTTACCAGGTTGCAGTGAAGCAAGGCAATGCCTCCGTTATCTAGCACCATTTACCTTAATATCCAGTGACTGGCTCCAGGGCTATGACATACAAATGAAAAAAAGCTAACTGTTAATGAGATTTAAATTAATATTCCACGAATGATGATATTGATCATTGTGGCAGTTAAATGTAATCCTGAAAGCAGAAAAAAAAGCTGAATCAATAAGCTAGTCATCTCTTCCAGTAAAAGGTGAATCATTCTCACTGATGGCACTCATCCATGACATTGGAGGGAGGATCCATAGAAGTGTATCTTCTGTTCTATGACCTGATGAACAGTGTGAATAAAGAGGGCCATAAAACACATTAAAAATGAAATGAGACCACAAAGTTTATATAGAAAAATCTCAAAGTAAATTTAGCAATTATTTAAATATTTAAAAATGTAAGTAATTTATGACAATGTTAGGATATCAAATATGGCTTCTTGATAAATATTGTTCAGTTTAGCTTGTATGTGTTTGCAGATTATGACAAAGAAGATAACTGTCCATACTTTGAAGTACAATATCCCTGTATTTCCTGTCTAGATTTTTCACACTTAGAATAGTGAAAATAGGTCTATGATAAAGTGATCTGCAAACCATTAGTGCTTCTTGTCACAGATGGGGTCTCATATGTAATGACTGTGTCTCCCATAGTACTACTTCTCTGTTCACAATATACAGTACATTGCAACAATAATCACCAAAAAGCAAGTAAAAAATGGGTGACTTGAAAGACAGAAGAAGTTAAATTAAGCATAGCTTGAAAACCACTACAGAAGCTCCATCAGCCTGGTGTTGAGTATCTTCGGCTGACACCTTGGGATCCAAAAGTCACTATTAAACCCACAGCCAGTAAAAATAGTTTTTAAAAGTTTAAAAACTTAATAAAATCACAGACTGATGAATACCTTGTAAAAGAAATGAAACAGACAATTCACTGTTACCATTATACAGTTAACAACAGTGAATGTTTCTGTATGTTAGTCAGTTTGATTGCAAGAATTATTTGATTTATCTATAGCCAGCCAAAGATTTCATATAAAAAGGTTTTAATGCTTTGAAACATTTGTTTGATTTATGAGATGGAAATGGTAATTGTCAAAAATGTCTGTTCTTTTTTGGCACTTTAATTTTTTTGTTGAAACCTGAAATTTTGTATAAAAAAACTGTAGTAGAAGTATTTTTAACATTAAAAATCATGCATTTATACATAGA
>JANRMT010027041.1:126920362-126986773 GCA_026402145.1 Polypterus bichir lapradei | reverse complement strand
AAACACATTTCCTGTTGGGCATTTGCATTAAGACAATAGGTATTTCAAGGCTAAACACCACTGAATGAGAAATGTAGTGCTGCCACTTGTGTATCACTAAGAAATGGATCTAAACATTAAAGTTCTGTTAAGAAATTATTATTTTACTGTATGTTGCAGCATGTGGTGCCCTGTGGAATGGCACCATTGTAAAGTTTCAGACTCTGGGCACCTGGAGCAGTGACCAAAGGACCGCGTATTGGGAGATTTGAGACACATAATTCTAGTTTATTCCAGACATGCCAATAACTATTTACAGCAATGTTCTGCAAATATATACAGTTAACAATGAAAGAACTTTAACAAAAACAAGAAAAAATAAGTGCAGCTGTTATATATTACAGTGACTCCAAAGCAAAAGTGAAAAGTGATGAGAAAAAAACTAACAAAAATAAACAAAAGCCTGTTCCTCCATCATTATATTTGTCTTCTTCTTCTCTTTCAGACAGTTCACAAAAGACGGACAGAAAATTAATCAAAAATGAAAAGTGAAAAAATTATGCACAAAGACGATGAAAAAATGAGCATCCGCAAACACAGATTACTTCCATCCGTATATATATATAAATCGGAAGTAAACCTTCTCTTTAATATATACTGTACAAACTTAAACTCTATGCTCTTACCTGCTCAACAGTGAAGAGGTGACTGCAAACCCAACAACTGGTCAAAAGATGATCCCAGAGGTCTGAACTTCAGTTTGATATGTGTTTGCCTAGCCAATCATTATTTACATTTTCCGGAGTCCCCCAGTAGCAAACAATGTCAAATCACGCACCCTATGTCCTCCTCTGGTCAGGTGTAGTGTCTGTCTTTTAAACCTTCCTTTCCCTGCTCGTGTATACATGTTTACAACCACATCATGCTCAACAGCACAGGTAAGTTACGCTGTGAACCTTTACCTACTTTCTTTCTGTGTGTGCAAATTCTTTCTGCCAGCAGTCAGCGCTTTTTTCTTTCCTTCAGGCACATGCATTACCATCGGGCCACTTCAATATGAAAGTGTATTTGTAGATAATATAGTAGCTTGGACATATGGCTTGGTGTTGTTCAAACCCAGAGAAGTCCGGAGAGGCCCTCTGACTTGGATGACATGGACAGGGCACCAAACACTAATGCCACATTGCCCCAATACTATGCTCTCACTCACTGGAGCACTAAAAACCATGATAAGCTATCAATATCTATAATGACCACTAATTTTAAAGGGTTTGTAGACTCATCTTATCACACAACAGTGTTTTACCTTAATGCATCAACAGGACATTTGTGAGGAAACTACTTCAGTAAAATGTGAATGTATGGCAATATGTTTTAAGGCTAAACAGTCCTGAATGTGCATTTAGGCATGTAGACATTGTCAGGATTACCTACTAAAGATCAAAACAAGCATCAGAATGGAGAAGAAGTTGATTTAAGTGACTTTGAACTGGGCATGGTTGTTGATGCTAGACATGCTGATCTGAGAATTTCAGAAACGTCCGATCTACTGGGATTTACACACATAACCATCTATAGGGTTTATGGAGAATGGTCCAAAAAAGGCAGTTCTCTTGGCAAAAATGCCTTGGTTGGAACTGATAGAAAGGCAACAGTAACTCAAATAACCACTTGTTACAACCAAGGTATGCAGAAGAGGATCTCATCTCTGAATGCACAACACATTGAACCTTGAAACAGATGGGCTACAGCAGCAGGAGACCACACCAGGTTGCCACTCCTATCAGCTAAGAACAGACAACTGAGGCTACAATTTTCGCGGACTCAACAAATTTGGACATTAATAAATTGTAAAAACGTTACCTGGTTTGATGAATTTCTGCTGCAACTTTCATATAGTAGGATCAAAATTTGGCATCAACGGCATGAAAGCTTGGATCCATCCTGCTTTGTATCAATGGTTCAGGCTGATGGTGGTTGTGTAATGGTGTAGGGGATATTTTCTTTGCATACTTTGGTCCCTTACAACCAATTGAGCATTGTTTAAATGACACAGCCTACCTGAGTTTTGTTACTGATAATGTCAATCCCTTTATGACTGAGATGTACCCATCTTCTGATAGCTACTTCCAGCAGGATAATGCAACATGTCACAAAGCTCAAATCATCCCCAAATGGTTTCTTGAACATGACAAATGTTCAGTGAGTTCACAGTACTCAAATGGCCTCCACAGTCATTAGTTCTCAATCCAAAGGAATGGATTGCCTTTGGGATATGGTGGAATGGCAGATTCACATCATGAATGTGCAGCCGACAAATCTGCAGCAACCACCATGTCAATATGGACCAACATCTCTGAGGAATGTTTCCAGCACCTTGTTGAGTCTATGCCACAAAGAATTACAACAGTTCCAATGGCAAAAAAGGGTCCAACCCAGTAATCCATCACAGGGCATTCTTAATCTTAATCTTAAATGTATCAAATGTATTTACTCTTTATTACAGGGTGATAATTTCCTATACAAAGTACACTTGCTTTATCAATATATTTTTTTTTTGCTTTTGTTAAATCAATTGATAATTTAAATTACAAACAGCAGATCTAATTATTTATTACCCAAAGTATTTTTTATCAATGCAGTACCAAATGCAGTAGAAAAGGGCACCACATTTTTACCTGTGTTATGATGTGAAATTTTGCATACAAGTTGATAAATATTTTGTATGTCTTTATTTGTAACTTAGACAAAGCAATGTAATATTAGTGTTACATTATAGATAATAACAGCAATGGTTTGATGGTTTAAGAACCCCTTCCCCCCTTTTAGGAATGAGTCTCTTTGTAATTTTATGACAGGGTTGGGGGAAGTGTCTCAAACAAGTTTGACCAATATTTCTCTGCTAAAGTCTCTCAGTCAACCCCCACAGGAAAACCAGGCTGCCTAACTGCCAAGCTTTAGCTTAACACATGGTTTGGAGGGCAGGTGTGAAGGTATTCTGTCCCCCCATTGGTCTGAAGTATGGCTGTTTGGAACTGTCTTGTATCAAAAGCCCTTAATTACCACAACGCCCTATTGGCTCTAGATTTTGGACAGAAAACCTATAAATTCGCTTGCTTTACCTCACTCTCTCTCTCTCTTACCAAACTGATGAAAGACCATCTCACACCATGAACTGAAAAGGACAACACAACACAATGAAGAGCACAGCTCGGCTGCCGTATTGAGACAGGCATATGGCCCGTTCTGAAGAAAGCTGACCACAAATGATGCCTTAACTAGAGACATTGTAAGTAACTAACAAGTCTGTGTGCTGCCTGAAACTACACATCAACATTTATCAGGTTGTATAGTTGCTAATATTCAAATGTACTTTGCATATTTTTATTATTTATAAATATTATCAATAATACATCATTTAAATTGTAACTTAACTCCCGTTTGTCTTTTACTATACCTAATTTCCTGAGGTTATAAATGTAGAAGAGAAGGTGGGGAGAAGTTATATGGTACAATACCTTATAAACAGTGGTAGGTCTGTGAGATTTGAGGCATTCTGTCAAAGGCTACATATTTATAACAGAAAAGGGGAAAGTAGAGTAATATATTACTACACCAAGACAAAACAACCTGTAATAATCATCTCTGTTCAACACATCTATAATCTCCTAATCAAATCAAATGTATTCAGTTTGCACTGATCAGTTATACAGTAGCTAGTGATGAATTTGGTGATTATCCATAGATCAGACTCCACACAATGATGGTCAATTTTGCAGCAAAGGAATTTTGTCAATTCATGGGTCAAAAAATATGTCTTTACTTCACTGAAAAATGTAATGTATTACTTCAAAACATAGAAGGCGTAGTTATTTTAATTCATTATCATTTAAGAGTCCTGTTCAAATGTATAGTAGTGTACATATGTTGAAGATTTTATGTAATATTTGCAATTTTTATATTTTCTGTGAAAGCCATTTGTCTTATGTAAAGTAACTGTGAGCAATGTTGTTCTAAATTAAATTTTGGCAAAACAGTAACATACATCAGCATCTTTGCCACTCTAAAAAATGTTTGTCTTCTGCAAGAGTATTTAGTAATGCTTGAGAACCTTCATATGCACATCTCTCAAGGCATGCTTTTGATTAAAAAAGCTGGCTTGTTTTCACTTTAAGTAGTTGTTACTTTCTTTGCTTCCTTGGTGTTTTCTTCTGTTCTAACTCAGGTATGAATTTAGGCATTGAGTAATAGCAGCTTGCCTTGTTGTTTCACCAAAGCACTGGAGCACCAAATAAAAGGGCAAGACCTTCTTAGCAGAAATGTCAAGTGCATGATTCATTGGAAGCCATTAAGTGCATCATTTCATTTCAGGATTAGATGAAAAGGTTACATTGCCCGCCCCCTCTACTCTAACTCATTTAATGTTGTTCTTTATGAATGTGACTTACAGAACGTGATAAATATGGCAAGGTTATAATGAAAAATAATAAACCAAGCCAGGAACCTGATACTGAATAGAATCTTGTCTTTCAAACAACCAATTTTAAATTACGGTTTAGAATAACTAATGTAAAAGGTTGTTCCAGACTGTTCTATAAAAGACAATAATACATTTCACCACATCAATAATCTAAGTGTATGGTTGTTTAAATCACTTTATCTCCACATTTCAGCTAGGAACATAATTATAACTAGGGAGTATAGTTATACAATTTCATCTCTAGAGTTTCTATGTTATTCCATGTCTAAGTTGTGCACTTCCGTTATCCCACAGAGGTTTTAAATGCATACACTACAGAGCTTATGCTGATATCACAAGTCATCTTAATATTGTAAAGATAACTACTACTTTTGTAAGCAGTGCCTTCAATTTCATGACCTCTACCTGTCAGTATAGGGGATATCTTATTAATCACAGCATTTAAATAATAGGTTAAAATACATTTCTTTATCATTACTACTTTTTAATAGCCAATTGTTATGGTTTCTCATATTGTATAATTGTCTATCTGACAGTTTTTAAGGTTATAGAAGCAGAAGTCACCATGAGTGACAGCATATTCTTTTCCTGTCTCTGAATAATAGCTACTTTGATACAATGATCCTTCTGGTCTTCAATCAAGATCTCAGAGTAAATGGGGCTATTACAGAGGAGTATGGGTGAACCACAGTCATTGACAATATCATCAATGTAGAGCAGCAATTAAAGATGATCTTGTTAATCAATTAAACTGTCAATTGTTTTCTTGATTGATTAACTATGGTGATCTAACTACTGTATTATTTTCCTATATTAATTAAATAAAAAGTATCATGATTTAAAAACAAATCATGGACAATAATACAATTCTGTTTGTAGCAGAAATCTTTCCACAGTTTGTTAAATGCATGGAGCACTGTTTTGTAAAATGTTGCTGTCTTTTAGTGGTATGGTTGTAAAACAGATACAACTGAACTTCTAACTATCAATATTTCTGTGTTGCACTAGCTCGGGTATCAGTGGCCTGTGCCTGCTTGCTCCTATTTGCCTTTATAGGATCTTTAACACGATTAGTCTAGCTGCATGTTTTACTCCATGAGCCTTTTAAAATGAGTTTGGAAAGGTAAAGTGTAACCTTGAATGAATCTTTTAAATATCTCTGTAAAGCCCTCATTCTCAGCCATTGACAATAGTACCATATCATGCTATTTTCTAAGACTGCTTAATCCCCACAGCATAGGGCGCAAGGCAGAATCAATCCCTGGACAGGGCACCAGTCAATTGCAAGGTGAGCACACATGCACACCAATACTAATTTAGCAACCAGACTACCTGGATGAAACCCACTCAGACTAGGGGAGAACATGTAAACTCCACTCAAAGAATACCTGGGACATGAATCCTGGCCTCCTTACTGCAAGGCAGCAGTGTTACCACTGTGCCACCAATGACAGTAATCTTTTGTCTTTCACAAGCATGCAGAAAAGGTAAAACCTATGATGGGTGCATTCTTTCTTCCTGATAAACTCATTCACCTGATTTAATTTGGACAAGCTTTACTGTACTTTGTTTTTGTATCATATGAAATAATTGTATTAAATCATTTTTTCATTTTTTTATGTATTTTAAATACTTTCTGACTGATTCTTGAAATTCACAATTACTTTAGAGAAAGGAATGGCACAAAATTAATTTAATTTCAATTGCGTACAAATTTAAAGTATCAGTCTTTAAGGAAAATTATTAATAAAACACTGCTTAACTTTAATATATCAATATAAAAAAATTATTGGGATAAAAAAGTTAATCTTAAAACTAAAATAATATGTTCCGAATGTAATAAAATACACCCTATTATTACCAGTACTCAAACACCTGGCAAACTCCATACAATGGCATTCTTGGGAATGTAACTTTTCATCTCTAAACACAGCTCCTTCTCAAATATTTCATTACTAAAATCCTCCTTTCCCTATAATTCAATGACATGGAAAAATGTCTCTCTATATATAAAAGAAAATCCTGGAATGGAAAAGCAAGGCGACGATACATGATCTTCTCGGAAGTTCTCGAAAGACATTTTAAAGACCCATGAGAGAAAAAAGACTGGCCATGGAGCGTCTCGCGGGGACCGTAAACATGAGACTTGGTGCCAAGAGATTGTTCCAGGGCAGTCTCGTGGGGACGTGGAACATAAGAGTCTTGCAAGACACACCCTTCTTATCAAATAAGACCTTGGACAGCCAGCAAAACATTCAGTCATGTAGAGTCACGTGGCACACACAAAGTCTGTACTCTCAGCAAAGAAGAAAGAGCAGTGCGGAGAAAAGAGACCCAAGGCGTGATACATATGCAGAGAAAGGTACAAAATATAAAAGCAGTAACAGTCGAAAGTATTTTAGTGTCCCAGCCAAGCTCAAGCCTTTTTTGTTTTAAGTGACTGTTAGGTCCGATCGAGGGAGGACAGAGTACAGCACGGAAAACTGATAGCTGGGTGCTGATTGATGCGGTAAGGGGGAGGCGAGACTCGTGGGAGGAGGGGTTGGAGAGGGTGCTAGAAAGTTGTGTTTGGGGTTACGCAGTCGGCGATTGTTAAAGCAGAACTTTTGTGACACTTTATTACGTCAGTCGCTACAATATCAAAAAAAAGATAGCACAGATCGCATTGACGTAAACAAAAGGAAATTAGTTTAAGTCAGAGAATTTCAAAAACGGGGTTTAACTCACATGCATTTATTGGTTATTGGGCAAAAAAAATGATTAACTGCTGATGATGTTGATCGTTTTGTCTGTGCTGAAATTCCAAACAGAGAAACCTATCCTAAATTATGGTACAAAGACATTAAACACAAGTCTCACAGACCTCATTTAAAAGATTCAGCATATTGGGACACGAAAGATTCCAAATATTGTTTATACAGAAGTTCTGAAATAAAAATGAACCTAATAAAATAGCAACAATTCAAAGAAAAAAAATCTTAAAGGTGTGTATCCGGAAAACCAAACATGGGGGATGGCGAGAGAAGCGAGCGGGGGGCGAAGGCCCCTAGTTAAGAAATAAGTAAATAATCTAGAAAAAATAAAAGTAGAGAACATTCTTAATTTAGTTGAAGTTTGCATTCTGATATGTGCTTGCATATTTTAAATATTTTTCCCCTTTGGAAATAATGGTAAATGGTAGAGTTTTGCTCCACACATAATTTAGATTTTACTTATTCCTGTTCTGCTGTAGTTTAAATGGCATTTTCTAGTGATCGTCAGTCACATACTTCATTTATATAATCTTAATGAGTCAGGGGCAGTTTGACATCTCCAGTGATTAAGTCAGATTTGTCTGTGACATGTCCCATCAAAATCAAATAAGTTTGATGTTGCCTAAATCAATGATTGCTCATCCTGAATTTTGGAGGTTTTCTTTTGTTTCTTTCTGTCCTGCCTGGCCAGCAAACCTTATTCTATGTTAATTAGTATTGCCTAATTTTTTTTGTATTTTTTTTTCTTTCTTCATCATCCTTTAAAGCACTTTGAGCTATATCATTTGTATGAAAATATACTATATAAATAAATGTTGTTGTTGTTGAACAACCCACATAACCGATTGGGCTCAGCACCTGCAAGACAAAGAGTGAATGTCAGGTATGAAGCCAGTTTAATAGCTGGCAAAGGCAGGAAAGACCTAGAAGGACTAGAGCTTGGTGATGGAGACTGTCTTTGGAAACCTGGAACATTACCTCTCTGGTGGGAAAGGAGTCTGAACTGGTGTGGGAGGGGGAAAAGTACCAGCTAGGTATATTTTGTGTCATATTTGGTGTCACCTCCACATACTGTATGTGTGTATGTATGGGTTCTGGAATGAACTTTTAGGACTATGGTGGTTTCTCTTCTATTCTGGAGTATTCATGTGGAAAAGACAGCAGGTGAGTGTGGGGATACTCACAAGCTCCTGACTGAGGTACTGTGTAATTGGGATTCTCTTCAGTGAATGAGAGGGTTGCCTATATTTCGTAAAAAGAGACAATGTCTGACTATTGTTTACATGTATGCACACCACAGCTGTTTGGAATACTCAGCCTTCTTAGAAAAGGTGGGTGAGATGCTTAGAGGCAAAGCTATCAACTGATCAACACTTGGTAGTAAGCTGGATTCGAAGTGAGGAGCGTAGGCTGAATGGACCAGGTAAGTAGTTATGGTTTGTAGGGAATATTTTTCAGAATATCACGATGAGTTCAACTCCTAGCTTCAAAAGAACATCTACCAAGTGCAAAGTGAAGCTGAGGACATTGATTCATGATGGACCCTGTTTAAGACCTTAGTTGTGGAAGCGGCTGGTAAAAACTGTGGTCCTGTAATGGTCAGGACATCTCATAATGGAAACCCTACTTGAAACTGAACTTTATTGCCAGGCAACACAGTTTCTAGGAATTTTTCTTGTGTTACATCCATAGACTAACACAGTACAGTGGTGCTTGAAAGTTTGTGAACCCTTTAGAATTTTCTATATTTCTGCATAAATATGACCTAAAACATCATCAGATTTTCACTCAAGTCCTAAAAGAAGATAAAGAGAAACCAGTTAAGCAAATGAGACAAAAATATTATACTGTACTTGGTCATTTATTTATTAAGTAAAATGATCGAATATTACATATTTGTGAGTGGCAAAAGTATGTGATCCTTTGCTTTCAGTATCTGGTGTGACCCCCCTTTGCAGAAATAACTGCAACTAAATGTTTCCAATAACTTTTGATCATTCCTGCACACTGGCTTGGAGGAATTTTAGCCCATTCCTCCGTACAGAACAGCTTCAACTCTGGGATGTTGGTGGGTTTCCTCACATTAACTGCTCGCTTTAGGTCCTTCCATAACATTTCGATTGGATTAGGGTCAGGACTTTGACTTGGCCATTCCAAAACATTAACTTTATTCTTCTTTAACCATTCTTTGGCAGAAGGACTAGTATGCTTAGGGTCGTTGTCTTGCTGCATGACCCACCTTCTCTTGAGATTCAGTTCATGGACAGATGTCTCGACATTTTCCTTTAAAATTCTCTGATATAATTCAGAATTCAATGTTCCATCAATGAAGGCAAGCCGTCCTGGCCCATATGCTTGAACGCAGTGTTTTCCTTTCTCCAAACATAACGCTTTTCATTTAAACCAAAAAGTTCTATTTTGGTCTTATCCGTCCACAAAACATTCTTCCAATAGCCTTCTGGCATGATCTTTAGCAAACTGCTGATAAGCAGCAATTTTTGGAGAGCAGTGGCTTTCTCCTTGCAACCCTGCCATGCACACCATTGTTGTTCAGTGTTCTCCTGATGGTGGACTCATGAACATGAACATTAGCCAATGTGAGAGAGACCTTCATTTCCTTAGAGGTTCACATACTTTTGCCACTCACAAATATGTAATATTCGATCATTTTCCTACACAGTGCAAGGTCTGAAAATAGAAAATATACAATATGAGAAGGATTTTGGAGTCAACTGCCAGACAGTGTTCAGAAGCCATTAAGAAGGCTAACATAATTAGGTTATATAGCACAATGTGTATAGTACAAGTCCAAGGAGGTTATGCTGAAGCTTTTTAATACACTGGTTAGACCTCACCTGGAGTACTGTGCATAGTTTTTGTCTCCAGACTACAAAAAAATAAAAAAAGTCCTTGGTGAAGAGAACAGTGACCAGGCTGATTCCAGGGCTTTGAGGGATAGATTATGAGGAAAGATTAAAAGAGCTGAGCCTTTTCCATTTAAGAAAAAGAAGATTAAGAGGATACATGATTGAAGTGTTTCACATTTTAAGGGAATTAGTATATTGGATTAAGACTGTTACTTTTAAAGGATTTCATCAAGAATAGGGGACACAGTTGGAAACATTCATTCATTGTGGGTATTTGATTCATCACTCCTGTTTGCTTTTATGGGCGGTATATCAAGGTGCAGCTGAGGATGTGAGGGTGTTTAGCTGGGGAGGCTAGGGATATCATTTTTGCTTTATGCACGTGATGTGGCTGTGGCCTTTGGCACATACCCAAGCGATTCGCTGACAAGTGTGAAGTGACTGGGATGATGATCAACACCTACAGTACAATTGTGAGGCCATGGTTTTCTCTTGGAGTGGAGTGCTCTTTCCAGGTAATGGCGGGGACAACTGCCCTTAGTGGAGGAGTTTTAATACTAACTTTGGATCTTGCTCACAAGTGACAGAAAAGGGGAATGTAAGATTGACAAGAGGATTGGAGTGGTGGCAGCAGTTTTGTGGGTGCTGTACCAATCAATGGTGGTGAACTGGTAGAAATTAATCTAAAGAAAAAGTCTTGGTTTACCAGTCAATCCCTGTTCTCTACTATGGTCATAATCTGTGGATAATTACTAAAAGAATGAGACTGTGAATACTAGTTACAGAAATGTGATTTTTTGCAGGGTGAATGGGTTGACATTGATAGAGTGGAGTAATAGCAACAGAAAACTGAAACACATGAACAGGTTTCAAATGTGAAATGTGAAAAGAAGAATGCATTTTAAAATGAGTCAAGGAACAAGTAACCAATGTCACTTTTTGAAGTATAGTAAAGGTGTAATCAGTCTCCACTGCATGTGCTGTACTTCTGCATCCTGGCCTCGGATCTGGCTAACCCCTGAAATTTCTGCTTTGTGATTTGTAACGTGCTGTACAATACCGCCACAAAGGAGTAATGCAACTCCAATGGATTCCTTTATTTTTTTATGTTTTTTATTAACAGGCTGAACTGAAACTGTTAAAACAGAGAACACAAAAAAAAATAATTGTTCAAGCTGTAATTTCTCCTCTTCTCACAGTAACACAACAAACACTGGGATGCGATGCTAAATTACAACAACATACATATATTAATGCACCGCTCAGTATACAAATACAAAATGAAATAATATACCTGAAATGTTAAAGCAGAGAAAATAAAAAATGACTGCTCAAGCTGCACTGATACAATTCCTTCTATTAACAAAAAACACGTGGAAAGGCTATTATAGTGGAAAGGAATGTTCACATTAACACAAAAGCAAAATTAATAGAAAATCATTCAAAAACAACAATTGTACACTACGAAGATCATATTATCATTAGACCATGTATTACCAATAAAAATTTAACTCAAGAAATTTAAAATAATTTAATTAATTTTACTATACAGAGAATAAAAGCGTGCTTACTTCCTCTCACAGTAACACAACGAACACTAGGAGAGGCTCACATTGATGACTTAACATTAACACAATAAACGGAGTAGGGAAACATAACAGGAACAGAGCAGGAAGCATACAACATAATAAATGTTATCAAGATTTGATGAAGCTCCAAATAACTAACTTAGAAACCTGTTACAATGGGGCCAGTAAATCACAGACCAATTTAAAGTGGATGTCTCAGCTTGTGAGACACACCTTTTGCCCAATGAGAGTAAAACCAACAGTTATTGGGTCCTTCATGTTTTGTCAGACAAGTCCAGCACAACTCCATCCTTGTATCCCTGGCTCATCCATTGCTTGCTAAGCCAGCGTAGACATTAGTAGCTGTGGTTCTCAACACCCGACCACCATCTTAGCTGCCTCCAAGCGACACCGGCCAGACTGCACATGGTCGGCTGTCTTCCTTCTTGCTCCCCTGATGTACCTTGGATCCTGGGGTAGGACTCCCTCTCGATCACCCCCATCCTCAAGAATTAATCAGTGGGGATGATTTCACTCTACAGCACCAATCCTTTGCTGGGGGTGTACAGATGACCCACTAGTCGCAAGTGACCAATATATAATATAATTCTCAGTGTTTTGGAAGAGTGCAGCTGTATGGTAAATAAAAAGTTATGTATTAGCACAAGTAAATATAAACTTAGTATAAAGTTTTATAAGTGTTAAAACTTAGTGTGAACTTTTATACGAATCATGTATGCCAAGGAAATAGCTAAATAAAGGCACATGCCAAATTTCTTTTTTAATTGTGACCACCAATATTTTATAACCCAGAGAAGGGGGAGAATGATGAATGGAGACAGCCTGAAGTCAAAGAAGGGGGAGGACCTGCCGGTTGAGCATGTTAGGAAATAAGGGAAGCAAGGAATGATAATGAGGGACAAGGTATGAGGAATATTGGTGGTTTCTGAATGGGCCTGGAAGGGGCCAGCTGGAGTGGGGAGTCAGAAGAAGCAGCGAATGAGCTGTTTCAAGTAAGGTCAAAGTGATAAGAAATGATTATATAAACTGTAACTTTTGGCTTGATCAGGGCTCAACTCAGTTTGGCTTAATTGGGTTGAGTCTGCTTTATTGATTATTGAAATAAAGCTAATTACTTTGTTTGCCTATCCTCTGACTCCTACAGCCTTCTTTCAAGGCTCCACCATTTCTGGTGACCCCAACGTGAGGAGGAAACAGGCGGCTGCGGGATTTGAAGGTGGGATGGTGCTCTGTGAAATGGACAAAGGTGGTGGCCACCTAGAAAATTAAGCAATATTTCATTAAAATTTTTTGTGTAAGTTTTAAACAGCGTCCACCCCTCCAACGAAGAAAGTGGCAGAAAGCATCTCTAAAAGAACAAGGTAGGATAAAGGGATAGGCACACAGACTCAAATAAAAAAGTGTCAAAGCTGTACAGCTACAGTAGTCTGATGGATACCGCTCTGTTCTGGGGAAACTGAATTGGTCAGTTGTAAGACCTACATATACTAGGGTTACCATGATGACGGCTTAATAGAAGCCGTGGCAGTGGCAGTGGAATTCCTGCTGTATCGCTTCCTACTGTGGCCAAGATTGTTCTCCCAGTGTAGTGTGAGTGGGATGGCATAAAAAGAGGCAACAGATTGCCAGCCACCTGCAAGCCGCTATTGAGAGAGAACTGGTCAGGGGCAAGAGTGCTGCAGCATGTGTTGCGCTGACAGCCCCTTCTAACTGCACCGATATTAAGTGTTTAGTGGAAGAATTGACTTCAGATGAAAGAGATGGGGGCTGCAAGGTATAGGTGAAAAAGCCTGTCTGGATACCACTTCCAGGCTTGCCTTTTAGGTGCAAGAAGGAAGGGTTAAATTGAGGCAGATAGAATGTGTGAGCTAGTGTTAGGGACAGATAAGGGAACAGAATAGTTTAAAATAAGTAAAACAGCCAGTTAAGAATGGTAAGAATAGGGAAGCACGATTAGAAATAATCAGGGAGTTGAAATGGACGGAAAAGAGTTGCCTGTGGATATATTGGGACAAAAAGTTCCCCTCCTTTAGAAACTCATTGAAAAATTGTCACCAAAATGAAAGAACAAAGGGTATTGGGGCCCACTGGCCAAAAAAGGGCTTGTTTAACTTGGGACTGTGTGAAGAAATTATAAAGCACATAAAAAAAGACAAAAGATGTCAGTGAAGATAGAGGAAATAAGAGAAAGGCAGAACTGGACATAATGCAAATATTTGTGGGCGAAGCAATAAAAAAAGGTACAGCACTAGAGAAAATAAGCCATTGCTTTAAGGATGGGGAGGAAGAAAAACATATCCACAGGACTCCATCGGCACCACTGTTGGATGTATCATATAAATTCTTGGCAATAGAAGGAAAAGTGGAGTTTAAGGACAGACAGAGCTGCGAGATGAGGAGGAGAAATTACAAGAAGAAAAAAGGAAGGAGCCAGGACAGGGCAAGCTGGAAGGGTGACAACAGGGACCGGCCCAGGAACAGCGCTGGTAACAAAGTAATAATACTAATGAAAATCTAATGTGGTGGGAAGAAAGAACTGTAGCTTCTCAAAAAAAGCAGCAAATTAAGAATAAAAAGAGTGCAGGCTATAACAATTTGAGGGAGGTTCTGAAAGAATATCAAAATACTGAAAGACTCTGAACAGACTAATTATAGGACCGTAATGAGGGAACTTGGTAATCCAGATTTAGGATTTGCAGAGAAATGGGGAAGACCGAGAGAAACACTGGAAGGAGCTAGCGAAAGTGGAAACAAGAAGCATGAAGTTAGTTTTTCAACACCCCGAAATCTAGGAGCTGAGACATGTATTCCTATTAATACAGGATGTTCCATTGAAAGATCATGTACTGATATGACAGCTGAAGGTGGTGAGGCTGAAAGTAAGAATCGTGGAAATTGGAAACGAATGCATAACAAAATGGAGAATGAATCTGAAGACGATGAGGATTGGGATGAGGGTATATTAGAACTGTTAAGGAATGTAATGCAAGAAAAAGGGTGAGCCACAAAGGGAGCATGGGGAAGAAAACAGGTCTCAGTGTGGACCCCGTCAATGAGGGAAACCCCAAGGGAAAAAGAGCTGAATGAATAAGTAAGAAGCCTACAAAGGCAAGTTATTGATTTGAGCCTGTAAAACTTAGATCAAGCATTTGATACCGAGCAGGAAGGATATGCAAATAAATTAAGAAACAGGAGGACACTGAAACCACTTGCCAGATTATGAGGAGGACAATACCCAGTGTACAGTACCGAGCACAGTACATGCCATGGATAACACAGAATCTGGAAAGTGTGGTGTCAGGGCTCCCCAGCATTTATGGGGGGGCGGGCAAATGGATTACAGCATTTGAGGATAAAACAACAGAGAAATTGCTGGTTGTGGGGGACATAAAGGCATTGCTAGCAAGAATAGGGGGCAGCAGTACAATGTCAAATTTGCTTAAGCGAGCCAAACTGTCAGATGAGCTGGGCACTGCTGTGTATGGTTCAAATCTCTTTGACCCTCATAGGGCAGCATTGTGGAGGGTCCTCTGGGAAGAGTACCCATCTAAATTAGATCCAAACATGTTGAAGGGGGACCCTATTGGTGACGCGGAAAATCCTGTTCCTTTTGTGGATAGACAGTTGAGAAAGTGGAGGTTGGAAACAGAGAAGGATTCCGAGAAGGATCCGTTATCAACTGTACTGTTCCGAAGGGTAGTGATCGAGACCTTGCCTAGGCTAGTTAGAGATAGGCTGGAGGACACTTTAGGCCTGGAAGCGAAGTTGTATAGAGAGTTCTATGCTCTGTTCTATGCGGTGGCCAAATTACAATGCACCCTAGGCCCAGAGCTAAAGGAATTATAATGGACTCCAAGCTCAAACCCAGTCAAATTGGGGTCAACAGAAGGCTGTGTCAGGATCCACCAATCCTTGGATGGGGTTCGTTCAAGACTTTTAGGGAGGCCCAGAGGATCCTACTTGGGAAGGACAGTGCCCAATGCTATCTTGGGGTGCTGACCGTGAACCAGTCACTAATGTAGAAATAGAAGGAAGATGTACTTGAGTAATGATAGACATTGGAGCCACACACACCTGTGTCCAAAAGAAAGATACGACACACCTTCCCATGTCTGGAAATCACATTAAGATGGTGAATTCTTGGGACAAGCTTAATTCATTCCGTTAATGGCTCCAGTACAACTTTGCTTACAGGACAAGGTAACGAAAATTCCGATACTGGTCTCAGATCAATCATCCATAAATCTTTTAGGAAGGGATGCACTGTGCAAAATGAATGTTACGATTTTGTGCACCCCAGCTGGAGTGCACTTAGATACAGGTTGCATTTCAACCCAGATGGCTGTTCAAATGCAGATAGCTACTGTATATTTAGTAGGAGATAAGCCCTCGGACTCATTCACTCATTCAATCAGCCAGTTCTGGGAAAAGTTGGGACAATTTGTCTCGTCCGGACTGCCACAGGCCAGAAAATGCAGGCTAGAGTTTCACTGTACTATGATTTATGACACTAAAAATGATGAGGAATTTGAGAAAAAATGTCTCTCTGAGACAGGCTTCAAGCCTGTCTCACTTTACTTGCGATACATTATAATTAGCAAGCAGGGAGCAGTTATGCAAATAGAATAGAATCAGTTCACAAACAAATGGTTTTGGGTTCCTGAGGTCATTCCACATGTGATGTTACTTGTAACAGCAAATTTTGAGAGTAAAGATTTGGGTCCCATGGTAAAAAGAGCAGAAAAAGTAGAATGGGTGGAGAAAGCAGTGAACGCCATAATTGAGGATTGGCCCGCTGAGGTTCCCAATCCACATACACTCTTGACTAACGTGCCTGAAGAAACAGAATATTTTACTGTCATTGATTTGTATTCAGCCTTTTTCATATAAAGGGAAGCAATACACATACATGTCTCAAGGGTTCAAGCATTCACCTCATGTGTTTAATCAGGCTTTGAGGACAGACTTAGAGGTTGTGGCAGTAGGGGGCAGTAGTGCACCCTTGAACCCTCAGGTAAAACTCCAGACACCAGGTAAAAGTCCAAAGACTCTTTATTTTCTTTTAACAATGTGCACAAAGCACCCTCCACACTACTCATCCAATAAACACAATACTTCTCCTAATAATCCTCCTCCTCGCCCAGACACTTGCTCCTCTACCTCCCAGCTCAGCTCAGTGTCTGGACTGAGGCACCGCCCTTTTATAGCCCCTGACCCGGAGGTGTTTCTGTCCCAACAGTCCACAGTTCCTTATTCCTTCCGGGTCAGGGCAATCAGTCTTTTTCTTCAACCCGGGAGCACGTCGTTCCTTCCCGTCACGTGACCGTGACGTACTCCCGGGTCATAAGGCATCACAGAGCCTATAAGCCCCCCCACAGCGACTCCTGGTGGTCCCCAAGGTATCCAGCAGGGCTGTGTATAAACACTACAAAGTCCATAAGGCCCTGCTGGACCTCGGGGCACGATCCTGCTGTCGGGAGAGCTCCTCCTGGCGGCCTGGGGGTGAGGACCGGCACGGGAAGCCGGCAGTCCTCCACAAGGTCTTGCTGTTGGAAAGTGTGGTGATTCAATACGTTGATGATATTCTGCTTTGTTCTGCCACCCAAGAACAATGCCATGTGGATTCAATTTAATTAATTCTGAAATCTGCACAGGGAGGACATAAAGTCTCAAAAACTAAATTACAGTACTGTCAACCAAGTGTGGAGTATTTGTTGCAGAATCATCTCTCAAGGCCTTCGAGCTATTGCCCCTTCACAATTAGAAGGGGTCAGCAAAGCCAATTACTGTAGGACAAATGATGGCCTTTTTAGTTATGACTGCATTCAGTTCTGAGTGGATTCCTAACTATATACTAAAGACTGCCCCTCTGAGGGATCTCATGAAGTCTGCAGGACTGCAGAACCTGAGAAATACACTAGACTGGACTATAGATGTGAATGCTGCTTTTAATGCCATTAAACAGGAACTTCAGTCTACACCGGCACTTGACTTACCAAATTATGATAAACCATTCCTGCTTTATGTGGGAAATGCGTACTCATGACTTGCGACAGCTGTCCTCATGCAGGACACCTGTACTGGAAGGAGACGACAACCTATTGCCTTTATAGCACCAAACTGGACAGTGTGGCTCAGGGTTACCCGCCCTGCTTTCAACGGTTCGTGGCAGTTCAGTTTGCATATGACAAAGCAGCTGCTATTACAATGGGCTACCCAGTGTCTATACTGGCGCACCATAAGATAGTTGAACTTATTAATCAAGGTAGATTTGTAATGACACCTGCCAGACTGATTGCTGCATCTTTGTTGCTGACATATCAAGATGTTACCATTCATAGGTGTGACACATTGAAAATTGCTGAAGTTTGTTCCAGCAGAGGGGGAGCCACATGTTTGCGTTGCAGACTCACTAATTTTCACAAAATTGCAACCTGATTTGGACTCTTTTCTGCTCCATAATCCCAACCATGTGTTTTTTGTTGATGGTTCTTGTTTTAAGGACCACTTAGGCCTTCATGTGGGATTTGGGGTTGTAGAGTATGTTGGGGGACAGTTCAGAACACTGGTTTCTCAAAAATGTGATCAGCCATGCTCAGCACAATTGGCTGAGCTGAAAGCCCTTACCGAAGCATGCAGGTTAGGGGAACAAAAAATTGTCACTGTCTTCACAGACTCAGCTTATGCACATGGAGTCTGCCATTTCTTTGGAGCTATATTGAAACAAAGGGGCTTCAAAATGAGTGATGGATCACCCATTTAACACTGTAATTAGATTATGCAATTAACAGCAGCAATGTTAATGCCAAAAAAACTTGCCATTGCTAAGCGCCAAGCCCACAATAAAGGGAACAACTATGTGATTCTATGGCCTGTCAGGCTGCCAACTCTGCAGTGACTGTGCTAGCACCACTGGTCATTATTGAGACAAATACCACGGAAAAAGACATAATTACTGTGCAAGACAGAGCCAGAATGGCAGAGAAAATGTTTTGGGACCGCCAAGTGAACAAAGGTCAGCTCAAGGACTATGATGTGCTCCAAATGGTTTGCTTGTAACCCCTGTCTCACTCTTAAAAATGCTGATTAGGGAAGTGCGTGGTTCTGACCATTGAGCAAGGGGTGAAATGCTGAATAAGATTAAAAATTATGGTTTTTGGTCACCTTATTTACAAGTGGCAGTGGACAAGTACCTGTCAGACTGTGAAATCTGTGCAAAAAACAATGTCAGAAAAGGAATCACTGCCCCTTTAGGGCACATTCCAGTACCGGAAGGTCCATTTAAACATCTTTTGATGGACTATGCAGACATGAATGTTACAATTTCTAGAAAAAGATACCTGCTAGTAATAATAGACAGATTCAGTAGATGGATAGAAGCTATACCCTCACCTGATCAAAGTGCTAAAACAGTGATCCAGTTCTTGACACAGGAAGTCCATACTAAGGTTTGGCATCCTGTCAATGATTAGCACTGAGAATAAAACAGAGTGACACATTTAACACCACATGAAATGCTTACTGGCCGGCCAATGCCTTCACTTTTTTGGAGGGAACCCCATAAGTGTCCCCCATTAGAGCAGCTAGAACTTGAAATGCAGTGCTATGTAAGACAGTTAACTACTATCCATAAAGCTATATATTCATAGGAAAAGAAAAGGCAGCTTGCTCCAGAAGAACCCGAACACCCTATCAGGTCTGGGGACAAGGTTTACCTTAGGGTTTTCCGAAGAAGGTGGGACCAAGCAAGATGAGAAGGCCCATTTGAGGTGAAACGAGCTACAGCCACAGCAATCCAAGTGAAGGGAAGCACAACTTGGTACCATCTGAACCACTGCATCAGAGTCCCAAGGGCACCTCATGGACCACAAAGCTTCTGATGGAGGAGGAGCAGTCACATCAGGAGACACTGCAGATGTCTCGCCAGAGGCCACTCCAGGTAACTCCCAAAGTGGATGACAAAGTCCAGGGGAACAGCCAGGCAATCAAGATATCAGTCTTCAGGGTGCATCCAACCAACGAAGTGCCAGTCCTGGCATTCACCCCAATTCTGCAAGAGGGACAGAAGATGATGATGGAGAACTGGCTGAAGAGTTCTTTGATCCAGATGACACAAGTTGGACGTGCGAAGATCCGCTTGCTGTTGACATTTCTAGTACTTCTGGGCCTGTGGATACTGTTGCTGATAGACATTTGCAGAGCCAACAGAGCCTGGGGGAAGGGCCGTCTGACCTCCTTCTCACAATCGAATATTCATATATTGCCTGGACCCCAGAATGACACTAAATCTTATTTAGACAATGGTGATTTTCCTCAAAGAACTAAAAGAAGTATTGAGATTGAATGGGACAGTAAAAATGATAGTGAGAATTTGGAGTTATGGGAGGAAGCCCAGAACAATGACTGGTACAGATGGGCAGTGTACACAGCCAAATAACTAGTGAAAATGGAGTGTTGCTTTTGTGCTAAAGCAAAGGCAGCAATAATTGCAGTCCCATTTCCGTATTCCTCAGAATCATGTAGATAGCACATTAAGGAGAATGATGGATTTTGTCCATATTGGTGCATTTTATTACAGGGCTCATCACAATTTATAAGCGAGGGGATTAAGTGGTTGAACTGATTTGGCCCACCACAAGACAGAAACCACCCCGACATACTAAAGTAACCTCCTCAGAATATGAGTGCTACTTGACACCCTGCCAGCAAATTGCTCAGGAAAATGTGCTATGGTGATGACAATACAAGAGGTACAACTGGATATCTGAATAAGGAGGGAAAGTCCAAGAGAACATATGCACCTGACCCTAAAGTATATATAGATGCAATAGGGCAACCAAGAGGGATCCCTGAGGAATACAAGGCACGGAATGAGATTAAAGCAGGGTCCGAATCACTGTTTGGCTGGATTACCCAGAATAAGAATGAAGAGTGTATTAATTATTTGTATTATAATCAGCAAAGATTCATTAATTATACTCATAATACTTCGACCACCTTAGGTGAACAGATAGATGCCATTAGCCGGAATGGCTTGGCAGAATAGACAAGCTTTAGATTGGCTATTAGCAGAAAGAGGAGGAGTATGTCAGATGTTCAGGGATGAGTGCTCCACATTAATTCCAAACAAGACAGCCCTTGTGGGTTCCTTTACACAGGCAATGACTATGCTCAAGTCACTTAGACAGGAAGTTTATCAAAACGCTGAAAGGGATACAAATTTCTGGGATGTATTTTCCTATGGGTTGGGGTTCTTTAAGTCTTTGCTTATTAAGGCAGGAATTATTTTATTAGCTGTCTTAATATTGCTTTGCTGTGCTCTGCCCATGGTCAGATCTTTCATCACCAGGGGCCTCATGTATAACTCCGTGCGTAGAATTCACACTATAACATGGCATAGGAACAAAAGCAGAAATGTGTTTACACACAAAAAAATCCAGATGCATAAATCTGTGCATACGCCAACTTCCACGTTGTTCCGCACACTTCCGCTTCCGGTCAGCGTGAAAAATAACGCACGTGCACGTGCCTGCTGTCCCGCCCCAACTTCTCCCAGAATTACGTCTCTTTGAATATGCAAATCAACATAAATAGCCCTTAAGCTCAGCTTTCTGTGAAAAGCCAATGGCAAAAGCAAGAGGGAAAATAGAAGAATTTCAACAAATACCAAGTGGAGGCAAAGAAAAACGTACTATTTGTTGGTTTAAACAGTGGTATAAACAATAAAAGGAAGTTGATCGAGTGACATAGTGTGTCGGAGAAACTCGAAAGCTCACATTCACAAAGTTGCACAGTGCCCGGAATAAAAAAGAAGTTGTCAGATATCAAAGTCGCCGTGAATAGGCAAGTCATAGCCCACCGTCTGAGTGTCATATGAAAGCTTATTAGGGTACAGAGGAAAAAAAAGGCATACAGTGGCGAAAAAGCATGAAATGTCAACTTTAATCTCTAAATTTCCACTTTAATTACGTAGTTTATTTTGTCATTAAAGTAGAACATCATAAGCTTAATCTTAAACTCGTTTAATGTATTAGTTTCTCAATCCCATCGTAGCTAAAGTAGTACGTTAAATGCTTTGTTTTGTATTTGATCTTCTATGTGCTCTATATGTGTGAATCACTACTTGCTTCCGGGCTTTCTCTTCCTCTGACAGGACACAGAATCCATTACATTTGTGATATTAGAGCTCTCTCAATAATTAAAATACTGAGATGTATACGTGATATCATTTTCATGATGGTAGGAGTTAAAGCATGTTATTAAACATGAGAACACGGTGGTGCAGTGATTGTTCATGTCTCACGCAAGATGCTTGCTGCGCCGTGTGCTACCTTCGATGAAATACTTTATTGTAGCAGTACTGTCTCTTTCAAATGTACTAACCTCTAATTCTAATTTTAAGGAACATCGAAATATCTTCGTAGTACGTGTTTAATTATTCTATCCATCTATCCTTCCAGTGTCGCGTCAGCACAAGGAAGAATACAGCGCAAGGCAGGAACAATCTGTGAACGGAGCAGCAGCGGCTCGCTAGCGCTGTGGCACCATGTCCTCACATGTCTAATTATTAACAATATAGATTATTTAAATGAAGTTAAAGTTTTATCTGTATAATATAATAAACATATTTTGCTGCATTTTATCTTAAAAATGATATCGTCATCATATGTAAATACACACTTTATAAAGTCGCTCAGGTTGTGCAATTTTACAGTGAGGTAATTGTACTTATAAGTACAAACAGTTCTACAAAGAGCACTTGATGGATTGATTGAGTGCATTTAGAGTTCTTGGGATGAAACTGTTTCTGAACAGCGAGGTCCGTACAGGAAAGGCTTTGAAGCATTTGTCATAGACAGCATGGCTGAGGCAGCGTGTGCTTGATGCTGTATACCGATAATTCTGTTTCTGATCAGCTGCTGTACAGCTGTGATTTACACTCAGATACAGTGATATAAACACTCTGAGTGGTGCAGTGAGAGCAATATGGAAAAAGATGATCCGATGTGGGATCCAAGGTGCAGTGAGACTAACAACGCTAAAGCAGTTATGGTATTTGGAATAGTTTGACCATTCTGTGGACCATTATATTGTTACAGGTTACTTACAATCAGATGCATTAAACTAATAAACAATATGCAGTTCATTTCAGTGTATTTATAAAGCCGCGTCAGGGATGTGGATCTAAAAAAGAAAGAATAACCACACAGGAACAGTAGCATTGCTTTGATGCTGGGTGCTGCCCGTCTACAAAACTGAGCAAAGAATTTGCGTACGACAGGGTATGAGCTACCGTGGAAATGTTTGTGGATTTATGGCAAGTTTAGGTTTTATACATCGCAATTTGAACATGGAAACATTCTTATGCAACATTTTTGTGCATACGCACCATTTATACATGAGGCCCCAGGATTGCTGTAAAACAAATGAACGTACAGATTTGTGAACCACAGCCCACACCAATGCCAGACGTTGCCTTTATTTTGGATGATATTTTACAAAATAAAGCCCAAAAGAAGCGGCTCCCTGGGTGAAGTGCTGGTAACCACTCCCCAGGGAGGTGACCCTCTACAGTGCGCAAAGTACCTGGGTTGAAAGAAAAAATATTATTTCTAAAAACAATACTTTCTCCAAATGAAGGAAAGCACTTAATATGGACTATTACTTTATTTTTCTTTTTTAAGCCTCATGTATTTATTTTTCACTTATGAACTTCATATACTATGTTATATAATCATATTATACAATTCTATATGGACTATGCATATATTGATTATGCATATTTTTGACTGCTAGATTAGGGCCAGGAGTCTTTTACTCCTCTCTGCTGATTGATTGGGGGAGATGTTTGGCTCCTGTGCCACCAGAGGAGGGGTACAGGTGTTGGAAGGTTAAGAAGAACTGTAAGGGGCCTGTATAAGGCTCTGAGGAAGATTTAAGCCGAATTCCCCTACCTTTCTTTCGGGATTTCAGGATAGGTGGAGATGCTCAAATAAGTTTCAAATGGGGGATTTATGGAAAATAAAAAGTTATGTATTAGCATAAGTAAATATAAACTCAGTATAAACTTTTATAAGGATTAAAACTTGTGTGAACTTTTATACAAATCAGGTATGCCGAGCAAATAGTTAAATAAAGGCACATGCCATATTTCTTTTTTAATTGAGCTTAGAGAGAAACCACCAATATATCTTTGCTGATTAAATATATTTAATAACCAAATAGGAGAGAGAAGGGGGGGAATGATGAATGGAGACAGCCTGAGGTCAGAGAAGGGGGAGCACCTGCTGGTTGAGGGCTGGCTAGGAAATAAGGGAAGCAAGGAATGATAATTAGGGACAAGGTGCAAGGAATATTTGTGGTTTCTGAACGGGCCTGGAAGGGGCCAGCTGGAGTGGGGAGTCAGAATAAGCAGCGAATGAGGTGTTTCAAGCGAAGTCAAAGTGATAAGAAATGATTATATAAACTGTAACTTTTGGATTGTTCAGGGCTCAATTCAGTTTGGCTTAATTGGTTTGAGTCCGCGTTATTGATTATTGCAATAAAGCTAATTACTCTGCCTATCCTCTGACTCCTAGAGCCTTCTTTCAAGGTTAGAATCTCCGGTGCATTTTCCACCCTGACAGATGCAAAGCCTAAAACTGTTTAGTTTAACTTTAGTAGGGTAAATTTTGAGCAGATACGGCAAAGTCTAAGGTGGGTAGACTGGGATAATCTTTTAAGTCTGGAGACAGTCAAGAAGCAGTGAAACAGGTTTAACAACATTTTACAAGTAATGCAGGACAGGTACTTACCTAAATTTTGAATCAGGAGGAAATTAAAAAAAAACTCTGCATTGGGTTAATAAAGAGTTACAAAAGAAGCTGCAAAGAAAAAAACAGCTGTATAAGGTGTATAAGACTAATAACTCCAATGTGAATCGTAGGGCATATGAGAACATGACGACAACCATTAAAAAGAAGAATATTAGGGAGGCAAAAACACAATTAGAGAGGAATATAGTAGATATGGTGAAAGTAGTCAAAGAGGAGGTGAAGTGCATCAGGAATATTAAAGGAGAATTAAAAAATATAGACAGTGAAGCAGAGGATGCTCTAAACTCACATTTTTCTGAGGTCTTGACAAGTGAAGAAGTAGATAACCTCCCAGTAGTAAAAGGGACTACTAAAGAGGTACTGAGGGATTTAGAAATTATAAAGGGAGAAGTACTGCTCAGATTAAATAGGCTGAAATCAAGCAAATCTCCAGGACCAGATAGGATTTACTCACCAATTCTTAAGGAGGTTAATGATTACATATATAAACCTTTGATGCATATTTTTAGGAAGTCTCTGTACACTGGGGAAACTCCTAAGGAATAGAAAATGACAAATATTATCCCATTAAATAAAAAGGGTGACTGGGAAGATCCAAGCAACTATAGGGCAATAAGCTTACTGTGCTTCATGGGTAAATTAATAGAAGGAATTAGTAAGGATAAGACTGAGCAACACATGGCAAGAACAGAGTTTTACTGAACAGTCAGCATGGGCTCAGAAGAGAGAGGTCATGCTTTACTATCATGCTGGAATTTTATGAGGAAGCAACAAAAGTGTATGATCAAAGTGGAACATATGCTATTATTTATCTTTACTTTCAGAAAGCATTTGATAAGGCACCACATTAGAGGTTGAGCATCAACCTAAAAGAACTGGGAACTCAGGGTTATGTATGTACATGGGTGGAGAATTGGCTCAGACACAGGAAGTGCAGGGTTATGGTGTGAGGAACCTTATCAGAATTGGCTGATGTTAAGACAGGTGTTCCACAGGGACCAGTACTAGGGCCTAGTCTATTTTTAATATATAAATGATTTGGATGGGAATAAAGGTAACAAGCTGGTTATATTTGCTGATGATACCAAATTGGTGGATTGGCAGGTAATATGGCATCCATTGTTGTACAGATGGTCAAGGACAGCCTACCGATTTGGGTAGGGCTGCCAACCGTCCTCATTTTCCTGGACATGTCCTCATTTTTAATGTGCCATGGACTGTCTGGGAGGAATTTATAAAATTTTGAAAATGTCCAGAATTTTAGCTCCTAAAAGTTGAAAATCTCCATATCCTTCTCATTGGTAAAAATTGAAAGCCACACACCAATCAGCATTTGTGAAAGTAGTGCGCTCACTTTTTTCCCAGAATTTTCACTTTCATTCCAGTAGTAAACAATGCAGATATTGATGAGAATAGTCATTATCTGTCCAACTTGGCTTTTTTGCTTCATCTTTTGAATTCAGCTTTATCTTCTTGGTGAGTAGACAGTTCATTATAAATTTTCTTCCTTTCCTTAATTATTTGTAATACTAATTCACCGTAACTAAGAGAATTCAAAATCGAAATTACAATTTCACATTTTCTATGCAAGATCTTATTTTCAATTCTTCTTTTAGCAGCTTGGTTAAACAAGAAATTTCATACATTCAGGTACAGTCCATTTTATTTAAGTGTGACTAAGTACTGCTTTGTAACATTTTAATGGAAAATATTGTTATTACCACCCATTGCTCCAAAATGGATTTATAATTGTAAATGAATGAGTCAACTAATAAAGTTTCAGTTAAAAAAAAGCACACATTTATTCTGTCACATAAATGCAATATCTTTTTAGTTATCAGTTGATCAAGTAATAAGTCACTTCAAGTAATTTATTAATATTTTGATAATTCTTTCATTTACAAAGTAAGAGCCATTTTCATAGTTCTATAAGATTCATGAATATTTTGCTAGATGACAATGCATAATGTGGGAGGTTCCTAAAAACCCCCATAAGTAGAATTGTATTGGTATATTCTTGCCATTTCTAACAGTTTTGAGTAAACATTATTGTTCAGTTAGTGACAGCCTTGCCATGAGTAAAGTGTAGAGGCATACGGTTTTAAACCACACTCGTGCTTATGCACGTGACCTTGCCTGGGAACGTGTTCGTGCCCACTCCTATGGGCTTTTTGAGCGTGTAAAGTAAATTGTAGAACAGCACATATCTAAGTGTTGAACTATACGCTTAAAGCATACAGAAGAAAAAATTAAGAACCTTTAAGTATAGAAAGAAGTAAGGAACTTTTAAGTACAGAAGTTAACTAAAAGTTTCTCAAGAAAAGCTAAGTTTAGAGAAGATACAATTTTCCTTTTTTTTTTGCCTTTTATCGTACGTATGTAACTATTTTTTCTTTTATTCTTGTGCGGATTATTTGCTTTTAACTTTCACTAAATAATTTTAAAATGAACTTTTGGACTGAGAGATTTCTTTCGACATGTGTTTTACCCGTGCTTGACTTTGCCTTACGCTTTGGCGGCTACACTAAAGTTTAAAACCTGCCTAGGATTGAAACCAACCTAAGAGTGAATGCTTGAAAATTGCATTGGATTATAAAAAGAAAGCAAGCCTGCGTGTTCTATGCCTGAGATTGGACTGCGACAAAAGAAAGCAACGACAACTCGAAAAAGACTCTGCAGGTACCTTTAATCTTTGTCTTTGATCAGAGTAGGACATATTTGAGAATTGCTAGCGCTCCTCACGAAACTGTATAAATTACAAAGGAGCACAGTGCCCCGTGGTATCGTCATGGCGTCTGAATTCAGAAACAAGAATAAATATACACAGAACGAACGTCGGTGTGGTGTGAATGAAAGTCGCGTTGACCATGACATCACAAAGGACCATCTCCATGAGGACAGAAAGCCGTTCAATTCAGTAACAACTAAACTTCAGTCAGAAATGGATTACAAATACAAACAATTATCCGATATGATGACGTACATAAAGGATTTACAACAATATGAATTTACTGTAACTGTGAAAAATTACAATTAATTATCAAGAATCAGTTTGCCAACTTGAGAATGGAATATAAAAGTTAAGCAATAAATTTTTATCCTTCCAGAGTAACGAAGATACACGGAAAATGTTACAAAAGGATTTTGATGCCAGAATGAAAACTATACGTATGTTTTTGGGATATACATTAGATTGGGTTATGGAAGTACGCCAAAGTAAAAGCCTCAATCAACAGCCCGATTTTTCGGTTAACCAATTCAGGGATTACAGAATGACAAATGACATTCCTGACATTTCTCTAGAAGACAGTATCTCTCATATTTCCATTCAAAGTAAAAGTCATGCAAGCTCAATGGCTACTTTAGCTAAAAAAATCCCAAATGTCCGCAAAATCTAAATGCAGCGTAAGTTCAATGGCTACTTCAGTTAGTGCCCTCAGATCTCAAAAGACAGCACACACCATGCTTTTAGCTAAAGCAGAAAACCAAAGAAGGCTACAGGCTCTAAATTTTGCAGAAGCACAGCTAATAGCTAAAAGAAAGACTGAAAAAGCACAGCGACAAGCACAGTGGGAAACTGAAGAAATACAATTAAAGGCTAAAAGAGAACAATTGAATTTAGAGGCAGCCATAGCAGAATTAGATGCTAAATTGCTAGCCCTTAAAAGACGTAATCGAAGTTCAGATAAACCAAATCCTTATAATGTGCCTCAGAAACCAGATGTAAGAAATGAAAAGCCACAAGATGCAAGTATTTGTGACTTTCTATGTAACAACGAAAGTAAAAACAATCCTCAGCAACTGCTTTATGAGCAACCAAATAAAGCACCAGCACCTTTTCAACAACAGCATTATGGACAGAACAATTATGCAAACTTTTTTGGCGGATGAAAAAACATTATGCCCAATTTACAAAGCGGACAACCATTTGAAAGTAATGATAACCTTCGTGCTAAAGTCTCCAAACTACCTCAAGACCTACAAGCACCGTGGCAATGCAAAGTTCAGAGTATTGGAAGTATGGAGAGAAGGCGAGCCCTTTTTGCCGATCCAGTGAACTTTCTGGACGAACAGACAACATTAGCTTTGAATCCCGTGTACGGCTCAGCTCTACAAAGCCATGCCTTCAAGAAGAAAAAGGACAAAACTGATCAAGAGAAGTATCCTTCGAAAGGCATCCAGAGAGAAAGCAGCTTTGTTATAAACTTTTCTGCTGTGGGCGAAAAAATGGATACAGACACCTCAGTCAAAACAGTGGAGACGGCTGGACCTACAAGCGGTAAGCACTGTCTTTTTTGCAATGAAAATCACAATCCTAATGAATGCAGTGCAATTCAGACATTAACTTATGAAAGTAAAACTGACTTTTTGAAATCTAAAGACTTATGCTTTAAGTGCCTTAAACAAGGCCATCTTAGTAAAGACTGTGAAGAAAAGATTAAATGCCAAATGTGCACTCAGTTACATCCAGTAATTATGCATATGAATAAGGAAAAAGGCACCGACGATAAAGCCACACCTCCTAAAGAGTAGAATGCTATGTCGGAAGAGAAGAACACTTCTGCCCAAATTTCTGTTGAACCATTAGGGACTTGTTCTGATACCGGGGCTGGTAAAGAGTGTGTCTTAGCTGTGACTCCAGTTCAAGTTAAGTCCGAAACAAGTGAAAAATGTGTAGAAACATATGCTCTAAAGGACTCTGGCAGGTCAGTTACATTTTGCACAGAAAGTTTACAAAAGTAGTTAAATCTTTCTGGAAGAAAGTCTCACATCTACATCAGCACTGTTAAAAGAGACTAAGTGAATAGACAGAAATTAGTGAAGTGTACATTTAGTGTAGCCACCGAAGCGTGTAAAACGCGTGTCGAAAGAAATCACACATCAGTCCAAGTTTGTTTTAAAAATATTTAGTGAAGTTAAAAGCAAATAATCCACAGAAAAGAATAAAAGAAAAAATAGTTACACACATAGAATAAAAGACAAAAAAAAGGAAAATTGTATCTTCTCTAAACTTAGCTTTTCTTGAGAAACTTTATTTACTTCTGTATTTAAAAGTTCCTTACTTCTTCTTTCTATACTTAAAGGTTCTTAATTTCTTCTTCTGTATGCCTTAAGTGTACGGTTCAACACTTAAATATGTGCTGTTTTACAATTTACTTTACACACTCAAAAAGCAGGTAGGCGCGGGCACGAGCACGTGCTCAGGCAAAGTCACTTGCATAAGCACGAGCGCGGTTTAAAACCGTATGCCTCTACACTTTACTCATGGCAAGGCTATCACTAACTGAACAATAATATTCACTTAAAACTGTTAGAAATGGCAAGAATATACCAATACAATTCTACTTATGGGGGGTTATAGGAACCTCCCATAGATTATGCATTGTCATCTAGCAAAATATTCATGAATCTTATAGAACTAGGAAGATGGCTCTTGCATACATAAATTCAGGAATACCCATTATGCCGAAAAGAAAGTCCACAGACTACTTGAAAAACAAATATCCTTGTTTTCGAAAGGGCAAAACAGATTCAATTAAGTGGCTAATGCTCACAAGATTCAGTTTCAGTAGTATGCTATGTAAAGATTTCTATTGATATTTAACCAAGAACCCAGATTTACTGAGAAAAATAGTTTCAGTGGAAAAATATAAAATAATGTAGATAAATGGAAATAAACTGAATTGAAATGAGTAAAATTAATTTTATTTTACATAAAGTGAATTTACCATGTGTATCATTTTTTACAGGTTTACAATTATAGCTGCAGGAGTTTAAGGAGAGTTCAAGCACAGGAAAAATGTGTGCCAAAAGAAATCTCCCAGTCCAAAAGTTCGTTTTAAAATATTTTGTGAAAATTCAAAGCAAACAATTCACACAAGAATAAAGAAAAAAGGTTATTACACACATACAGTGCATCCGGAAAGTATTCACAGCACATCACTTTTTCCATATTTTGTTATGTTACAGCCTTATTCCAAAATGGATTAAATTCATTTTTTTCCTCAGAATTCTACACACAACACCCCATAATGATAACATGAAAAAAGTTTACTTAAGGTTTTTGCAAATTTATTAAAAATAAAAAAACTGAGAAATCACATGTACATAAGTATTCACAGCCTTTGCTCAATACTTTGTTGATGCACCTTTGGCAGCAATTACATCCTCAAGTCTTTTTGAATATGATGCCACAAGCTTGGCACACCTATCCTTGGCCAGTTTTGCCCATTCCTCTTTGCAGCACCTCTCAAGCTCCATCACGTTGGATGGGAAGCGTCGGTGCGCAGCTATTTTAAGATCTCTCCAGTGATGTTCAATCGGATTCAAGTCTGGGCTCTGGCTGGGCCCCTCAAGGACATTCACAGAGTTGTCCTGAAGCCACTCCTTTGATATCTTAGCTGTGTGCTTAGAGTCGTTGTCGTGCTGAAAGATGAACTGTCGCCCCAGTCTGAGGTCAAGAGCTCTCTGGAGCAGGTTTTCATCCAGGATGTCTCTGTACATTGCTGTAGTCATCTTTCTCTTTATCTTGACTAGTCTCCCAGTTCCTGCCGCTGAAAAACATCCCCACAGCATGATGCTGCCACCACCATGCTTCACTGTAGGGATGGTATTGGCCTGGTGATGAGCGGTGCCTGGTTTCCTCCAAACGTGACGCGTGGCATTCACACCAAAGAGTTCAATCTTTGTCTCATCAGACCAGAGAATTTTGTTTCTCATGGTCTGAGAGTCCTTCAGGTGCCTTTTGGCAAACTCCAGGTGGGCTGCCATGTGCCTTTTACTAAGGAGTGGCTTCCGTCTGGCCACTCTACCATACAGGCCTGATTGGTGGATTGCTGCAGAGATGGTTGTCCTTCTGGAAGGTTCTCCTCTCTCCACAGAGGACCTCTGGAACTCTGACAGAGTGACCATCGGGTTCTTGGTCACCTCCCTGACTAAGGCCCTTCTCCCTCGATCACTCAGTTTAGATGGCCGGCCAGCTCTAGGAAGAGTCCTGGTGGTTTCGAACTTCTTCCACTTACGGATGATGGAGGCCACTGTGCTCATTGGGACCTTCAAAGCAGCAGATATTTTTCTGTAACCTTCCCCAGATTTCTGCCTCAAGACAATCCTGTCTCGGAGGTCTACAGACAATTCCTTTGACTTAATGCTTGATTTGTGCTCTGACATGAACTGTCAACTGTGGGATTTTATAGAGACAGGTGTGTGCCTTTCCAAATCATGTCCAATCAACTGAATTTACCACAGGTGGACTCCAATTAAGCTGCAGAAACATCTCAAGGATGATCAGGGGAAACAGGATGCACCTGAGCTCAATTTTGAGCTTCATGGCAAAGGCTGTGAATACTTATGTACATGTGATTTCTCATTTTTTTTATTTTTAATAAATTTGCAAAAATCTCAAGTAAACTTTTTTTCACGTTGTCATTATGGGGTGTTGTGTGTAGAATTCTGAGGAAAAAATTAATTTAATCCATTTTGGAATAAGGCTATAGCATAAGAAAATGTGGAAAAAGTAATGCGCTGTGAATACTTTACGGATGCACTGAAGAATAAAAGGCAAAAAAGTAGGAAAAATGTGTCTTCTCTAAACGTAGCTTTTCTTGTAAAACTTTATTTGCTTTATACTTAAAGATTTTTTACTTCTTCTTCTGTATGCTTTAAATGTACGGTGCAGTAAATCCAATTAAGTTCTTTCATGTTACTTGGCACACAAAACACGCAAGGCACGGTTTAAAACCATGTGCCTCTATGTCTTATACATGGCAAAGCTGATCACTAATTGAGAATAATGTTTAATCAGAGAGGCTAGAAATAGTTAGAATATACCAATTCAATTCAACTTATCGGGGTTATAGGAACCTCCCATAGATTATGCACTAATATTTAGTAAAACATTCATATAACTTAAAAAACTAGCAAATGGCTCCTACAGCGATTGTTAAGCTATCAAAATAAGAATGGAAAGAATGAAGTCTGTTAATTTAAGAACCTTGACATATTCAAAATATTAAATGGGTTATTACTTTGCCAGTGTGAAAAAAAAATTAACTGCTTGCAAGCTACTCAGGGTTAATAGCTGACAAAGCCGTTTTGCTATAATGGCAGGTTATTCATACAGGTGTCTGTCATAAGACAGGGTCCAGTAAGCAGACCAAAGACAATTTCCAGTTTCTTTAGAAACGCGTCTATTTGAAACAAGAGAGCTGACTTTTCCTTCTTTAGGGTCTATCTGACAAGTGAAAAAAATAAGAACAAATGGCCCAATAGTGTACTTAAATAAAATGCTTAAGTGAACGATATGTTTATTGTTAAGAAATAAGGGGAAGGGGGAGGGAGAAGAAATGATAAAAAGCCATTAGAAAGAAATGTAACTTTGCTCTTCTGCCTTGCAATGTAGAATCCACGTACTCATCTGTGACTGAATAAAAATCTAATTGATTGAACTTGTTCTGTCTTCCTCTGGGTTTTTTTTTTCTTCCATACCATTGATTGTGATTGTGGCCATCATATCATAATTATAGTGAGACTGCTACTAAAGGTTTATATTATAACATAAGACAGTATAAAAGTGTATTATGGCATCATAGGGAAAGGCATCCTCAAAATTCCTAATTTTTCAACCCAAATATCCTCATTTCCTGAGAAAGGGAGTTGGTAGCCCTAGACTTGGGCAGATATATGGCAAATTAAATTTAATCTCAGTAAATGTAATGCATTACACAAAGTAAAAATGTGAGGTCTAAATAAACAATGGTAGCTCTGAAAATCAAAAGTACACCTTCTTAGAATGATTTAGGAGTTGCAGTGGGTTCTACACTATCAACTTTCAAACAGTGTTCAGAAGCCATTAAGAAAGATAACAGAATGTTAATTTATAGAGCATGATGTGTACACTAGAAGTCCAAGGAGGTTTTTCTGAACCTTTATAATACACTAGTGAGACCTCACCTGGAGTAATGTGTGTAGTTTTGGTGTCCAGGTTACATAAATGACATAGTAGCACTACAAAAAGTCCAGAGAAGAGTGACTAGGCTGATTCCAGCACTGCAGGTGATGAATTACGAAGAAAGAATAAAATAACTCAGCCTTTTCAGTTTCAGATACATGCTTTATAAATAAAATGTATTATTATTATCAAGGAATAGAAGATTTAAATGAGACATGATTGAAATGTTTAAAGTTATGAAGGGAATTAGTACAGTGGATCGAGGCCATTATTTTAAAATGAGTTTGTCAACAGCACAAGGACACAGTTGGAAACTTGTTAAGGGTAAAAGTTTCACACAAACATTACGGTTTTCTTTACACTGAGAACCATAGACACTTCGAATAAACTACCAAGTAGTGTGGTAGACATTAGAACTTTAGGGACTTTCAAAACTAGACTTGATGTTTTTTGGAAGAAATAAGTGGATAGGACTGGTGTGCTTTGTTCGGCTGAGTGGCCTGTTCTCGTCTAGATTGTTCAATGGTTCTAATGTAGCCAATCTGAAAAGTGGGGGATTAGTTTGTTGATGGGTTCAGTTGCCTCCTCTATTCTTGTCATTTTGATTGCACAGATTTTAATTTCTTGATCATCTTCAGAAAGTGAATTATTCAGTTGATCTGGCCACTCTCATTTGGAATTTAATAAGAAACGTGGACCATGTGACTCAAAAACCTTCTATCCATCCTATTAGGACTTTAGGGACTGTCAAAACTCGACTTAATGTTTTTTTAGAAGAATTAAGTGGGTAGGACTGAAGAGCGTTGTTGGTCTGCATGGCCTGTTCTCATTTACATTGTTCTAATGTTCTTGCTATAATGGACCATCACCATCCCCAAGTGAGACCTGAATGATATTGAATGATGGTTCAAACACTGGTAGATAGATTTTTGACTTTTTTACATTGTGTTTGTACCATTCAAGCTAATACTTACTCAAAAGTATAATCTCAGACATAGGGGTATTTGGAGAGAAAAATATCATGCTAATTTGCTCATTTGAACATGAATGAGGTAACTAGGTCCAGTGGAAATTTTTTGCCAATGCAAAAATGCCCTTGTTTATTTCAATATTTGACAAAGAATGTTGCCTTTTTATTTTTAACTTAAGATTTTTTTATATAACCTTAAACTACAAACATAACAAAATGTGTTCTTCACTTTTGAATGTTGAATATTTTATAATTTGTGGTTCTGTAGAACTAGTGAGATATGCAAAGGAATGGGAATAGATTTTGAATAAGGAGGACACAGTATCTCTGGCAGCCTCAATGGGGACAGTCTCTGCAGTAGGCGTGATGATTTTTTGACATCTTTTGAAAATAACTTTTAAACTAAAACATGAAAATTGCCATTTGTGACAGAACTTATAATGCATATGTAGACAGCAAAAACTAGTCCGTCTAAGAAAAAGTTTACAGCTCCAGGAAAGCCGGGGAACGTTGAAGGTTATGTCTGCAGGCTCCAGCCAGATGTTACTGATATTATTGGATTTTTAAGAGTGCTGAAACACACAATGGTTATCCAGATGTGCCTATGATGTCTCTGGACTGTAGCATTATCTACTTAGAATAATCCAATCCAACTTATTTTTGTATAGCATTCTTCACCGAGTGCAGACGCGGAGTGCTGTGAGCAATTTTCAGTCAGAATACAAATAAATAGTATACTAATTACTAAATACAGGACTAGTACACATATAAATATAAATTTGTTACAAAACACATTGAGAACAAGGTAGGAGCTAATTAAACATAAACAGAAACCAACAATATCTATTCATTAATTTATTGATGAACTACGGCCAGTTCACAACAGATATGATTAAAATTGTAAAAGAGAGAGTCAAAAGCAAAGTCACAGTCCTGGACCTTCTTCTTTCAGCTGCTCCTGTTAGGGGTTGCCACAGCGGATCATCTTCTTCCATATCTTTCTGTACTCTGCATCTTGTTCTTTACACCCATCACCTGCCTCTTTCACCACATCCATAAACCTTCTCCTAGGCTTTCCTCTTTTCCTTTTCCCTGGCGGCTCTATCCTTAGCATCCTTCTCCCAGTATACTCAGTATCTATCCTCTGCACATGTCCAAATCAACGCAATCTCCCCTCTCAAACTTTGTCTCCCAGCTGTCCAACTTCAGCTGACCCTCTAATGCACTCATTTCTAATCCTATTCATCCTCATCACACCCAGTGCAAATCTTAGCATCTTTAACTCTGCTACATCCAGCTCTGTCTCCTGCTTTCTGGTCAGTGCCACCATCTCCAACCAATATAACATAGCTGGTCTCATTAATATCCTTTCACTCTTGCTGATACCCGTCTGTCACAAATTACTCCTGACACTCTTCTTCGCCCATTCCACCCTGCCTGCACTCTCTTTTTCACCTCTCTTCCACAAACCCCATTACTCTGTACTGTTGATCCCAAATATTTAAACTCATCCACCTTCGCCAACTTTACTCCATTCATCCTCACCATTCCACTGACCTCCCTCTCATTTACACACATGTATTCTGTCTTGTTCCTACTGACCTTCATTCCTCTCTTCTCTAGGGCATATCTCCACCTCTCTAGAGTCTCCTCAACCTGCTTACTACTATCACTACAGATCACAATGTCATCAGCAAACATCATAGTCCACGTGGACTCCTGTCTCATCTTGTCTGTCAACCTGTTCATCACCATTGCAAATAAGAAAGGGCTCAGAGCTGATCCCTGATGTAATCCCACCTGCACCTTGAATGCATCCATCACTCCTACTGTAGACCTTAACACTGTGACACTTCCCTCGTACATATCCTGTACATCTCTTACATACTTCTCTGCCACTCCCAACTTCTTCATACAATACCACAGTTCCTCTTGAGGCACCCTGTCATATGCTTTCTCCAGGTCGACAAAGACGCATTGCAACTCCTTCTGGCCTTCTCTATACTTCTACATCACCATCCTCAGAGCAAACATCGCATCTGTGGTGCTCTTTCTTGTCATGAAACCATACTGCTGCTCACCTCACCTCACTTCTTACATTAGCTTCCACTACTCTTTCCCATAACTTCATGCTGTGGCTCATCAATTTTATACACCTGTAGTTATTAAAATCCTGCACATCCCCCTTACTCTTAAATATCGGCACCAGTACACTTCTCCACTCCTCAGGCATCCTCTCACTTTCCAAAATTCCATTAAACAATCTGGTTAAAAACTCCACTGCCATCTCTCCTAAACACCTCCATGCATCCACAGGTATGTCATCTGGACCAACGGCCTTTCCATTTTTCATCCTCTTCATAGCTGTCCTTACTTCCTCCTTGCTAAACCATGGCACTTCCTGATTCACTATCTTCACATCATCCAACCTCTTCTCTCTCCTGTTCTCTTCATTCATCAGCCTTTCAAAGTTCTCTTTCCATCTGCTCAACACATTCTCCTTGCTTGTGAGTTCCTCTGTCTAGCCAATAGGTACAGGTCCTTTTCTCCCTCCTTTGTGTCCAACCTTTCATACAACTCATCATACTCCTTTTCTTTAGCATTTGCCACCTCTCTCTTCACCTTACACCTTGTACTCTTGTCTACTTTCTGCATCTTTCTGATTATCCCATTTCTTCTTTGCCATCCTCTTCTTCTGTATACTCTCCTGTACTTCCCCATTCCATCACCAGGTTTCCTTTTCCTCCCACCTCTGTCCAGATGTCATGTCAAGCACCCTTCTTGCTGTCACTCTTACTACTTCTTCTGTAGTTTCCCAACTGTCTGGTACCACCCAGTGCCTGTCTCACCTTCTCCCTAAACTCAACCTTGCAGTCTTCCTTTTTCAAATTCCACCATTTGATCCTTGGTTCTGCCTTCACTCTCTTCCTCTTCTTGATCTCCAACATCATCCTACAGACCACCATCCTATGCTGCTTAACTACACTTTCCCCTGCCACCACTTTGCAGTCTTCCTCCATCTTCTTAAAATACATATTCACCACAGCTATGTCCATCCCTTTTGCAAAATCCACTATCATCTGACCTTCTTTGTTCCTCGCCTTGAAACCATACCTCCTATCACCTCCTCATCTCCTCTGTTCCCTTCACCAACATGCCCATTGAAATCTGCTCCAATCACTACTTTCTGTCCCTTGGGTACACTGTTCATCAC
Source organism: Polypterus bichir lapradei (assembly GCA_026402145.1). Lineage (NCBI taxonomy): Eukaryota > Metazoa > Chordata > Cladistia > Polypteriformes > Polypteridae > Polypterus > Polypterus bichir. The sequence continues at coordinate 126,949,156 of JANRMT010027041.1, read as the reverse complement.
TTCATCCAACTCTCCATTGCACACCCAGTTTGCGGGGTATATGCACTAACAACATTTATCATCACACCTCCAATTTCCAGCTTCATAATCATTACTCTGTCTGACACTCTTTTCACCTACAAAAGCACTCTTGACATACTGCTCCTTAAGAATAACCCCTACCCCATTTCTCCTCCCATCCACACCATGATAGAACAATTTGAGTCCACCTCCAATCCACCTGGCCTTACTCCCCTTCCATTTAGTCACTTGCACGCACAATATATTAACCTTCCTTCTCTCTATCAACCACTAACTCTCTCCCCTTACCAGTCATACTGCCGACATTCAAAGTTCCTACACCAAGTTCCACTCTCTTTACTTTCCTCCTCTCCTCCTGCCTCCAGACATGTCTCCCACCCTCTTCTCCTTCTTCTTCAGCCAACAGTAGCCCAATTTCCACCAGCTAACAGTACTGGTTGAGGTTGTTGTTAACATGGGGCTCGACCGATCCGGTATGGAAATTTGTATTGTTGTCCACATATTGATCTGGCAAAATATTACACCGGATGCCCTTCCTAACTTAACCCTTCCCATTTATCCGGTCTTGGGACCTGCACCAAGAAACACACTGGTTTGTGCATCCCCTGTGGCTGGGTTAAATTCACAGTCCTGGATACCACAGCCAATTGTTTGCCTACATACTCTTGTGTTTACTATAGTGCAGTTTGTGTCAGTACATGTGTACTGAAGTGACTTCAGCTGAAGGTGGAAGCTCCTGTCGCACCCTACGCAACTGTGTTTGATCTTACTCAGGTAGAGATCCCAGTTGCCCCATGGGATAAAGACTTTCCAAGACTAAGTTCATAAAGCTTATGAAACCATTTCTGGACAAAGGCAGAACCGTTAATAACAGGAGCTTCCACCTGCAGCTAAAGTCACTTGAGTACACATGTACTTTGTCGGCATGTCCGTGTCAATCAAACACAGGAATCTCTGCAGTCTACTTGTGACTTTATGCTGTAGGAAAATAAGTAAATAAATCAAGGTAAATAACATTTGATCTGGCTTTTATATAAGTAACATATAAATGTTACTTATGTTACATAATCACAAGCAGGACTTTGCACAATATGTTGGCAAGCTCTCTAAGCCCTGCTTTTTTTCTTTGAAGGACAGGAGTGGGGCAGACTGACTGGCAGAATGACACCGGACCACTTGCTGCATCCAAACGGTGCCATCTTTTGCCTTTACGCCTAGTGCAGCTGCATTTTTCTTATATGTAAGCGGACGTTTCATGAGGGGAGGGCCTCTGTTCTCTTTCTCCGATGTAGAACCCTCATCCTCATCTGAGTTCACCTCTGTTATAGCACGTATTTATTTGAAAACTAACAGTGTCAGATCTGGGCGAGCGTGAACACGACTGAGAGAATAAAACTGAATAAAAAAAAACAATAACCTTTACAAGTACCATATATTTACACCAGCTGTTACAGACTCAAATCAAATGTATGTTTTTTATTGTATAATAGTAACAATAAGAGCAGCTCACTACTTGAAACATTTATTTTTTGACGTTGGAAGGCTTGAACCTGCAACGTCTTGATTATGAGTTAGTAGTTCTTACCGCTGTACTACCAAAGCACTCATAACAGCGAAGTACACTAACCCGATTTGTTTTTCTTCGGTTACAATAATAAAATAATAAATTAATAAATTAATTAATAAATTAATAAAAGCACACTTGTTTTGTTAATATTTTTACCTTTTGTGAAAGTGCTTACTGTATTTGATATTTAGACATATTACACATTTCATGTCAAAATTTTATTGTTAGTACTAAAACATGAAAAATGTTTGTCTTTTAGGTATGTGTTCAACATTTCTGTCATGCTACACTTACATAGATCTTTGTAGACACGGAACACACATGAAATGCATGTGTTCCAAATAATAATATATTATTTACACTATACAGCTCTCGGTACCTTACTCCCAGATAAACAAGGCATGAGCTAGGAGTAATTTTTCCATTTCTGCAGCTGTGGGAGGATGGGATAGCAGGCTGCACTTTGGTAATTTTGGAAAAAAAAGCAGATACACTTTTTCATCAGAAAACTAGCCATCTGAAGGTGTTGAACTTGAACTGGAAACTACCACCTAAGAACTGAGGATGCTTGTGCTCCAGGACTCATTCACGAAAGAAAAAACTTCTGAGCTATTGCATGGTACTGTGCTCTTATCTTCTATCTCTGCATGATCGTAAATGAAAGCAAGTTCGCTGTACCTGAATTTGAGAAGTTTTAAGGGACTGTGATATAATATAACGCATTGTGGACGAACGCTTGTGTTTTTTGCCTGAGTCATGGAAGCCTTGCTGTAAGGAAATTGTCTGTGTTTGCGGAGCACCCGACTGAGATGTAGTTGTTTCTAGGAAATGCGCTGTAAGAGATAAGAGCTGCTGTAAACATTGCAGTGTTTAATCATAGCTCAAGTGAAGTTGCCAGGAGTGATCCAAGTATGGACTCAAAGCCAGAGAATGTGATTAGGGATCTTAAAGGTCACATAACAGAAAGGAATGATCAACTTTCTGAGCTTATGGATGAAATTGAAAGCCTTAGTGACATTCCGGAAAACCACACTGAAGTAGTGCAGAAGCTTGGAATCTTTTGTGAGACACACAGTCATATCGAGGAGCTGAATAAAAGTCTAATATCAGTGCTAAGTAAAGAAGGTGCAATTAAAAAACAGAAAATTACATTCTCAGAAAGCTCTAAGAACTGGAATAAATTTATTGATGCTACATGGCTGCGATGCGACATGGCTGAAAGATACAAAGAGCCTTTTAGCACACTCATCTGATGAACAGCTAGTTAATCAATTTGGAGAGAAACAATTGCAAGAAAGAGATCACTCAGAAACCAGAATCTCATGAGCTTCGCAGCCGAAGCACTGATATCGGTAATAAATGTGGCTTGTCATCCCAGCTAAACGTTGCAGCATCTCCTGCGACAGTTGTAATTGAACAATCGACACTCGATATAATCCTTCAAAGGCTGGATGAGCTCGAGTCTGTTGCAGGGGCACTTTCACAGACTTACAAACATGGTCTTATTGACGTGATCATACAAAATCAAGCCGAACATTAGAAAAATCTAGCCAAACGTCAGAAGGCAGTCATTGAAATAGCTAAAACATTAACCCAACAAAAGATAGCTCCTGCTACAGCACCTCCTGCACCACATGGTGAAGTACCACACAGACAGGTCCCTTTATTTTCAGGCGACCCATTGGGTTATGCAGACTTTGATCTCACTGTTGGGGATGTGTTAGAGAACCCTCAAGATAAATTAGATTATTTGATCCAATTCAAAAAAGGTCCTGTCCAGGAATTGGTTAAAGGCTGTGTGTGACTGCCATTATGTCGAGGCTATGAAAAGGCCAGAAAGCAACTTGAAACTTACGATGGTGATGAAGTATTCATAGCCGATGCATAAATGGAAAAGGCATTGAAGTTGCCTCTATTAAAGCAGAATGATGGAGCAGCCCTGAGAGAATATGTGGACTTTCTTGATAGCTGTATGGACGCCATGGCAAATGCAGGTAGTTGTGATGAATTCAACAACAATCCAAATATTGATATAATAATCTCAAAGCTCCTTTATTCTTTACTGCACTTGGATGGGTGGTCGGTGGGCCATACAAAGAGATAGATGACCTCGCAAAACAAAGTGGTAAGCTGCCCAAACATTCAATCAGTTGTGTATCAATAACATAAATTGAAGATATGTTGCTGCAACAGTACAATACAGATTTTCCAGAGCACAGCTATGAAGAGAAAGAGTAAATGCCACAGGAGGACATCAAGATCATGTGCATAGCCTCAGATTCTGTGAGACTGGTAGATGGACATTATTGCTGAAATTTGCATTTGAAGGATGAAACACTTAAATGCCAAACAATCACTGCATAGCTGAACAGCGTGATATTGGGCTCCCATGAAAGACATTATTGACAAGGGTTATGCTGTCAAGGTGCCAAAAAGAAATCCTGAATTACAATGAAGGCAGGGTGTGGTACATTCCACATCATGGCGTGTATCATTCAAAGAAAAATAAGATCTGAATGGTCTTTGATTGCACTGCCACCTACCAGAGGACTTCACTTAATGAACGATTATTAAAATGTGACATTTTTACTTCCTATGTATAATACTTTACATTTAATAATATTAAATTTCATCTGCCACAAATCTGTCCAAGCCTGTATGATATCCAAGTCCTTCTTTAATGATATAATGGATTCCAAATTATCTTCTAATCCACCTATCTTGGTATCATCTGCAAACTTAACTAGTTCTTACTTATATTCCTATCTAAATCATTTATATTTATTAAAAACAGCCCTAGTAATGACGCTTGTGGAAGACCACTTTTAACATCAGCCAATTCTGATAAGGTTCCTTACACCATGACCTTCTGCTTCCTGTGTCTGAGCCAATTCTGCACCCATTTAAAAAATTCACCCTGAACTCCCACTTCTTTTAGTTTGATGCCCAACCTCTCATGTTGCACCTTATCAAATGCTTTCTGAAGGTCAAGATAAACAATATCATATGCCCCACTTTGATCATATTCTTTTGTTGCCTCCTCATAGAATTCCATCATGTTAGTAAAACATGACCTCCCTCTTCTGAACCCATGCTGACTGTTTGGAATAACTCATGTCCTTGCTGGGTGTTGCTCAATCTTATCTTTAAAAATTCCTTCCATTAATTTTCCTGTGATGCATGGTAAAGCTTACTGCCCTATAGTTGCTTGGATCTGCCCTATCACCCTTTTTATAAAATGTGATGATATTTGCCATTTACCAGTCCTTTTGAATCTCACCAGTGCATAATGACTTCCTAAAAATATGTGTCAATGGTTTATATATGTACCCACAAGCCTCCTAAAGAACTTCAGAGTAAACATTACCTGGTCCTGGTGATTTGTTTGATTTCAGCCTATTTAATTTGAGCAGTGCTTCTCCTTCTACAATTTCCAAATCCCTCAGTACCTCCTTAGTAGTCCAGTTTAACTCTGGGAGGTTGTCCACTTGCTCACACCTCAGAAAAATATACGTTTAGTGCATCCGCTATTTCACTGTCTGTATCTTTTAATTCCCCTTTACTATTTCTGATGCACTTGACCTCCTCCTTGACTGTTCTTTTACTACTAAAATACTGAAAGAATCTCTTATGGTCTTCTTTTGCCTTATCTGCTATATTCCTCTCCAACTGTCTTTTAGCCTACCTGATATCCTTCTTAATGGTTGCTCTCATGTTCTCATATGCTCTATGATTCACTTTGCAGTCATTAGTCTTATATGCCTTATAAAGCAGTTTTTTTCCTTTGCAGCTTATTTTTTTTTAATCTTTATTAATCCACTGTGGATTTTTTTTTAAAATTCCTTTTAATTCCAGTTTTAGGTATGTATCTGTCCTGCATTACATGTAAAATTTTTTTAACCTGTTCCACTGCTCCTTGACTGTCTCTGCACTGAAAAGCTTATCCCAGTGTATCCTCCTTAGACTTTGTTGCATCTGATCAACATTTGCCCTACCAAAGTTCAACTTAAAAATTTTAGTCTTTGCATCTGCACTCTTACAAAACACTAAGAATCTCTTATATATATTTCTTTTCTGGTTCGTCCTGCTTCCACCTCAAAACCGGTCCCGCCCACACACAGCCGACACAGCATTTCTCGACTCCTATTCGTCCTCTTCCAAACCCTTCCCCATGCTGCCAGCGGCTCCTCTTCAAAACCGGTCCCGCCCACACGCAGCCAGCATGGCATTTCTCTCCAAGCTTCTGAAGTACACTTACAAAATAAAGCAAACTGTGCATGCAGCGAAAATTTACTTCTCCAGCTAGATTCCATGCTCAGAACCATCAAACCCTTCATTAAATCATACAAACACATGCATGAAATCGCTCAGTCCAAAACAAACAGCATCTGTACAAATGCTTTTCGAGGAAAACCCTAGGTAGGATTTAAGACGATACAATGCCCCGACATGTCACACCAATGTTGAAGCGATTTTTGCCATCGAAGATGTTGAACCGCCTGCCAAAAGGGACATTTGCATCTGATGATAACCCTGGACAGTGTGCACCCTTTACCTTACGCCTTGTGACCATGACCCACCTATTTCTACTTGTCTGGCCTGGAGTCTCCTCCCGCGCCACCTTGGGGGTGCACACTATCTCTCTAAAGGACACCTGGGCCAGGTCTGCCAATTCTCTAGTACAACGCAGGCCAGCCAACTCCTCCTCCAGTTCAGTGAACTTGAGCTTGAGGTGCTGGATTAGCTGGCATCTCTTGCAGATGTAGCCCTCACAGACAACTGAGTCTTCCAAAACATCATTTAAAAAGTCCAACATTCAACAGGACTTGCATTGCACTGTCCTTATTATTAAAATTTGATTTAGGATTAGTAAAACTGTCTTCACTTTTTTTTTTCTTAAAAGTAAATGATTTAACTTAAATGGTAACACGAAGCTTCGAAGCATTTGACACTCACCTCTCTAGTGACCACCTCCTGGCCATTTTCATTAACGTCACACAAACTCATGATCAACTTCAATGACATCTGTTAAAACTCTTGCTTTTACTTTTTCGCTGCTACAGACGGCAACGAAGAGTGGGGTTCGTCAGTGGCTTCCAGTGTCTGATGTCTAAATATATATACAGTATCTATAATATAAATATAACTAACGCCGACAGGCAGAATGTACTATACGACAGCAAGAGTTAAACAAAATAAGACGCCTCCCTCTTGGATTCCGGCTCTTTCAATGAATATTCACTTTTACACTGTATCATTATTATTGCTCCAGTTATCCTTTTATTAGTATTATAATTAACCCTCATCTTTTCTTGAGATCACATTTAATAGCCCAATGTTTGGGGTTCCATGGCCCTAATGTTGTATGTTTTTTTTTTAAACTACATTGAAAATGAGCCTTGTTATTTATCCTTAAATGTTTTCTTTGTTCTGACTTAATTAAAATGGAGTAGACGGAAAATAAAGGTTTATCCCTGTGCTTTGCCATGTGTAAAAGATTTAATAGGAGACAACATAAAGGTTTGGGGTTTCCGGCCCCGTATATTGTTGACGCTCCACAGTATTCAGAAAAAAACACGGTCAAAATATACAAACAAAAACAGTTCATATACGCGACGCCAAACATGGCGTCGGCGGCCATTTTATTTGGGAGGAGCCGGAAGTGGCGGAATGCTGGGAAGGAGCCGTGAGGGAGGATGGGAGTGATGACGTCAAGGCAAGATGGCGGAGGAAGGGCGGAAGTAACCGTACTGCGGTCAGACTTGGTTTAGGGTGGCGGAGCGTCTTTTTTCCTGGAAGAAATAAGAGGGAGAAAGTTAGTACCCCGCCATTCCCTGCCGACGAATACCTTTTCAGGTGTGTTCAGATCCGTCCGCGGTCTCCTACTCGCGCGTGCGTGACAATACCCCCCCCTTAGCCCAGACCCACCAGGTCGGGCGGACCTAACCGAGAGGTCGTGGATACGAGAGAGGGCATCGGCATTGGCCTGAAGGGTACCTCGGCGATAAGTGACGGTGAACTTATAAGGTTGTAACTCCAGAAACCACCTGGTGACCCGCGGATTCGACTCTTTATGTAGGGACATCCACTGAAGTGCAGCGTGATCCGTCACCAGAGTGAAGTCGCGACCCAACAGGTAATAACGGAGATGGGTCACCGCCCACTTAATCGCCAAGGCCTCCCTCTCCACTGCCGCGTACCGGGTCTCTCGGTCCAACAGTTTCCGGCTTAGATACATCACGGGGTGTTCGACACCATCAACGCTTTGGCTCAACACGGCTCCCAGGCCTGTGTCCGAAGCGTCGGTCTGGAGAATAAACGGGAGCCCAAAATTGGGCGTCCTCAGTATAGGTGCCGTTGTAAGGGCTTTCTTTAGGTCACTAAATGCGTGTTCGGCCTTGTCATTCCACACCACATATAAGGGAGCACCCTTTTTTGTCAAACTGGTCAAGGGTGCGGCCCTCTCGGAGAAACGGGGCACGAACCGGCGGTAGTACCCCGCTAACCCCAAGAAAGCTTGCACCTGCCTCTTGGTATTCGGACGGGGCCATTCCAAGATGTCTTTGACTTTCGAACACTGTGGTCTCACCTGTCCCCGTCCCACCAGATAGCCTAAATACTTGGCCTCCTTTAAGCCAAAGAAACATTTTCGGGGATTTATGCGGAGGCCGGCTTTAGCCAGGGTCATGAGAACAGCTGAGACCTGCAATAGATGTTCCTTCCAGGTGCCGGAATAGATGACAACGTCATCCAGGTAGGCGGCACTATAGGACTGGTGGGGTTTTAGCACTCTATCTACCAGACGTTGGAAGGTTGCAGGGGCCCCGTGCAGCCCGAATGGAAGGACCTTGTATTGCCAGTGTCCACTCGGGGTACTAAAGGCTGTTTTTTCTTTTGCGGATTCCGTTAAGGGAATTTGCCAATACCCTTTCGTCATGTCCAGAGTAGTCAAGTATTGAGCCGTACCTAGACGCTCTATGAGGTCATCGATGCGGGGCATCGGGTAGGCATCAAATTTAGAAACCTGGTTCAGACGTCTGAAGTCATTACAAAACCTCCAGGAACCGTCAGGTTTGGAAACGAGGACGATTGGACTAGACCAAGGGCTATGGCTTTCTTCAATAATGTCCATATCCAACATGCGCTGTACCTCTAATTCCACCTCTGTACGTTTTGCCTCCGGGAGTCTATAGGGCCTCTCCCGGACGACAACTCCGGGATCCGTGATAATATCATGGGCAATCAGCGAGGTCCGGCCAGGCGACTCGCTCACTACTTCGGGGATGGCTTGAATCACATGTGTTAATTCTTGCCTCTGTTTGGGACTTAGCTCATCGCCGAAGTTAAGGGCAGTAGCGCCAGCGAAAAGGGAGAGGGATCTGTGGGAGTCAGGAGACTCCTCCCGTTCCTTCCAGGGTTTTAATAAGTTTATATGATAGATCCGCTCGGCTGGTCGACGATTGGGTTGTTTCACCAAATAATCGACCAGTCCCTTTCTCTCCTTAACCTCGTATGGTCCTTGCCAATGAGCGAGCAACTTTGAGTGGGAGGTAGGAACGAGGACCATAACTCGGTCCCCCGGGTGGAACTCCCGAAGGACGGAGTTGCGGTTGTAACACCGGGCCTGCGCTGCCTGCGCACGAGTCACGTGATCTTTTAGGAGGGGCCTGATTTTTGCGAGTCGGTCACGCATTTGCGCGACATACTCCAACACGTTAGAGGAGGGAAGGGCCTCGGCTTCCCAACCCTCTTTTAGCATATCCAAAATACCTCGGGGTTGTCTTCCATACAACAGTTCGAAAGGGGAGAAGCCCGTAGAGGCCTGTGGTACCTCCCGGTAAGCAAAAAGCACCAGGGGAAGAAGCTGATCCCAGTCCCTACCGTCCGCGCTGACTACTTTGCGGAGCATCTGTTTGAGCGTCTGGTTAAATCTCTCTACCAACCCGTCTGTCTGAGGGTGATAGACTGACGCTTTCAGGTGCTTTATTCTGAGTAATTTGGCCACCTCCCTGAACGTATCCGAGGTAAAGGGTGTACCCTGGTCCGTGAGGACTTCTTTGGGTATACCCACTCGGGAAAATAAATTAACCAACTCCCGTGCGATGTTTTTTGTATTAGCGGAGCGCAGGGGAACCGCCTCTGGGTATCGGGTGGCATAATCCACCATAACCAGTATGTATTTAAAACCACGGTTTGAGGGCTCCAAGGGTCCTACTAAGTCGACCCCTATTCTGTCGAAGGGAATATCGATTAAGGGAATAGGGACGAAGGGAGCACGGTCCCGTCTGGGAATCTGGCGGATCTGACACTCCGGGCAGGATTGACAGAAACGCCGGACCTCCTCGTTAATCCCTGGCCAGTAAAAACAGAGCTTGATCCTCTCCAACGTCTTTTCGGTCCCGAGATGGGCGCCAAGGAGGTGAGCGTGGGCTAATTCGCATACCTCCCGCCGGAAGGTACGCGGAACTAGCAACAACTTTCTCACCTCGCCCTCGTGTGTCGCCACCCGATACAACAGATCATTTTCCAAGACAAAAAAGGGCTCACGTGGTGAGGAACTATCGGCTTGTGAGCTATTCGGCCAAACTACCGCATTTCGGGCAAACCGTAGGGAATCATCGTTCCACTGTTCCCTCTTAAATGAGGCCGGCGTGGATCTAAATTGACGATCCAGGTTATCTAGGGGATCTTGTGGTCTGGGCCCCGGGAGAGTTCCCTGGCTTGTCCCTTCTCCGGCGGATTCTTCCGGGTCAGGGTCCAAAACCGTGGAAACATTTCCCGAGGTATTAGCGCCAGAGAGGTCTGCCCTAGTGCACGGCGTGGAGACCGCAGGAGGGGTGCCTTTCCCCCTCATAACCAGATCCAACGAGGCCCCGGGAGCGGTGTTAGTATTACCGCAGTTTCTTTTTGACCAGTCTTGTCCCAATATCACCGGATAGGGGGGCTCGGGTAACACAGCGACCATCAAACTAGTTAGTTCCTCCTTCCAGGCGATATAACAGTTAGCGGAACGATACGACTTGGTCCCTCCATGTACACAAGTGACTTGTAGCTGTTGGTTAAGCCATTGTTGCGGTAAAACATAACGGCGAGCGACAATGGTAATGTTGCTGCCGGAATCAAACAAAGCCACCACCGAGTGCCCATTCAATAACACCACTCCCTTATTAGGACTCGCCAAGGGATGCGACGGGGTACAGTACCTCTCCGTTGTGGCCCAGGTGCAGTCCATCGGTTCCGTGGTTGTGTTTAAAGGGCAGGTTGGAAGTAGATGGCCGGCCTCTCCGCACTTGTAACAGCGCGGAGAGAGCGGCTTTTCTCTAGGCCTCACCGGTGCTTCCGCAGCGCGTCGAGAGGGCTCGGGGGTGGGCACCCGTTCCTGTCGGTTCCCACGAGCAGACTTTTCTGACCCCCCGACTCGAAGGACCGCGAGCTGACGCTCAAGGACTTCAAGGAGACCCGGCATATCCTTATAGGGATGTCGCCGGACCTGCTGGGCGAGGGAGCTCGGCATCGCGTTCACCAAGCCTTCACAGGCGACCTGCTCTACTACTTTACGGGCCTGGGGACCTTCTGGCCGTAGCCAACGCCCCATCTTACCCCAGAAATCGAAGGCCTGAGCACGAGCAGGCTTTTCGGGGTCGAACTGCCAATTCCTCCACTCAGATGCCTGCTGGCCCGGCGTGATGCCGTAGCGGGCCAGGATCTCAGCCTTGAGGAGGTCATAATCCGCGGCCTCCTCCTCGGGAAGGTCATAATAAGCCCGCTGCGCGGGTCCCTTCAAGTAGGGAGCCAAAATGGACGCCCACTCGGACCGCTGCCACTCGTTCCGGGTGGCCGTCCTTTCGAATATCCCCAAATATGACTCTACATCATCGGCTTCCGTCATAGGTACCAAGGGGGGTGGTTTGGGCTTCGGAGGACTCACTCTAGCCCTTTCAGCCTCCGCCAACTTGTTCTTCGTGGCCTCCAACTCCCTATTGGTGGCCTCTTGTGCTTGCTGCAGGGCGTGGAGCTGGGCGTTCATGCCCTGTAGCACGGTGTTAAGGTCCTGACGCTCTGTCATTTCCGGACGTCTATCCTGCCGGCTACGCCACTGTAAAAGATTTAATAGGAGACAACATAAAGGTTTGGGGTTTCCGGCCCCGTATATTGTTGACGCTCCACAGTATTCAGAAAAAAACACGGTCAAAATATACAAACAAAAACAGTTCATATACGCGACGCCAAACATGGCGTCGGCGGCCATTTTATTTGGGAGGAGCCGGAAGTGGCGGAATGCTGGGAAGGAGCCGTGAGGGAGGATGGGAGTGATGACGTCAAGGCAAGATGGCGGAGGAAGGGCGGAAGTAACCGTACTGCGGTCAGACTTGGTTTAGGGTGGCGGAGCGTCTTTTTTCCTGGAAGAAATAAGAGGGAGAAAGTTAGTACCCCGCCATTCCCTGCCGACGAATACCTTTTCAGGTGTGTTCAGATCCGTCCGCGGTCTCCTACTCGCGCGTGCGTGACACATGATATAGGTAAGCACATTTGAGAAAGAAAAGGTGAAATCCTTAAATCACAGATGTTATTATTCGACAAGTATTGAGATATTTCATTTATTAATACTTCACAATATTTTGTGGAGCACAAAAGTAACGAGTTCGCTTCAAAGAAAGGACGGCGTCAAAGTTGTCACTAAGGTCGCTACTTTTCAAGTTCTGAGCATAGTGCAAGCCCGAGTTTGATCTGAATTAAATTCACTAAAATTAATAATAATTAAAAAATGATCAGGAGTGAAATCTTTATAATCAATTTGAACTAAATAATTTTGAGAGATACTGTGGAAGGATCGCATAAGAGATCTGTTCAGGAATCATCCCTACTTAGAATCGCCATCAAAATGCGGTGACTATTTGCGGAAGGCAGCTCACGTATTTACATTAATCCATGTTCTATTCATTGCCATTGATGTCCATGAATCCCGCCATTGAATAAGGTGATAAACCCACTGTGGTAGATCAGGTTGAATTTGCTCTGTTACACCAAATTTCCAATGTGTCAATCCGGAGCTCATCAGAGTGGTTGAGAGACACGGCACAGATCAGTCATCGGTACACTGTCACACTGACACACATGGGACACTCCAAGGTGAGCATTACATGTATCAAGGTCGGCATTAAAGATCCTCTTGAGTACTTGAAGCAACAAAAAGCAGCAGGATAAACACATCTGGACCTGCTGTAGAAAAAGCATTTGCCTTTACCAGTAGCATCCCTCCCTCCTAAACACATTCTTTAAGGTCCTGATAGGAGATCAGTAAAAAGTTGTCTTAGTCACAGGACAGTACAATAATAAAACATTTCCTAAAACACATATGATAGTTGTCCAGTCTGTAACATTCCTAAGCAACTTACCCGTTACAGAGGCACAATCCCAGTCACTAACACATTTACCGTGTAGCCCCCCCAACACTCAAAGTAAGAACATATTCCACCTGATTAATTTAATATATAAAAATTTAAACCGCTAAACCCGCCATCAACAACTACAATAACAATTGCTGCCTATGGCAATCCATCCTCACTTTGATAGCTTGCCTTGCTCGCAATCGGTCCACGGTGGAAATTGCAGTTAAATGAAAAAAAAAAAAAGAAAAAAAGACTCTTTTGGGTTACAATTCACACTGGGTGGACGTGGGACCTGGGATGCATGCTTTATTATGGGACGGCAATGCTACCGCTGCACCACTACTGACTTTTTGTATATAGTGTATGTTTTTTTTTTTATGTATGTATGTATGTAATGAAGACAAAAACAATTTTATATAGATTTTATATAGATAACGTTCAGCATTGCATGAAAACGTTGTACAAGGCGAAGAATGGATATTTATGAGAGTATTATAGTGAGAGAGGTGTTGTCACCTGTATTACTAAAGCTCTTCTTTGCAGCATTATGCATTTTATAAGCCGGCATTTGTATGATGTATAATTTATAGTTTTTTTTTTGCCAGTAAGTATTATTGGGCACAATCATTTAAAATGTATTGATCATCCACAAACATTCATTTCGCCTGGCAATTCTGTCGAGTTTTTGAACTCTGCTGATGCCATATGTACTTCAAACGGGAGCTTGATGAATAATGATTCGAAGCAGTGAGCAGACATGCACACTGGAATCATGAAGCTTGGTTCGAAACAATGAGCAGGCATGCGCACTGGGATTGCATTGTGAAGTGCGATTAGTTTGAAGCATCGAGCAGACATGCACACTGGGATTTTATCATGACATGCGGTTCAAAGCATCGAACAGACATGCGCACTGGGTTGACACGCGGTTCAAAGCGCCGAGCAGACATGTGCACTGGGATTGTATCATGATACACAGTTCAAAGCACCAAGCAGACATGAGCACTGGTTACTGAACCGTCAAGGCGGTCGAAGCAGTGAGCAGTTAAAGGAAGCTTTGTGAAGCCTCAACACACTCGAAGGCATTGAGCTCTATATTTTTGAGAGTCTGACACTTAAATCTCTAGTTATATTTTGTAATTCGTATGGACACTGCACACTTCAGTTGATATAGTTAAGTGATGGCCTGAAACGACAATTTAGGTCGTTGCTGAGAATTCATTATTGTTATTGTGGATTGCTGCGATTTCCTTTGTCTGATACATAGTGTCAAAGATATATTGTCATATCAACTTTATATATATATATATATATATATATATATATATATACTCAGCAAAAAAAGAAACGTCCTCTGACTTTCAACTGTTTTTACTTTCAGTAAACTTAATGTGTAAATATTTGTATGAACACTAAAAGAGTCAACACCATAAGACATAAACTAAAAATGTTTCACAATGTGTCCCTGAATGAAGGGAGGCTCAAAATCAAAAGTACCAGTCAGTATCTGGTGTGGCCACCAGCTGCTTGAAGTACTGCAGTGCATCTCCTCCTCATGGACTGGACCAGATTTGTCAGTTCTTGCTGTGAGATGTTACCCCACTCTTCCACCAAGGCACCTGCAAGTTCCTGGACATTTCTGGGGGGAATGGCCCTAGCCCTCACCCTGCGATCCAACAGGTCCCAGACGTGCTCAATGGGATTGAGATCTGGGCTCTTCGCTGGCCATGGCAGAACACTGACATTGCTGTCATGCAGAAACTCACGCACTTTTTGCCACTCCTGTCTGGTCCAGCGAAGGTGGGTTTGTGCCCATAGGCGGCGTTGTTGCTGGTGATGTCTGGTAAGGACCTGCCTTACAACAGGCCTGCAAGCCCTCAGTCCAGCCTCTCTCAGCCTATTGCGGACAGTCTGAGCACTGATGGAGGGATTGTGTGTTCCTGGTGTGACTCGGGCAGTTGTTGTGGCCATCCTGTACCTGTCACGCAGGTGTGATATTCGGATGTACCGATCCTGTGCAGGTGTTGTTACACGTGGTCTTCCACTGCGAGGATGATCAGCTGTCCTTCCTGTCTCCCTGTAGCGCTGTCTTAGGCGTCTCACAGTGTGGACATGGCAATTTATTGCCCTAGCCACATCAGCAGTCCTCATGCCTCCCTGCAGCATGCCTAATGCACGTTCATGCAGATGAGCAGGGACCCTGGGCATCTTTCTTTGGGTGTTTTTCACAGTCGGTAGACAAGTCTCTTTAGTGTCCTGCGTTTTTAGAACTGTGACCTTAAATGCTTACTTTCTGTAAGCTGTTAAGGTCTTAACGACCATTCCACAGGTGCATGTTAATTAATTGATTATGGTTAATTGAACATGCATGGAAAACATTGTTTAAACAATTTACAATGAAGATCTGTAAAGTTATTTGGATTTTTAAAACATTATTGTTGAAATACACAGTCCTGAAAAAGGGACGTTTCTTTTTTTGCTGAGTATCTATACTAATAAAAGGCAAAGCCCTCACTCACTCACTGACTGACTGACTGACTGACAGACTGACTGACTGACTCATCACTAATTCTCCAACTTCCCGTGTAGATAGAAGGCTGAAATTTGGCAGGCTTATTCCTTACAGCGCACTTACAAAAGTTAAGCAGGTTTCATTTCGAAATTCTACACATAACGGTCATAACGGTCGATAACGGTCGACAACGTCCACCATGTTGAACTTTCTTATTTATGGCCCCATCTTCACGAAATTTGGTAGGCGGATTCCCTGCGCTAACCGAAACTGACGTATGTACTTATTTCGATGGTATGACGCCACTGTCGGCCGCCATATTGAACTTTCCAACGTCACTAATTTTCACAATGTCCGCCATGTTGAACTTTCTTATTCATGGCCCCATCTTCACGAAATTTGGTAGGCGGCTCCCCTGCGCTAACTGAAACCAATGTACATACTTATTTCGGTGGTATGACGCCACTGTCAGCCGCCATATTGAACTTTACAACGTCACTAATTCTCCAACTTCCCGTGTAGGTAGAACGCTGAAATTTGGCAGGCTCATTCCTTACAGCTTACTTACAAAAGTTAATCAGGTTTCATTTCGAAATTGTACACATAACGGTCATAACGGTCGATAACGGTCAACAACATCCGCCATGTTGAACTTTCTTATTTATGGCACCATCTTCACGAAATTTAGTAGGCAGCTTCCCTGTGCTAACCGAAACCGATGAACGTACTTATTTCGATGGTATGACGCCACTGTCGGCCGCCATATTGAACTTTCCAACATCACTAATTTTCCAACTTCCCGTGTAGGTAGAAGGCTGGCCCCATCTTCACGAAATTTGGTAGGTGGCTTCCCTATGTTAACCAAAACCGATGTACGTACTCATTTCAGTGGCATGACGCCACTGTCGGCCGCCATATTGAATTTTCCAAACATCACTAATTCTCCAACTTCCCGTGTAGGTAGAAGGCTGAAATTTGGCAGGGTCATTCCTTACAGCTTACTTACAAAAGTTAAGCAGGTTTCATTTCGAAATTCTACGCGTAACGGTCATAACAATCAACAGCGTCCGCCATCTTGAACTTTCTTATTCATGGCCCCATCTTCATGAAATTTGGTAGGCGGATTCCCTGCGTTAACCGAAACCAATGTACGTACTTATTTCGGTGGTGTGACACCACTGTCAGCTGCCATATTGAACTTTCCAACGTCACTAATTCTCCAACTTCCCGTGTAGGTAGAAGGCTGGAATTTGGTACTTATTTCGGTGGTATGATGCCACTGTCGGCCGTCATATTGAACTTTTCAACGGTCTTTGTTACTTATGGGCCCATCTTCAAGAAATTTGGTACACGGGTTCCCAATGCTAACTGAATCCTACTTACGTACATATATACGTCCATAGCCTGCAGCTCGGTCACCGTGTGAGGCGGTGTTGGGTCCCCCATCCCAACGCCTCCCACGTTGTTGGCTGCCTGCCTATATAAGACCGTCTGTCGCTCCAGTCTCTACATTCCATTCCTTGCTTCGCCACGGTATTCACGTCTCCCTGCTGATAACTACAGCCTTTTTATTTAATCCACAGCTTCTCCGCTGTTTTACTGTTCATTTATTACGATTATAGTTATTGTGTAGGTATTTTAGACTTACTTTACATTGTTCAGGTACCCATTTCCTTTAAAATTCCAACCGTACCCCCATTACCATGTCTATCGAGGTGATCACCATCGATCAAAGAACTGTCACTTACCAAGTGGTTTCCATGCACGGAGATGGCACCTGCCTTTTCCATTCTCTATTGTTACATATTGCACGGCCATATCAGGCTCACTCTTGATATCCGGAGGAACATTGTGTCTTATGTATTGAATGACTGGGACAGGTTCAAGGTGTGGACTGATAATTATACTACACAGGAGCACTAGAAGAGTGAAATACTTAAGTGTACCGAAACGGCCAAATATTTTACACCTTTGGACAACCACCAATGCCTCTTAAACATCTTAGATTCACAGGTGACGATTTCAGTAGTGGACACTTTGATGTTTAGAAATGTTTAAACTCTCAAAAGCTGGATGTGAAGTTATCAATCAAACTGGTTGTATACTTACAACACTTGACAGATGCCGAATGTCTTTTCAACACAAGTCCTACAAATACTGTCGTAATTGAAACAAACCATGAAACTCAAACCGATTATGACAGCAGCAATCCAAGCTGTGAGATTTGAAACAAGATTACTGTTCACATGGCCAACTGTACGTTGCATGCTCAAGAGTAAGCTCAGCGCACAGCTACAGCTTGGTCCTATTACAACTGGAAGGCCGAACTGACAACGTGGCATACAAAGAGATCCTTAACAAATAATTATTGGTATAT
Source organism: Polypterus bichir lapradei (assembly GCA_026402145.1). Taxonomy (NCBI): domain Eukaryota; kingdom Metazoa; phylum Chordata; class Cladistia; order Polypteriformes; family Polypteridae; genus Polypterus; species Polypterus bichir. Next base: position 126,931,289 of record JANRMT010027041.1, on the reverse strand, counting down.
TTTCTCTCAGTTTTAAAAGGGTTTAATTGTCTTCTTAATAAAAATTTTACGGCAGTACTTCGCCGCTGCGAAGCGCGGGTATTTTGCTAGTATATATATAAGATTAGGTAAATTGTGCAAACTTTTTATGCAATGCTTAATTTTCTTCAATACCGTACGTTATATAGTATACATCTATAAATATAATTTTATCGTCTTCATTAGGAGAATACAACGATACTCTCGTGTCAATTAAACCAATTTAATGTGCATATGTCAAACAACATAGTACATAGTATAACATAATATATATTGTCTACATCCGCTGTTGTAAGAAAAGTAGTAGTAGTTCTTAATTATCCAGATTAGGTGGCTCAAGGGTATTGCAACTGTCTCTCAGTAAAAACACCAGACGTTCGCATCGTTGATCCTCCTCTTGTGAAAAATTATTTTTTTAATTCCTTCATTTAACAAAAAATTCCAGCTTGGATGTATAGCGAGCGAACTGAGCTATCGAGGGAAGGTTGGGCCGTGGGGTACACGTCCCTAATTATATTGTGTATGTAAAGAGTTTTACTGTATTTGTGTGTTTGGAGACCCTGGTGTCGTACTGAATTTGTACTGTAGAAGAACAATCTACTGTCCAGCATGCCTAAATGTGTCTTTTCGTTTCTGATTCCTATACGGCAGGAACTTGGGATAATTCGCTATAAACAGTTTCAGCCAATCAGCGCCTTCTAAACATGCAGAATGACAGCGTGGACCTTTATTGTAGCATCTTCGTTTCATTCACTTATATTTAGTTGTTAGACTATTTACTGTTAAGTGCTGTTTGAGCTACCGTTTAGTACAAAAGGTGGCTTACTTAGTTCTTAAATTGATATTGAAATGTACACACATGCCTCCTAAATAATTTATTGAAATGCCTACGTTTAGAGTGTCTGTTTTAGGAAGTTGTAATTTTTACTTGTTCCCGTTATTATGAATTGTAATTTCTCAGTGTCACATATTCGTTACTACCACGAGTCCCACTTCATTGAGATCCTGTTTTACATTCTGTATATGCACTTTTTAAAAGGAGCGTTAATTGAACTGACTGTAGCAGACTTGGCATCTTCTTAAAATAACTATTTATTTGATATTGACAATTAATCATAAGTTCAAAAATCAAGGAGGATATGAGTTTGCATGGACTCTGCTGTTTCTTTTTTTTTGTGACATTGTGTCAGTAGAGAGTGCGTGACGTTAACAATGCATTCTGTCCTAAATGACAGCACACAAGCTTTTTATATTTCCGAAAGGCCAATGTGTCTCAATTTGCTCATTAATATATTTTGACAGTGTGTTTTAATCAGAATTATTATAAACATATTACCCATGTTCATTTCCCATGTAGATATATTACGTTTGGTGAGAATAAATAAAAAAGTAACCATATAAAATTTAGGTTCCATTGTTTATGATTAACAAAACTCATCGTTTATCTGAAATGTTCTACTTTGCATTTTTACGTTTGGCAATGGAATGCTTCAGTATACAGTCGATTTATTGCACTTCTGAAGGTGTACATTGTCAGTATTCTCCATTGCATTTGCCCCCCAGTGTAACGTGTGCCAGTGTAACTGAGGGGCGACAGACGAGTTCACGTAACGGGAGACAAGGCACCTCCTCACCCTGATCCCCAATATGTTCTCATGAATATTCCCATTTTTCATTCCTGCCAGTTTACTATTATTATTATTATTATTATTGGACACATATGTAGAGGATATCTGTGTCTTATTTTATGTGTATTAAAGGAAGGACAGCAAAGCCTTGAATGAAACTCAGTGTTGATGCTTTAGGTAACAAGACAGGTAAGGTGCAGGGAACGTTAAACGTGTTAGTGACTGAGGGGGATTGTGTGACTGGAAAATGGCTTAAGAATACAGAAATGACAAAAGCTTAGTCCTTCAATACCTCTATTTATATCAATTATTTACACTGTTGTGCTGCAGCTCGGAAGACTATTTATTTACCCCCCACCGCAGCCTTTGATAAGATGCATTCACAAGTGTCGGATGTTGCTGACAAAGACAGGTGCTTTTTTGAAAGTTTGGCTCCAGATGTGCTTATCCAGCTGTTCATTCTTGTCAGCACTTGAGTGATCTTTATGTCCAGCTCTGGATGAATTTGCAAAGTTTCTTTTCAACACTTTTGTCTCATTAACACAGAAGTCCCGAGGCTTTCCCTAAATTGCAGAAGACGCTGTTGATGGCGCTGATTCTGTTTTAAAGACAGTTGTGATTAGTTATACAGCACACACCTTTACTCACATTGCATATTGGAAATCAATAATACATATCAGCTACACACTGAATAGTAAAAACATTTAATGAGGAGTGCCTTGCGCATATACTGGTGTAATGACCATGTCGGCTTTAGTGAAGCGTTTCATAGTGTCTCTGATATGATCGATATGGAGTAGAATAGATTCTGGATTGTTATAATACATGTTGCCTTACGCAAAATATGCTCATCAATTTGTTACAGATTCTAGGTGGACACGATTCCACACCAGGGAAAGAGGTGCCCTATATAAATCGTTCATAATGTCTCCAAAATACATTTGTTGACTAAATACTACATAACTGTTTTTTTTACAAAGTCCTTATTATCATATTATTAATATTAGTATTACATTTGGGCAAGGACTATACGAGAGCCCCAATTAGGATCTGAACTCGCCTCAGCACACTGTACAGCTGCAGCAAGGACAACTGCTTTAACGCTTTGTGCCAAAGAAATTCAACACACAAGTGACGAGAAGCATCCACTTGCAGAGCCACAACACCATACGTCACCACAGTTGTAGACCCACAGTTGTAGACCCGCAGTTACATTTTGGAAGGTTTCGGCAGGTCTCGGCAAAGCCCGGAAAGTATCGTCGGGTCAAGGACCCGTTCAGAAATTAAGCGATAAAAATGAGAAGGAAAAAATGTACATCAAACCAAATAATACGCATCACTGTGAAGTTCAGAGGGTTTCTGCCATCACTTCGTGTCATATATCAAACTAAACAATATGGATCGTTTCTGTGAAATATTAATAACATTTACGTTGTGTTCGGGTCTGTGGGAACTATTTAACATGTCGGCAAAACTATCATCAAGATCTGTGTTAATTGAAAATAGTTTTTCTTTTACATTCATGAAACGAAATACAGTGATCCCTTGCTATTTCGCGCTTCGACTTTAGCGGCTTCACTCCATCGCGGATTTTAAATGTAAGCATATCTAAATATATATCACGTATATTTTTCGCTGGTTCGCGGATTTCTGCGGACAATGGGTCTTTTAATTTATGGTACATGCTTCCTCAGTTTGTTTGCCCAGTTGATTTCATACAAGGGACGCTATTGGCGGATGGCTTAGAAGCTACCCAATCAGAGCATGTATTACGTATTAAACAAAACACCTCAATGATATACAATATGCTTCCCGCACGGTGCTTGATTGTTTGCTTTTCTCTGACATTTTCTGCGCCTGACGGAGGGGGTGTGAGCAGAGGGGCTGTTTGCACAGAGGCTGTTTGCTTAGAAGATACGGATGGCGGATGCGCCTGTAAAAAATGCTGAAAGACTACCTTCACATTGATACCTTTATTGCGGCTGCTTTATCGTGCTGCTTCCCATACTTAAAAGCCCAACAGCCCTATTGATTTTTGCTTGTTTACTTTTCTGGCGCGCGCTCTCTCTGACATTCTCTGCTCCTGACGCGCGCACTCCTTTGAAGAGGAAGATATGTTTGCATTCTTTTAATTGTGAGAAAGAACTGTCATCTCTGTCTTCTCATGGAGCACAGTTTAAACTTTTGCCAATTCTGATATTCTATGACAAATGCCAATCGAGCTCCTTGGTGCTGGGCAGTGAGCACAGGGCCCACTAGAGGATGTCGGGCCCTCAGGCCACCCTCATGAAGTCTGTTTCTGATTGTTTGGTCAGAGACATTCACACCAGTGGCCTGCTGGAGGTCATTTTGTAGGTTCTGGCAGTGCTCATCCTGTTCCTCGTTGCCCAAAGGAGCAGATACCTGTCAGTCTTGCTGATGGATTAAGGACCTTCTACGGCCTTGTCCATCTCTCCTAAAGTAACTGCCTGTCTCCTGGAATCTCCTCCATGCCCTTGAGACTGTGCTGCGAGACACAGCAAACCGTCTGACAATGCCACATATTGATGTGTCTGCCATCCTGGAGAAGTTGGACTACCTGTGGCAGCTCTGTAGGGTCCAGGTATGGCCACATGCTACCAGTAGTGACACTGACCGTAGCTAAATGCAAAACGAATGACAAAACAGATGAGCAGGGTCAAATGTCAGTGGCTCCCTTCACCTGTTAAACTATTCATTTCTGTTTTGGGGGTCTTCTCATTGTTGCCCCCCTCCTCTATTTTTTATAACAATTGTTATAATATGCAATTGACCGTTGTTGAGTATAATTAACCATAGCGAAGTGTAACAGACTGTAATCAAATATAAGTGACCATGATTAAGTACTTATAATTGCCAGAATATCATTCACCATTTGTCCTGTATATCACGTATATGCAAGTTAATCAGAAGCAAAACCTATCGGTAACTTGTTATTTTAGATATCAAAATATATTTCAGAAAGACAATACAGAGAGATTGAGCCATTATAAGGTAATGTTCCACAGAAAGCTTATTGTTTGCATAATTTTCTAAGACAAACACAGTTAATAGTGGATATACTGGTTTTTCAATTATAGTAATGTTGGTAGTCTAAAGTTTGAATATACTTAGGTCACTTTAGATGATCTTTTTTCATAATTCTGTATATATATTTACAGTACATAAATGAACATTAATAAGTAGCTACAAACAAAGGGCAAGTGTGAATGCAATATTCAATTTCCTTCAGTTCAAGAAAGTTCAAATTAGATTGTAGACAATAATGAGGAAAAGAAGAGCCAGGATAGAATCATGTTGTTGTTGTTGTTATTATTATTATTATTATTTATTTTATAAAGTTCTTTCAATGATAGTACAGTTTGTTTGAACTCTTAAAATAATATTAAATGTTTCATGCCCACCTCTCCTGCATTCTTCAAAAATACTGCTTTTGAAGTTTTTTTTCAATTGAAATAAAGTGAAGTGATTGTTCTCGTGCATGTTTGTCAGTTTTAAGAACTTTATATCTATTTTATATTCACCAGAGACACATAAGTATATTGAAGACCTCAGAGGAACCTACAGTTGTGTTTGGTGCTCAGGAGTTTGCTTGTCTGTTTTGCTATAAAAGAACATATTATGCAGGCATCATCAGCCACTTACAGAGCCACAAAAGGACAGTAGTTGTTCATGGAGGGATGTGAAGTGCTCTAGAATATATCTTGTAACTTGTAAAATTTGATTAATTGACACTTTTAATACACTTTAATGCAGCTAGATATTCACCTTAACAACATGATTTTATTTGACAAAATAGTATACTGTGTACTTTTTAACCTTTTGAAAAGCTGGCTTTGAATAATTTTAGATTAATTAATTCATGACTGTGTATTAACAATTTTCTCTTTTAAAATATTTAGTAGAATATAACAAAGATCATACTACAAATACTTTAATTTTTCAGAATGTAAGTGTGGAATTACATTGCCTACAATTGACAGGCAACATATAGTATATTTTCATAAATTTTTAAAAGCATCATTGACAGAATCTTTAATTAGTTTGTTCTGTTTAAAAGAATAATAGGACAGGATTTGCTTGTTTTAACTCTATTAAATTAAAGAATTATCTGAATTTCTTTTGTTAAGTTTTAAATGTTTAGCAAAATAATTCTGAATATTAACCTTTTTTTTTCTTTGTACTGTTTTAGGTTTTAAAATATACAAGTGTTCACTGAATTGCCAGGGATCAGGCCATTACCATTGCTGTTATTGTCAGAAAACAGTAGTTCATAAAGATCAGTTCCTCAGGCTCTTGTCAGATTGTTGCAAAGGTCCTAAAGTGCTCCCTCTGCCCTCCATGCCCACAGCATTGGTCACCACCCAGTCTCTGCCCTCCGTGCCCACTACACCAGTCACTGCCCAGCCTCTGCCATCTGAGTTCAAGTTCTTTGTTCTTAATCTTCGTTCAACTGTTCAGTTCCAGCGTTCAAAAGTTTTAATGTTCTTTTTTTTAATCTTTGTTCATATGTTCAGTTCACTCAGTTTGAACCTCAGGCCAAATCTCCCAAAATCAGCATTTTAGCAGGACTGTTCCTTATTTACTCTGTTATTTCTGTCACCTAGTGATGGCTGCTGCCCATTTGAACTATTCTTCTTTAAAAAATTTGATCCTAATAGTTTTCACTAGGCAGCACGGTGGCACAGTGGTAGCGCTGCTGCCTCGCAGTTAGGAGTTCGCTTCCAGGGTCCTCCCTGCATGGAGTTTGCATGTTCTCTCTGTGTCTGTGTGGGTTTCCTCCCACAGTCCAAAGACATGCAGGTTAGGTGGGTTGGCGATTCTAAATTGGCCCTAGTGTGTGCTTGGTGTGTGGGTGTGTTTGTGTGTGTCCTGTGATGGGTTGGCGCCCTGCCCAGGATTGGTTCCTGCCTTGTGCCCTGTGTTGGCTGGGATTGGCTCCAGCAGACCCCCGTGACCCTGTGTTCGGATTCAGCGGGTTGGAAAATGGATGGATGGATAGTTTTCACTAAGCTATTTTGGAAGAGCTGTGTAAATAATTCATAACGGCACAGTGGTAAAACATCCTCAAGGTTCTAAAAAATTTGTAATGGTGTGCTATGGTCTCGTGTGTGAAGCCAAAGTCACTCCCTTCATAAATTACTTGTTCATTTAAAAGTTGCTAGAGATTATATTATCTGATGTTCACTATTTCTCTACCTGTTCTATTACTAATAATTCTACTCTTGCAATCTGAAATGAATATCATTGTCATAAAAAGTGATGAAAGGCTCCAGCTAAATTTTGGTTAAGTAATTTCTTTCTTCTGTGTGATAAAATTATTAATTGGCACATTTTCAGAATTAAATATTATTAATCCAGTTCTACAATGATATTCCATCTGCAAAGTTCATATCAACTTTGTTTTTAATATACATTAATATAATATAAATCAATTTTGACAGAACAAATTTTATCTGTAGGAAAATTGCCTCTAAAATAATGCCAGGTAGCTGGAAGGAACCGCATTATAAGGTAATGTAAATATAAATATGTGTTGCTAGTATAAGACAAAAAACACACACATATCTCCTTTACTAATCAACTCTTAAATTGGTAGAATCTACCCAAACAGACTGACAGCCTGGACTGCTCATGGTAAGTGGAGGACACTTTGCCAGTAGTAAGATGTGAATGTTGATTTAAAATAATAACTTGCTTTTTTTTTAGTATGCTCTCTACATCGCCACTGGAAGAGCATTTGATTTCAGTCAGGTCAGTGGTTTAAGTGTAATATTTGTTTGAATGTTGTGATTTTTTTTATTCATAGAATTTATTGTAATTTCCCGATTTACATTTTTTAGGAAGACATGCCAAAAATTAGGAGATGGTGGTGTCATGTCTTACTTCGCAAAGCCAACATTAAAGGTGTGTAACTTTTCAAGCTTTTTTTAAGGGAAGAACAGTTATAAGAATTTGTCAGCTTACAGTATTTCTAAATTTTTTTTATCTTCCAGCCAAGACATCGGTCTTCACTTTCCACACGAGAAGAAGGACATTCTGTGCCCCATGGGCAGTGCTTCGTAATTATCAGTTGAAAAGTTTTCTGACACTAATTTTATATATTAGAACTTCACAAAAAGACTTTGACAAACAGGTCACACAGCAGGTCTCCGGTGAGGCTGTCACTGACATGTGTCTCTCGTCAGCCCTGTGGTGTGTCAGTGGCGTTATGGGGGCAGAAAATGGTGGTCTTAAAAATGAGTGTTTTGTGTGCTTGTGCTCTTACTGATTTATTAAATGGCAATTATTTCTGCTTCCAGCAATTCCAGACAAGATAGGAAAGAGCAAGGACTTTTCTCCCCCACCCTTCTTTTCCATTAATGAAGAATATGAAAATGTTGACTGAATTATTTATGCCAGTATAATTAATAGTATAACATTTACTTTACTGTTCCTAAAATATAGGCAATGAATGGCTTCATAGAGTTGCTTTTGTGGAGTGTAACTTTTTGACTGTTTTCCTTGTTCTTCAAAGATCAATTTCATCTGTGGCATTAGGCGACATTAACTGGATGTGCAGGTCAGCATATTTATGGTTACATTTAGTTGTTAGCAAATTGTACCTCACAAAGGCACAGTCCTGTCAGGTAAGTAGTGACATGATTCTTACGGCACAGCAAATGCCTTAAAGGTGATGACTTTCTTTTTCCTTTTCAGTATCATTCAGAAATCAACCAGTCTAGAATGGAGTGATTGTTTGCTTCAGGTAAACACTTTCCATTATGTATAACTTTTTATATGTAGCATTTCTATTGTAATATGTTTGGGTGAATGTTTCAGCAGTTTTTAAAGCATGCTTACTAAACTGGGAACAATTAAATTACATATTATTTGAAATGATGAATTTGGCCTTCATAAGTGACAATACTGTGGTAATTGGACTCTTTGTTTTTCAGGGACTCACTTCAGTACAATTCCTGTAGACGTTCAGATTGAACTGAAATGGGTCTTACATCAATGTATTAGTAAATAAAAATGAATGCTTTTTTCACTACAGAGCACTTAGTCATTTTGAATTATTTGTGCACTTTCTGAATGGTTTCTAACTAGACATGACATTCCCTTGAAGATGAACTGCTACAGTTGTACACTGAAGTTTATTTTTTTCTTTTTCAATCTACCTCATGCCTACAGGCAGTAGAGACAAAAAGCGAGAGACATCAATTGAGCTAAGCATTCCTATGACATGCTGTGGTCATATTGGTGTGTTTATTTCATAAGCCAATTTGATTGTTCTTTGGGTAAAAGTGGAGTTAATATATTGATATTCCTAATAAAGTACTTGACAGTATTTTTTTTTTCATAAAAAAGTCTTCATTGATCCAAAACATCCTGACTGCTTCTGACTGGCTGGATGCCAACAAAGACCAACTTGTTGGGACAGTCCTCCAGCCAAGAATTCTGGAAATGGACGAGGATGAAGTTACATACACAATTGAAAAATAAGAACAAAGGGGAGACGATGAAGAGACTGAAGAAGTCATGTCCACCTTCTTATTTACTTTTGAATGCCTGAGGGACATGAACTTTTTTCTTGATGAGATACAGGTTAAAAAAAATATTCCCATCAGTTGCTGCTGTTCGACAAATTAGATTTTTGTGTTTTATTTTTTTTTCAGCCTTCAGAATTTCAAAGGAACTACATGTGGCAAAAAGCCGACCGTGATGTCATTTTGTTCAGTGGATTTGATCAGTGATTCACTGTAAAGAAAAGTGGGGATGGACTGGCTTTCTGACCTGCTTCAATAGTTCATTGTCTACTGAAATGACCAATGTAATGGATGAAGGACACAGATGGATGTCCTAACTGGGATTGTGTGCTTTATTTCTTTAAAATAAATTCATATTTGAACCTGGATCTTATGTGTGTGTGTGTGGTTGTGTGAAGAGTTTGGGTGCTAAAATGCCTCCCACAGGTTACATTCCCCTATGTGGTAATTATAACAGTGTGTTTTGATACATCACTTTAATTTTCAAAACCTAGACTGTTGGCTTGCAAGTTCAAGAAGGAAGTCTAATTAAAAGCAAAAATTAGTTGGGAAAAAATGTACAGCCCCTGGGACTGAATATGAGAACTACTGTATGAAACAATGCCATGTTACAAATCAGGATTATTAATATATATATTGTGAAGGACAGCCGGGTCCCATGCCCGGCAGGGACGCCCCTGCTGCTTATGTTCCGGGGGAGCCTCCATGGACAGTCCAGTACCTCCCCCCGGGACGCTTGGTGGCAGCCTCCCTGGCCGACGGTGTTTACCCAACCACCTGCAGGGCTCCATGGGAGATGGGGTCCTCCACAGCTTGGTTGGGGCCCGGCGTGGCCGCTAGGGGGAGCTGCCTGCTTCCCACAGCCAGGCTGGACGAGCCTGCAGCCCCACCCGGAAGTGCAATTAGGACCAGGTGGTTAATCACCTGGAACGCTTCCGGGTGGGCTATAAAAGGGCCCAGCCACCACCACTCGGTGAGCCAGAGTTGGGAGGAAGAAGGAGACAAAGCTTGTCTGGGAGGAGTGGTGGAGCAAGGTGGAGAATTGTGGCACTGTGAGTTTGTGCTTTGGGACTGTGTTTGGGCTGTGTGGCACAGGGAAGACGTGTCACACAGCTGAAGAAAAAATAAAGCCTGTGTGATTTTGTACACGTGCCTCTGCGTGGTCTGTGCCGGGTCGGGCGCTATATAGCGCCTTTTACATCTGGCGTAGCCGGCAGTATTCCGGCCCGTCCATTTGGACCGGGACCTGCATAAAAATTGTGTGTAACGGCCCGGCACAACACCTGGGGGCACGTATAGCTCAGCGCAGGAGCGCACACAGCACTGCAGCGCTGAGCGCACTCCTGAGGCAGAGAGTGTGCTCTATTTTAAGTACAGCGCTGACAGCGCCCTTTGGACTGCAGCGGGGCACGCTCCCGACGAGAACGCGCCACCGAGGCCGAAGCGCGAGGCACGTGCCTGCCCGACTTGCCGGAGGACACGCGCAGCACAGCGCTGGGAGAGCGCGCTCGCAGCTGCAAGCAAGCCAGCCAGCGCAGCACAGCACAGCACAACTGAGGCCGCCAAAGGACTCCTAGAGACACCGCGCGATGGGGAAAAAGAAGGCCGCACGGGTTGCAACCGGAGGTAGGTGACGGGCCGCGGGTATGTTTTTCCGCCTGTGGGTCATCCTACCTCCTAGACGCCGAGGGGCGAAGCATCCGATGCGGGCAGGGGGACGGGTGTCCATGG
>JANRMT010027041.1:126815161-126827408 GCA_026402145.1 Polypterus bichir lapradei | reverse complement strand
TTCTGTGTGATAAAATTATTAATTGGCACATTTTCAGAATTAAATATTATTAATCCAGTTCTACAATGATATTCCATCTGCAAAGTTCATATCAACTTTGTTTTTAATATACATTAATATAATATAAATCAATTTTGACAGAACAAATTTTATCTGTAGGAAAATTGCCTCTAAAATAATGCCAGGTAGCTGGAAGGAACCGCATTATAAGGTAATGTAAATATAAATATGTGTTGCTAGTATAAGACAAAAAACACACACATATCTCCTTTACTAATCAACTCTTAAATTGGTAGAATCTACCCAAACAGACTGACAGCCTGGACTGCTCATGGTAAGTGGAGGACACTTTGCCAGTAGTAAGATGTGAATGTTGATTTAAAATAATAACTTGCTTTTTTTTAGTATGCTCTCTACATCGCCACTGGAAGAGCATTTGATTTCAGTCAGGTCAGTGGTTTAAGTGTAATATTTGTTTGAATGTTGTGATTTTTTTTATTCATAGAATTTATTGTAATTTCCCGATTTACATTTTTTAGGAAGACATGCCAAAAATTAGGAGATGGTGGTGTCATGTCTTACTTTGCAAAGCCAACATTAAAGGTGTGTAACTTTTCAAGCTTTTTTTAAGGGAAGAACAGTTATAAGAATTTGTCAGCTTACAGTATTTCTAAATTTTTTTTATCTTCCAGCCAAGACATCGGTCTTCACTTTCCACACGAGAAGAAGGACATTCTGTGCCCCATGGGCAGTGCTTCGTAATTATCAGTTGAAAAGTTTTCTGACACTAATTTTATATATTAGAACTTCACAAAAAGACTTTGACAAACAGGTCACACAGCAGGTCTCCGGTGAGGCTGTCACTGACATGCGTCTCTCGTCAGCCCTGTGGTGTGTCAGTGGCGTTATGGGGGCAGAAAATGGTGGTCTTAAAAATGAGTGTTTTGTGTGCTTGTGCTCTTACTGATTTATTAAATGGCAATTATTTCTGCTTCCAGCAATTCCAGACAAGATAGGAAAGAGCAAGGACTTTTCTCCCCCACCCTTCTTTTCCATTAATGAAGAATATGAAAATGTTGACTGAATTATTTATGCCAGTATAATTAATAGTATAACATTTACTTTACTGTTCCTAAAATATAGGCAATGAATGGCTTCATAGAGTTGCTTTTGTGGAGTGTAACTTTTTGACCGTTTTCCTTGTTCTTCAAAGATCAATTTCATCTGTGGCATTAGGCGACATTAACTGGATGTGCAGGTCAGCATATTTATGGTTACATTTAGTTGTTAGCAAATTGTACCTCACAAAGGCACAGTCCTGTCAAGTAAGTAGTGAAATGATTCTTACGGCACAGCAAATGCCTTAAAGGTGATGACTTTCTTTTTCCTTTTCAGTATCATTCAGAAATCAACCAGTCTAGAATGGAATGATTGTTTGCTTCAGGTAAACACTTTCCATTATGTATAACTTTTTATATGTAGCATTTCTATTGTAATATGTTTGGGTGAATGTTTCAGCAGTTTTTAAAGCATGCTTACTAAACTGGGAACAATTAAATTACATATTATTTGAAATGATGAATTTGGCCTTCATAAGTGACAATACTGTGGTAATTGGACTCTTTGTTTTTCAGGGACTCACTTCAGTACAATTCCTGTAGACGTTCAGATTGAACTGAAATAGGTCTTACATCAATGTATTAGTAAATAAAAATGAATGCTTTTTTCACTACAGAGCACTTAGTCATTTTGAATTATTTGTGCACTTTCTGAATGGTTTCTAACTAGACATGACATTCCCTTGAAGATGAACTGCTACAGTTGTACACTGAAGTTTATTTTTTTCTTTTTCAATCTACCTCATGCCTACAGGCAGTAGAGACAAAAAGCGAGAGACATCAATTGAGCTAAGCATTCCTATGACATGCTGTGGTCATATTGGTGTGTTTATTTCATAAGCCAATTTGATTGTTCTTTGGGTAAAAGTGGAGTTAATATATTGATATTCCTAATAAAGTACTTGACAGTATTTTTTTTTTTCAGAAAAATGTCTTCATTGATCCAAAACATCCTGACTGCTTCTGACTGGCTGGATGCCAACAAAGACCAACTTGTTGGGACAGTCCTCCAGCCAAGAATTCTGGAAATGGACGAGGATGAAGTTACATACACAATTGAAAAATAAGAACAAAGGGGAGACGATGAAGAGACTGAAGAAGTCATGTCCACCTTCTTATTTACTTTTGAATGCCTGAGGGACATGAACTTTTTTCTTGATGAGATACAGGTTAAAAAAAATATTCCCATCAGTTGCTGCTGTTCGACAAATTAGATTTTTGTGTTTTATTTTTTTTTTTCAGCCTTCAGAATTTCAAAGGAACTACATGTGGCAAAAAGCCGACCGTGATGTCATTTTGTTCAGTGGATTTGATCAGTGATTCACTGTAAAGAAAAGTGGGGATGGACTGGCTTTCTGACCTGCTTCAATAGTTCATTGTCTACTGAAATGACCAATGTAATGGATGGAGGACACAGATGGATGTCCTAACTGGGATTGTGTGCTTTATTTCTTTAAAATAAATTCATATTTGAACCTGGATCTTATGTGTGTGTGTGTAGTTGTGTGAAGGGTTTGGGTGCTAAAATGCTATGTGGTAATTATAACAGTGTGTTTTGATATATCACTTTAATTTTCAAAACCTAGACTGTTGGCTTGCAAGTTCAAGAAGGGAGTCTAATTAAAAGCAAAAATTAGTTGGGAAAAAATGTACAGCCCCTGGGACTGAATATGAGAACTACTGTATGAAACAATGCCATGTTACAAATCAGGATTATTAATATATATATTGTGAAGGACAGCCGGGTCCCATGCCCGGCAGGGACGCCCCTGCTGCTTATGTTCCGGGGGAGCCTCCATGGACAGTCCAGTACCTCCCCCCGGGACGCTTGGTGGCAGCCTCCCTGGCCGACGGTGTTTTCCCAACCACCTGCAGTGCTCCATGGGAGATGGAGTCCTCCACAGCTTGGTTGGGGCCCGGCGTTGCCGCTAGGGTGAGCTGCCTGCTTCCCACAGCCAGGCTGGACGAGCCTGCAGCCCCACCCGGAAGTGCAATTAGGACCAGGTGGTTAATCACCTGGAACGCTTCCGGGTGGGCTATAAAAGGGCCCAGCCACCACCACTCGGTGAGCCAGAGTTGGGAGGAAGAAGGAGACAAAGCTTGTCTGGGAGGAGTGGTGGAGCAAGGTGGAGAATTGTGGCACTGTGAGTTTGTGCTTTGGGACTGTGTTTGGGCTGTGTGGCACAGGGAAGACGTGTCACACAGCTGAAGAAAAAATAAAGCCTGTGTGATTTTGTACACGTGCCTCTGCGTGGTCTGTGCCGGGTCGGGCGCTATATAGCGCCTTTTACATCTGGCATAGCCGGCAGGATTCCGGCCCGTCCATTTGGACCGCGACCTGCATAAAAATTGTGTGTAACGGCCCGGCACAACACCTGGGGGCACGTATAGCTCAGCGCAGGAGCGCACACAGCACCGCAGCGCTGAGCGCACTCCTGAGGCAGAGAGTGTGCTCTATTTTAAGTACAGCGCTGACAGCGCCCTTTGGACTGCAGCGGGGCACGCTCCCGACGAGAACGCGCCACCGAGGCCGAAGCGCGAGGCACGTGCCTGCCCGACTTGCCGGAGGACACGCGCAGCACAGCGCTGGGAGAGCGCGCTCGCAGCTGCAAGCAAGCCAGCCAGCGCAGCACAGCACAGCACAACTGAGGCCGCCAAAGGACTCCTAGAGACACCGCGCGATGGGGAAAAAGAAGGCCGCACGGGTTGCAACCGGAGGTAGGTGACGGGCCGCGGGTATGTTTTTCCGCCTGTGGGTCATCCTACCTCCTAGACACCGAGGGGCGAAGCATCCGATGCGGGCAGGGGGACGGGTGTCCATGGCGTGACGGCGGAGCCAGCTCGGGAGAGAGCGAGGCTGGGCTGTGTCTTCTCTTCGGCCCGATTACCCAGCTGGAGGAGGAGAGCCCGGAGGAATTTCCCGATGCGGTGACTCAGCTAGAGGAGCAGGAGCTCCTCTCCGAAACAGGTAAGGGGGGGGGGGGGGAGTGTGTCAGCCGCCCGCCGAGGAAAGTTGGCAGGCGGGGGTGACGGGCCTTCTCCCCGAGCCTCTCGGACTCCCAAACGGACCTGCGGAGGTCCGAAACGATTAACATTTCCTGGGCTGTAGGGGAGGTACAATCTGTTGTCCTGGCCCTACAGTCCTTGTTGAAAGTATTTCAGGTCCTGCAGGAGTCGAAGGAGGCACTTGAGAAGAAGCTCGGCAGCCCGTGCGGGGCTCTGGCTGAATGGCTTCGTGCCGGTGGAAGGCCAGCCTCCTACCAGCAGGACAGAGCGGTGCAGGTGAGTGAAACCTGACGTCACCATCATAGGCCTGATCACCACCAATGATTAAAATTCCTTGCAGACAAGAGATCTATCTGCTGACTCAGTGGTCCCAGGACAATCTGACCTTTCATGGCCAAAAATTAAGGAGCAGGTCATAGACTTCAGAGAATGGATTAAGCTGTGGTTTGTTTTTGTGGGGTGCTGTGGAAATGGTGAACTTGTTTAAATTTCATACAGTAACAATCACTGATGAATTGAGGAGGGAACAGCTCGGTTTGCCTATTGCCAAGTTCACCAATGCCTTCCTGAGATGTCTCACATGTGCTGTCTGGAGTCCATCTTCACTGGCGGCATCACATCCTGGTAGGGCACACACACGAGGGTGGTGAAAGCCACAAACTATTACTGGCACCCAGCTGCCTTCTGTCCAGGATATCTAGAAGACATTCTGCTAAGATTATTACACACTCGGCCATCCTGCACAAGTGTTTTTTTTAATCCTTCCTTCTGGCAAATAGTAAAGAACCAATGGTGCTAAGTATGGTTTCAAAGAAAGTGTTTAGTTAAAGAGTTACTGAACAGCCAATCATAATAAGAAACGTAAGAAAAAGACTAGGTATAAATATTTGTAATATACCTGAATATATATCTCTACTGTAAATTGTATTCTATATCTTTGTTGTGTTTTATTATATTATCACTGTTCTGGAGAGGCATGTACAGTAAATAACAATATCATTGTACAGTATGCACAAGACAATAAATACTGTATGTTTAATGATGAGATCACTTCGGGATAATTCCCTGCTGAAAGCACACTGATCCACTATTTATTATTATTAGCCACTATTTATTATTACTGTAGTTGTAACAGTTTTTGATATTTATCAAAATTTTACAAAGACGACGACTCAAAGACAGCTTGAGTCTATGTTGGTATAAGTTGGGTCTTTGCAATCAACTTAAATGTTGCACAAAAAGGTTTAAGAACAATCATGATTGTCTCAACTGAAAAGTTAAATAATGTAAAATTATGTAAAATCTACTGGCTCTCACATGCCTTTCAATTGATATGGACATGACATCCAGTATTTCACACATGCAGCTTTTAGTAATGAAAATATTGATGGATCAAATCAATAAATAAATGACTGTTTCCTAAAATGTTTCCTTGTCAGTTTTAAAACTAATTTTATATGTAGCGCTGTTTTTGAAAACCTTCTAAAAATAATGAAGCTTATTGTTTCACATTTGTATAATTTGCTAGTGGGAATATGAAATACATTTATAGATTGAAAATCTATAGGTATGAGTTTCATGAGGTACATTCCGTTTGAAACACTGGATAGTAATAAGATTTGTTACTTTTACTATAATGTAACACTTCAGGGGAAAACGTAATGAACAACCATTCAAAATAGTAAAAAAAAAAAACCCCATAAAACTGTACTTTATATCGGAGAAGTGTTAGAATCATGAAAGAGCTTAGAATGATTTGATAGCATAAGTATGAAACTGGAAGTCATTTATGTTTGACCAGATAAAAAACTATTGTAATTTGTACAACTACAGCATCTACAGCATTCTGTACAACGAGCGTATCAACACTGTCTCGCAGAGGGCATGATACAAGTGACGCTGGGAAAGGGCGTTATGATAAATTGCGTCATTACACGGGTGTGTACTATATTGTGCTCTGAAGGGCGTTCCGTGACGAAGCTATGGGCATTCCGTGATATGGAGGGCGTTCTGTGAGGTATTGCAGTCTGCAGCGTGACTCTGTTGGGGAGGCGCGGAAGGCCGGGGGCGTGGAAGGTCGAGTCTACGACCTGACGCCGGATACAATTGAACGAAGGTGACGCCAGTTATGGGTCTGTAACTGTGGGTCTCCTCATTACGCCAGCGTGCCTCAAAATCACGTGACGGGCGCATTTGAAACAAGCTTCGAAGCGATGCTTCGAGCGCTCTACACAGTGTCAACCTCAGTATCGAGCAACCCATCCCAACTGTTTTAACTCGCAGCTACCTGCCGTTTGTCCTTCTGTGAGGTTAACTTTACTTTTCTCTGTCTCTTCTTCTAACGTTGCGCACCTATTATTCCTTACTTCAAAGCTCTCCACTCGCACTGTTTGTATTATCCCGTAATAATGAACCCTTACGCCATTACCCGCTTAACTCTTCTACCTCTGGCCCACTAAGGACTGTTCAATCTAAAGTAAACAAACAAATAAATAAAACTTTACTACCTTATCTGCTCCTACAGCCCCATGTGCCTGATCGGCATCTTAAAGCTGGCCGCCTACCTACGCACCGCTGAGCCTCCCTCTTTACTGCTTTGAAGTCAGCCGCAGCCTTTTTTTCTTTAAAACTAAGGATTCGTTGTTATGATGCGGTTATTTGCTTACAAATGCCGATATCAGTTACTGCTGCTTACCCTACCTTCTCGACTCTAGTTCAGATACAGATACAGATAAGTACTGTACAAGTAACATTTCCAAACGCACTTCCAAATGCCCAACTACTTTTGCTTTTGTGCGGGCGAAAAAAAGCAACAACAACACCCTTGTAAAGGGAAAAAAAGCTTTAAAAATTCCCGCACGGTTCCTTAGCGGCATCCAAAACCCAAGTTTTTAAGAGCAAAATGTATTTTTTATTTTATTCACACCACAGAAAACCCCAAAAACTGTCAGATGTGTTTGCAAAGTACAGATCAGCAGAAGAAAATAGTGGCTTGGCTCTTCAAGTTTAAAGACATACTGCTGCACTTATAAAATGAAAGAAACTATAAGTTAGTCAATCAGGAAATAATTCAGAAGAACAAGAAACACTCATCTCAAAGCACAAAACAAGCCCTTAAAAACAAGCCCAATTTCTCTAGAAGACTTGGCTAAAGCTGAAACAGAGCCTATCTGCCTCAGTCAACAGCAAGAATTTCCAGAAGAATTAAAGGCTTTAAAGAAAAGAGCTTGTGTAAAAAAAGAAGAGTCAAATCTTTAAGTATGAATGATGAACTTCCAGATTAGTAGACTTCCGTAGGCGCTCTGCTTTTCGGCTTTTCTCTTCACATCTTAAGCATTTACTGAGAGAAGCATGGTGCCTCTATTACGCTATGTCTTTGCCTTGCCCCGCTTATTGGGGTTGTGGGATATTTTTGTTTTTTGTTTATTTTGTGACACTAGTTGTACGCGGTTTTCCAGCCGCGTTAGTGTACAATCGCATTTCATTGATCAACATTAGATCAGCAATAGAAAATGTCTGTCAGCATTACAACTATACCTTTTTACCTCCGCCGTTTGTGAATGCTACGTTGTTCAGCGGCTTTTCCTCACTGTTGGTTAACGGCACCCGAGTCAACCTGCGGCCTCGTCGGAGGAAACGTGGTAAAAGGGCAGGTGTGCATGCAAGGTTTCGGCGTCTATAGAGCTGTGTTTCTGATGTGGATCTTCCATCTTTATCTGAGGATTATCCAAGTAGGCCGACGTGCTTGAGACCTGTTCTGCCGGGATTACCTGATGTATTGCTTTCCGCTCCCCGTCTGAGACGCCGAGTTCGCAGAGGGAGTAATTTCGGACTGTTCCGTGCTATCCCTCGTATTCCAGAAAATGCTAATTTGATGGCCGCTGTTTCTATGACTCTACCAGCTAAGGTAACACTGAATAATGTACGCTCAATCACAAACAAGTGATTTATTTTGAATGACTTTTTTTACTAGTAATAAATTGGATTTCATGTTCCTAACGGAGACTTGGCAGCGCGATTCTGATTTTACTAATCTGATAGAATTGTGCTCCGAGGACTGCTCTTTCATTAGCACACTGCGGCACACCGACCGTGGATTGCCATGGTTTTTAAGAAGTTATTTTTATGTCATTCTGTTCCTACCATTTCATATAAGACTTTTGAACTTCAGTTAAAGTCGGGCGTGTAACCCCAATATATTGTATTTTAATTTATCGTCCACCTGGTGCTATTAATTCTTTTCATGCTGATTTTCAAGATTTTGTATCCACCATTATTAAGATGGATAGAATAATAATGCTTGGTGACTTTAACATCCATGTGGATGATATTTCATATAGTGTGGCTTCCGAATTTCTGTTTATTACAAACTCTTTTAATTTTGTACAACATGTTGTTGGCCCTACCCATAGTGGGGGGCATACATTGGATTTGTTTTTTTTTTATGGAGTTAGCTTGAATGATGTTACAATTTGTAATGTAGGCCTAACCGTTAGTGATCATATGTGTGTTTTGCTTGACTTGTCTTCAAATTTAGAGTTGTCACCTTGAGTTAACTCTAGGCATATTCGTTTCATTAATGAGTCAGTGATTAATCAGTTTGTTGATTTGTCTGTGGCATCTGATGCCGGCAGTAATATTGATAATGTTGAGTTAGCTGTTCAATGTTTTAATGACCATTGTACTGATATTTTGAATAAGATTGCCCCTCTTAAAATCAGTTCCTTGGATGAATGACTCCATTTGTAATCCAGATCTACTGGACTACATTGTTTAAATGGCAGGATATCAGTTATTCAGAGCAGACCGTAATAGTGGACTTTGTGGCAAATCACATGTACATGTTTATAAAAAACAGCTGGTGCAGGGATTTGTTCAAAATTCTTTTTTTTTTTCTACTAATTTAAAAGGTCTTGTCATTCATTGCAAGCTATTCTATTACACTGGTTGGTATTTATATTCCTCCTGATGTGAATGTTCAGTTGGCACAACTGTTGCTAACTGATTACATTCAACACTTGGAAAATAAGGGCAGCATGATGGCGCAGTGGTAGTGCTCCTGCCTCGCAGTAAGGAGACCTGGGTTTGCTTCCCAGGTCCTCCCTGCATTGAGTTTGCATGTTCTCCCTGTGTCTGCTTGGGTTCCCTCCCACAGTCCAAAGACATACAGGTTAGGTGCATTGGCAATCTTAAATTGTCCTGTGTGTGTGTGTGTGTCTTGCGGTGGGCTGGCGCACTGCCTGGGATTTGTTCCTGCCTTACGCCCTGTTTTGGCTGGGATTGGCTCTAGCGGACCCTGTGACCCTGTGTTAGGATATAGCAGGTTGGAAATTGACTGACTGACTTGGAAAATAAATTCCCCAGTACTGTCATTTTCATTATGGTATATTTTAACCACAGTAACACGAAAGACAATTTGCCAAGATACCACCAACTGATCAACTGTTTCACATGTGAAGGCAGAACATTAGATCACTTTTACACCAACATTAAAGGGGCATTTCTACAATTCTCCCATGTACCTCTTGACAACCTCTTGGCAGCATGATTATGCCTGTTCCCAGCTATAAATTGAAACAGGAAAAATCAAAGCCCACCAGGACTATTAGCTGCAGAAGGACTCCTGAGTCTCTTGGAAGGCTGAGGGACTGTTTAGGCTCCACAGATTGGAAAGCCATGGGAAGCTGGTGTAGCAGCATAGATGAATATGCTAATATTGTAACATCTTACATCTCCTTATGTGAAGATGTGTGTCTCCCTAAGAAGACCATTTTTAGATATAACAATGACAAACTGTGGTTTACTAAGTGGCTGAGGGTTCTCAGGGCTGCTAAGGACCAGGCATATAGGTCTGGGAACAGGGATGAATATTGATCTGTAAGGTGGCAGTTTAATAAAGCTCTGAGAGCTGCAAAACCACTTACTGTATAAAGATAACAGTAAAAGCCCGGCAAGCTGATAGGGTATGTGCCCAAAAAGAGAAAGCCTGTGATATCAGGCTGTAACAGCCAGTGTAAAGTTTTGCTACCTGTAAAAGACATTGTTTAAGGAATATAAGCAGACACTCAAGCACTGGTGAATCATGTCATCTGGGTATTTTGTTATCGCTTGAATTTTTTGTTATTCAGTTTTATTCTTGAATAAAAGAACACTTGTTTTGTTAAACCTTTGTGAAAGTGTTTATTTTATATTCCAGTAACCACTTGAAAGAGATGGAATCAGTCTCTGCCTCTTTTGCGCACAAACACACATGAAAACATCACTATTTGAAAACGCTATGCCATTTAAACATGATTTGTCATTTCAACATTTTTTTTTCGATCTTGCCTGTACTCTATGGTGTGCTGATCGACACATTTACAAAACAAGACACTGATGAAAAGGTGTGAAGGGATTTAAGGTGGTCTGGGATTTTGAGTTTTTTCATAGGCTTCAGGGATTCTAATGTTAATACAAATGACTGTAGATCCATGGACAAATCTGTAAAAATTCAAAAGTTTGGAGAACCATAGTGGGTATCATTTACAATAGTGATGTATCGTTTGCAGAATGGTGTTGATGTATAAACTTGGGACTCAATGCTATTAAAGACAGTGGAAAT
The DNA here is from genome assembly GCA_026402145.1 of Polypterus bichir lapradei. Lineage (NCBI taxonomy): Eukaryota > Metazoa > Chordata > Cladistia > Polypteriformes > Polypteridae > Polypterus > Polypterus bichir. The sequence continues at coordinate 126,816,683 of JANRMT010027041.1, read as the reverse complement.
GAGGATTGATTTCCCCCGACAAGTCACTAACTGTTCACATTTGCAAATTGGTTCAGGCATTTAAATTCCTGGAGACTACTTTCACTAATACAGTAAAATGAGACAAACACATCACCTCTATAATCAAAAAAGCCAGGCATAGATTGTTCTTCCTTAACCAGCTTAAGAAGCTTAGCATATCAAGGCATATATTGTTAATTTTTTACTCATTGAGAATATTGCTAAGAGTCTTTCTAAGACTCAGTTGCAATGGGTGATTTGTACATCTGAGAAAATCATTGCCTGTTGTCTCCCGACATTAAAAGATTTGTTCATTGCCAAAGATAAAAAGAGAGCAGGAAAGATTGCAGCTGACTCCACCCACACCAGCTATCATCTGTTCATTAAATTATCATCACAAAGGAGGTACAGGTCTATTGCAACCCAAATTATGTGCTATCTTTGCAACTTCTTTCCTCAATTCACATCCTAAATAAACTTACATAGAGGTACTCCTGATTTGCAACATATAACTGGTGTCACACATGTGTGCATGGGAGACAGCTAAAGGGTTTAAATGAGAGTACTTCCACTCCAGATGTCTGGTTCCGGCCCTTTTGATGATGTCATGTCAAGGTCCAAACCAATGGAAGAGGACCCTTTCGCTTCCGCCCACGATGACTTCACTTCCTTTTCTGTACTTTAAACTCACCATATTTAACTAACCTAATCAGTTCTGTTTTGGACTCTGTTCTGAATGCATCAGTGCTATCAATGTACCCATTTGCAGCCAGGGAATATTAGATGGGTGGCTGCCCCAAACCTTTTTATGACTTTTATGTCTGCTTTTTGTGACACTGGTAACTGCGCTGTTTGTCTATTCGTAACTACTTCATACTTGTTCATCTTGTACTATTTGATATCTATATTGTATAGTTTTTCTATTTATTTGAGTTAACTATTGAAGTTTGTAACCATTTTGTTCAACAAATAGGTTGTATTTGTATAGTGGTTTTCACCGTGTCGGATTAATGGTGGGTTGAAATTGTATTGGCTTGAGTTCGCAATATCTTGCATCCCATGTTTTACACCTAACCAATGTCAATTCTGGTACGTTGATAGCAATAAAGTGATTCTGATTTTGGTTTTGATTCTGATTCTGAAGTTGTGCTATAGTAGATCTTCTATGGGATCAGACCAGACAGGCTAATCCTTCACTCCCCATGCACATCAGTCAGCCTTTGGGCACCCATAATCCTTTTGCAAGTTCACAGGTTGTCCTTCCTTGGACCAGTTTTGGTAGGTAGTAACAGTTGAATACATATTGAACCATTGAATACATAAGACTTGTCTAGATTGTATCACAATTTGGCTCTTGTCATATTTGCTTAGATCCTTAAGCCAATTTTCTTGCTTCCAGCACATGACTTTTAAGAACTGAATGTTCACTTGCTGTGTAATATGGTATATCCAACCCCTTGTGAGGTGATAGTGTAATGAGATAATCAGTGTTATTCACTTCACCTGTCAGTGGTTTTAATGT
>JANRMT010027041.1:126773745-126806032 GCA_026402145.1 Polypterus bichir lapradei | reverse complement strand
AAGTCAAAACTTGAATATATAAAGTCATTCCCGAATATATAAAGTCAAAACTTGAATATATAAAGTCATTCTCGAATATATAAAGTCAAAACTTGAATATATAAAGTCAGCGTCGGTATATATAAAGTCAAACTTGTTTCTGAATATAAAAAGTCAAAAGTTGAATATACTGTATAAAGTCATCGTTGGAATATATAAAGTCAAAACTTGAATATATAAAGTCATTCACGAATATATAAAGTCAAAACCTGAATATATAAAGTCAGCGTTGGAATATATAAAGTCAGCGCTGGAATATATACAGTAAAGTCAAAACCTGAATATATAAAGTCAGCGTCGGAATTTATAAAGTCACTAGGCTGACCCGCCTTTTAAGGCGACCGACTTTTAAGTTGACCACTTCTTAAGGCAATTCAATATGTACATCAATTTGATATTTTATACAAACTCATTAATTTGGTTATATTGCATTTGAGCGGTATTACTTTAATACTCGTAGTTTCTGTTATTTTTGTGATGAAATTTAAACTTTTTTTCTATATTGAGGTCGCCCTTTTGAACCCCCCTGATATTTACTACGCGGTGAGGCATTTGTACTCCATCAACATTAATTAATTCCAGAGACATAATTTTGTCTATTTTTCCAGCACATCGCGCACAAAAGCAAGGGAACGATGGGGACGGAAGGACAATCCCGACCGCTTTTATATAGTAAGAAAGAATAAGAAGATATCGCACAGTCTGGAGTAGAAAATCATCTTTTACCTGGAAAAACGTAACTACAAATCCCATCGTGCATTGCAAAATGGACGGGGCGTGTGTGAAACTCCGCGCCTGCGTAGCACTCACGGGACGGAAGGACAATCCCGACGGCTTTTATATAGAAGGATTATTGATTATATAAAGTCAACATCGGAGTATATAAACTCATTCCTGAATATATAAAGTCAAAGTCAAAATATATTGATTGAAACGTTAACAAAAACGTATTCAGAAAAATAAATTAAAAAAACACTGTTCGGTTAATGTTTTGAAAATGATGCATGTGCCCTGCCCAGGATTGGTTCCTGCCTTGCACCCAGTGTTGGCTGGGATTGGCTCCAGCAGACCCCCGTGACCCTGTGGTCGGATTCAACAGATGGGAAATGGATGGATATTCCAGCGCTGACTTTGTATATTCCGACGCTGACTTTATATATTGAAGTTTTGACTTTATATATTCCAGCGCTTACTTTATTTATTCCAAAATATTCCAACGCCGTCTTTATATACTAAGGTTTTGACTTCATAGATAGATAGATAGATAGATAGATACTTTATTAATCCCAAGGGGAAATTCACATAATCCAGCAGCAGTATACTGATACAAAGAAACAATATTAAATTAAATAGTAATAAAAATGAAAAAAAAAAAAAAAATTATATATTTGGGAATGACTTTATATATTCAAGTTTTGACTTTATATATTCAGAAACAAGTTTTGACTTTATATATACCGACGCTGACTTTATATATTCAAGTTTTGACTTTATTTATTCCGACAGTGACTTTATATAATCAAGTTTTGACTTTATATAGTTAAATTTAGTCATCATTGCATAACTTTTTCTTTACCATAGAAATTTTAAGACTAAATTCAACTTCCATTCCTACCAAAGATATTTCTGGCGACTAAATAGAACCTACTTATATCCAAATTCGAGCTGTTGAGCTCGTCTGCCTGCCTGAATAAGTCACCCTCGCTTCGCTCTTACTTTTTTACCGTTCATTTAATCATGGCTAGTGGCGGAAAAATTATAAAATGGAAGAAGGGTTACACTGAGTATGGCTTTACCAAAACAATTATTGATGGCGAATCGATTATTCATAAAGATTCAATTGGTGATCTGTTTTTCTGTGTTAACCTCATATTTTTTCATACTTCTCAAACGAAGGGGGTGAGAGGGTAAGATGAATCGGGAAGCGCTGATCAATGTAATCGGTGTACCAGGAAATCATGAATTGACAGAAGTTCTCCTTTGCTTGGAATGCAAAGTGTGATTAAATGCATTATTTTTTAACGCGTTCTGGAGCACATGCATCGAAGCTTCTCAGCTGTGCTTGTGCTAAGAAAAGGAAACATTTTAAAAATAACGTAATACGATTGTCAATGTAACCTTTTGTAAGTAGTGCCTGGAGGATTCAGTGTGGAGAAACTTTAGAGACAGCGTGTGTATTAACTTGTGGATTTTTCTGTGAGTATTTGGTGGCAGCATGACAAAGTCGCTTCCGTAAGACTGCGTTGGCTGCGGAGCTCAGCTCAGAGCAAAATGAGGTAAAAGGGAGGGGAGATGATGACGTGACTCCCCCACCCACCTTGACTGTCAATCCCCCACAAACACAGTCTCTCGGAATTTGCATAAGCACAGCCCTTCACCTGCAATTTTAACTTTACTTAGTTACAAAGTGATCAAAACTCTCGTTTATATCCTCCGTCCTCTCATTAAACTTGTATCCCGCATTACCCGTGGGAATGACAAACGCCAGCGGCAGCCTGTCTATGAACTTAATTTAAACTTTAGGCTTACACCGTGCTTTGTTTCCAAAGTAGCAGCACTCATGAATATGGTTGTATATGTCACTCGCTTGCTTCTTATTGTTTCGCTGCCTTCTCAATTATATAATGCATGTTTCCTTCAGCGGTTATTGGAGCTCTTCCCGGTTTTCTACATACTGCGTTGGCAGTCAGTTCACGTGATTACGTGGGAGGCGTGATGATGTTACACGAAACTCCGCCCCCCACGGCTTTCGAGCTGAACTCCATTACAGTATATGGAGAAAAATAGCTTCCAGTTATGACCATTACGCGTAGAATTTCGAAATGAAACCTGCCCAACTTTTGTAAGGAAGCCTGTAAGGAATGAGCCTGCCAAATTTCAGCCTTCCACCCACACGGGAAGTTGGAGAATTAGTGATGAGTCAGTGAGTGAGTCAGTGAGGGCTTTGCCTTTTATTAGTATAGATTTAGAGGACAAAAGATGCTGGCGGAGAGGTGTGAAGGGATTTGAGCGATTAAAGGTGGGACGGATCTACGAGTTTTTTCGTAGGCTGTGGTAATTCTAGTGTTAAGCAATATTGAAATATCTTCGTAGTACTTGTTTAATTATTTTATCCATCTATCCTTCCAGTGTCATGCCAGCCCCAGCAAGAATACAGTGCGAGGCAAGGAACAATCTGTGAATGTGGCGCCAGCTCCTTGCTAGTGCTGCGACACCGTGTCCTCACATGTTTAATTATTAAAAATATAGATTATTCAAATGATGATGTTAGCATTTTATCTGTATAATATAATAAACATACTTACTTGTCTGAACTTATCATGACTTACAAACCTGAGCGCACATTAAGATCTCAAGATGCCGGTCTGCTTATGATTCCAAGGATTAATAAAATAACAGTGGGAGGTCGAGCTTTTAGTTACAGGGCCCCTAAACTGTGGAATGGTCTTCCCGCTTCTATAAGAGATGCCCCTTCGGTCTTAGCCTTTAAATCCCAGCTGAGACTCACTACTTCAGTTTAGCATATCCTGACTAGAGCTGCTGATTAACTGTACAGACTGCATCTCGGTTGTTAGTCATTAGCACTAAAACATAAGTAACATGATAGTTATAATTGAATACTAACCCTCACCTATTCTGTTTCTGTTCTCGGTACTCAAATGTGGCAATTGGTGCCATGACCCTCCTGCTAAGTTGTTTGCCTGCCTATGGTAAAGTCATCCCTGATGGAGGATCACAGGAATCATTTGAAAGAGGGATCATTTCATTGGATTGGCTGGTCCAGCACTGTTTCAGCCGTGAAATGGCCAAATGGGGGAGGCAGCTTGATGGATGAGGTCTCCAGGACTCTAAAAATATCCAAATCTTATTATGTGATATCATCTATTGTTAAATTCTGCTCCGTACTTCTAAAATTTTTATTTTTATGCTGTACTAATGATTTTTTCTGTTCTGTGTATTGTATTGTATTGACCCCCTTCATTTGACACCCACTGCACGCCCAACCTACCTGGAAAGGGGTCTCTCTTTGAACTGCCTTTCCCAAGGTTTCTTCCATTTTTTTCCTACAAGGTTTTTTTGGGAGTTTTTCCTTGTCTTCTTAGAGAGTCAAGGCTGGGGGGCTGTCAAGAGGCAGGGCCTGTTAAAGCCCATTGCGGCACTTCCTGTGTGATTTTGAGCTATACAAAAATAAATTGTATTGTATATTTTGCTGCGTTTCATCTTAAAAATGATATCGTCATCATATGTAAATATGCGCTTTATGAAGTGGCGCAGGTTGTGCAATATTATAACTATCGCAAGTTTACAGTAAGGTAATTGTACTTATAAGTACAAACAGCTCTACAAGGAGCACTTGATGGACTAATTGATTGTGTTTATAGTTCTTGGGATGAAACTGTTTCTGGACCACAAAGTCAGTACAGGAAAGGCTCTGAACCATTTGCCATATGAGAGCAGTTCATTAAACAGCATGGCTGAGGCAGTGTGTGTTTGATGCTGTATACCAATAATTCTCTTTCCGATCAGCTTCTGCAGAGCTGTGATATAAATACTCCAAGTGGTGCAGTGAGAGTAATATGGAAAAAGATGATCCGCTCTGGCAACCCCTAATGGGGGGCAGCTGAAAGAAGAAAAAGAAGGTGTAGTGAGAGTAACAACAGTAATGCAGCTATGGTATTTGAAATAGTTTGGTCATTCTGTGGACCATTATATTGTTACAGGTTAATTACAATCAGATGCCTTAAACTAATAAACAATATGCGGTTAATTTCAGTGTATATGATAAAGCCGCGTCAGAGATGTGGATCTAAAAAAGATAGGGAAACCACACTGGAACAAAAGCACTGCTTTGACGCTGGGTGCTGCCAGTTTGCAAAACCGAGCGGAGAATTTGCATACACCAGGGTTTGAGCTAGCATGAAAATGTGCATGGCTTTACGTCAACTTTACGTTTTATACATCGTGATTTGAGCGTGGAAACGGGAGTACGCAACATTTTTGTGCATACACAATCTTTATACATGAGGCCCCTGGTGTTCCTTAATGGTGGGAGAAGTAATGAAAGGGCAAAAGTTGGACAACTTTGTCATCATATGGGGCAATGTGAGACTGAATCAAAACACAGCAGTTCAGGAGTTGTTCAAAGCCCATCCAAGGATATCAGTGGTGTACCTTCTTCCATACTCACTATACCTTAGTACAATTTAAGAGTTTTTTCAGCACGATGGTAAAAGATTTATGACCATAATCCACATGGTCTGGTCACACTCATTGAGGCTATGGATATAGCTTGCGATGACATCACTGCAGAAGCACTAAGCTTTTTTTATCCAAGGTGTCTGAAAAGGAATGATGTAGATGAAAATTTATGGCTTAAAACAAATGATTGGCACAATGTGGTGTATGAGTAGTACACAGCACTGTTTATTAAGTGTTCTGTTTATTGTTTTTTTTTTATTTTTTTGTATAAAGAGTAAACAATTCATGGTATTAATGTATGATTAGATGTACTGCTTTGGAAACAATGGTTGTATTTTATTTGTGGTGAACAGTAATTGGAATATTATTTTCAATTTAGATTTAAGTAATTTGACCATTATGTCATTCTGTTAACTATATGAAAAAAAAATGCGAAAACAATTATATTTTCAACATGCATTTGCTGTTTAGAACATCAACACAGTTTTGATGTTTGTCTCACTTGTTCTAAAAATGTGAACTATTGTTTCTAAAATGCATCTAAACTGGAGAAAAACTGTAACTTCAAGCACTCTCTCCTGAAGCAATGTTTAAAGGATAACAATTACATGTTTGTCAATATTTTCATTTGGTAGTGAAGCTATAACTTGCAGAAAGCATCTTATTGAAAATCATTTGATTTTAGCATTATTTTGCACTAATATATACACTAATGACATGTATTACTTTATATACTAAGGGGTTCCTTTCCCTGCTCGCTTTGCTTGCCCATCCCTGGGTTTGGTTTACCGGATATACAATTTAAAGAGATTGTTATTTTCATGGGAATTGTTACATATGTATTATTTTCACTTTTACTTTAAAACATTTGTAAAAATAATACTTTTCCTTTATTTTCGGCCCCCGGGCTTGGTTACATCTTTCTCGTAGGACGTATAACGCTGGTTGTGTTGTGAATGGGGGGTGGCTAAACGCACGCTAAGGTGAAGCCGTCGGTTCATCTGCTGTCTTTCCGCTGCTGCTGCTGGTGAGCTGCGTGTTCTTTTTGTCACGCTGCATGTCGATCATTTAAAAGCCTGAATGATCGATAGCAGCAGCTGTCCTTTTGCCACTTCACGTCTCCGCCGCTCACGTTGTTATGAGGGGGGGGGGGGGGGGGGGGGGGGGGGAAGGGGTTTGGGTGAGGAGGTACTGAACACATGCTAAGGAGAAGCAGTTGGATAATCTGCTGGCTTCCTGCTGCTGCTGCTGGCAAGCTGCCTGTTCTGCTTGTCACTTGTCGTTGTTTTAAGAGCTGGGAGCACATGATGTCCATCTGCCAAAAGCATTCCAACAGCTGCTTGGTTAGATGTCTGTGAACTTGTTTTAAATGATCTCTCACTGCCTTGTCTCGCGTGACGTTAAAGTGTCTCTCGCGGGACATCAAATTGTCTTTGCGTGACGCTAAAGCAGGGCTACTCAAATATAAATTTGAACGGTCCACTTACTAAATTTCCATTCAGTCTGAGGTCCGGAAAAGTGACGGTTAAATTCCAAATAGAGAACTCCAAAGAAAGGCAATCCCCAAACTTTAGTACTATACACAAAAAAATGACATGGTAGGCCTTTTAGTGTGAAAGGTGACACCTTCTTTGTGCCACCAGTTGTTTGAACTTGGGCATAAAAGGTGTGAGGGCAAGGCGGAGGCACTGATGTAAATGTTCATTGGTGAGGGTGTTGCGGTATGTGTTTTTCAACATGTTCATAGTGGAAAAGGCAGATTCACAGCAGTACGTTGAGGGAAACATTGTAAGAATTTGAAGGGCCATCTTCTGCAGGAGAGGAACACCTGCCGCAGTAACCATCTTTGTCCAGAAGGTGACAAGGTCACAGTGAGATTCCTGCAGTGCTAGGTTTTCTTGTAGCTCAATTAACTCTGTTTGCAGAGAAGCAGCACTGGCCCATTGGAAGACTTTTGTGGCTTCATTTGAGAATTCTGCAATATTTTTGACAAGAAATGGATTTTCGATGCACAGCAAGACTTGTTTTCCCAAAGGGAAATCTTCAAAGCGAGTTTGGAAATTTTTAATCAGCTTGTCCAGGAATTCAGCATAATTGTGATGGTGATGTTTTCCTGCAGTCTGATCCAAAAGTCTTGGGAAGTGAAGCAGGTCCTGCTGTAAGTCACATTTGAACAGCTCCAGCTTCCTCTGGAAAGCACGGACAGCTAACATGAGGTCACACACTGTGCTGTTTTTGCCTTGGAGCTTCATATCAAGGTCATTAAGATAGGAAGTAATGTCCGTTAGAAAAGCAACAATTTCCATTTTCTCGTCATTCTTCATGAAATCCACAAACAGTTTGGCTTTTGCACTCTTCTGATCTAACAGAAATGTCTCCAGCTCTTTCCGCAGTGCCCAAAAACGCTCCAGTACCTTGCCTTTACTAAGCCACCGAACATTGTTGTGAAGGAGAAAATCATCAAATGTTGCATTCACCTCTATTAGAAATGAGCGCAATAAACGGTGTTGCAAAGCAGAGGATGCTCTCAGATAATTGACTAGTTTCATGACTGTTCTCATGACTTCTGAGTACCTTTCTCCAAGGCTGGCACACAAAACCATCTGGTGAATTATGCAGTGGTATGCCATGAGGTCAGGGTGGTGAGTTCTCAAGCGTGACACTAATCCCCTCTCTTTCCCAATCATACATGGTGCGCCATCAGTAGAAATGGAAACAACATGCTTCAGGTAAATCGCTCTGTCTCTAAGCATCTGTGTCACTGCTTCATAGATATCATCCCCCCTTGTTTGTCCATGGAGGTTTGTGAGACCCAAAACATCTTCATGAAATTCTCCCTTTTCTTCATCAAAAAATCTGACAAAGACCATGAGTTGTGCATTGTCCATGATGTCTGTGGATTCATCCACAGCCAATGAAATGAATTTGGCTTTTTTTATAGCAGAACTAAGTTGTTCAAGCAAATCATCAGTGAGTATTTCAGTTCGTCTTGCAGCAGTGGAATCAGAACAGGGTATTTGGTTTATTTTCTGGATTATTTCATCCTTTTGAGTCCCTTCAAACAGAGCAGTCACCACTTCACTCATACACTCTTTGACTACTTCAGCATCAGAGAAGGTTTTCTTGTTTTTTCCCAGGACCCATGCTACTCTTAGTGAGGCTTCTGTTGTGTGGCTGCTCTAACTATTACACTGCTTGTAGCTTCATATGATGATTTCAGCTGGTTTATTTTTATGGTCCTTATCTCTGAGTTCTGAGGGTAATTTTGTTCGAAATGTGCATGCTTGGTTTCATAATGGCGTTTCACATTACCACTTTTGATTATTGCTACCGTCTCGTTGCAGATTAAACACATTGGTTTTCTGCTTCCCACGGGGAGCACGAAAGCATATTTTTTTGTCCACTCACTCTTAAAATTCGCGGTTTTTAAAATCAACTTTTCTTTTCTATCAATGTACTCTCTTGAGCCAGCCATCTTCACTTTCAGTCAGCAAAAAAAAAATTCAGTTATCGAAATTTGCACTGCCCACGAGTGATGAGACTGCCTGTTCACCGGCCTGACCCAGAGCACGTGACCGGTACATAAATCTGGCTGCCGTGAATGAGCAAGCAAGCGGGTATTGGGGGGGAGGCGGGGAGTAGTGGGAATGTTGCTATGATGATACTGTTACAGCTGCTGTGATTGGACATAGATGAAGCAGCCAAACTGAGTAGAAACCTCAAAGATATATCGTGCGGAATCACAATTGCGCACTTCATTGAGAACTCATTTGGATTATGATTAAATTTGCATGTTTGTTTTGCCGTCGGTCCAGAATTAACCGTATTTGGGTCCGGATGCGGACCGGAGTCCGCCTATTGAGTACCCCGGCACTAAAGTGTCTCTCGTGGGATATCAAATTGTCTTCTGAGAAGATCACGTCTTGTCTCCCTCCCAGGATTTTTTTTATAATAGAGATGCAATGTAGAGACTGTTGGAAAATCCTGACAGCAGTTCAACATTTGTATTACTATTATTCTCAATTCACTATTACCACTGTTGTAGCTTTCTTTAATTTGATGACTCTAGTCAGATTGTGGTAAAAAGAAAGGAGAGGCATTAGGTGACAATGCCATCTCTCAACTTTTATTTCTAAACAAGCCCTGAGGTTGTCTATCAAGCTCACACGTGACAATGGATTTACATTTCATTTTTATGGTGTGCACAAGTTTTGACTTAAAATGTGTTTTAAGAACAAAGCAGTGAGAGACACAGAGGAATGGAATGGAATCAGCATCTTTAGGCCAGACTGGTGGTACGTGGTCCTAAAAAGTACTGTTGGCTTACTTAGAGGACACTTCATGCAACGGTGTTCAGATCCTCAGCAACAGCACACACTCCCAGCTGCTTTGTTCTTTTGTTCACTAATACAGGCCAGCCAGAATCATCTCAAATCATTTATCTAGTGTACAAAGATACCTTTTTGAGAGCCAACCTAAGGCCAGGGTCCATATCTGAGGCACACAGGTTGGCATTTATTAGGGCTGATGGGCTTTATCAGCTGATGTATAGTAGAACTGCTCTCTAAGCTCTGTGTATGTGCCACCTTTTACATGGTGTTCATGAAGCTGCTTTTATGGCTGGCTTTTATAAGTATTCTTGACCTCTTGAACTGCACCCAACCTAATCAGCGTGTTTCCTCATGTCCGGACTCAGGGAGGCTACAGTATTGTCCATACTCTGTATTATACTGTGCGTGAATGAAATTAGTACCTGCCATGACAGTTTATTGCAATGACACTTTTGATTTTCTCAGTTCCAGATCCAGTGTGAGTTGGGTATTTTGCATCTATACTTAGTCATATTTCAGTTTCAGAGTTTGATAGCATCGTATTTAGAAAGTGATAAAAGTTTATGGAACAAGCCAGACATTCTCTTTAGTGTTCAACAGTTTTTTTGTTAAGTCAGAAAATCTTTAATGTCAGTCTTCATATTTTTAGTCTGTTCATTCTTTTAAATCCTACCAAAAATGTCAGAAAAGCCTCAGGTTAAAAAAAAGCACTGAGGCAGCAGAATGTCATGATATAATTACAGATTAGAGACTGAAACAGTCTCCTGTCTTTTTATGTATTTTTTTGCTTTGACATATAGCAACACTTTTGCATAACTCTCAGGATTCTCTGACAGAGAACTGTTTAAAATATGACAAACATATGTTTGCTATTTCTATACTGAACCTGCAGAAAACCATAAGGTAATGCTGAGTGTGACTACAAACTAATATTGATGAAATACCAAAGATTTACAGCCAAAAAATACAAAAAATGATTTAGAAAAAGGTGGTTTGTTGTTTGCCCAATTTTAAACTTTGAATGGCAGAAGAGTTGTATTGTACCAGAAAATTATGGAGCTTTAAAAATAATTATCTAGCACCAGATTAAGACTTTTTGCTTCATTTTGCATCTCTAATATCATGGCACCAGTCCTGGCTTCAGACCAAAATGGTAAAGGGGGTGTTAAGAAGATATCTGTGCCTGTAGAATTCAGTGTCCCTGCTGATTTAGAACAGCTCTAATATCTTCATAACAGTGGCATCTTAAACACTAGTGGGGCATGGTGTGATCAAGTCCTAAAAAGCCAACATAAAGCAGCATACCCGACAGCAAGACTGGCATGTAAAACAATGCCATTAACACATTTTTTGAAAAACTGTACGATGAAAAAGATTAGCATTAAACTTATAAACACTCAAAATAGACATTGAAAACAATAAAACGAATATGAATTTAAATGCAAAGCAAACACACTTCTCTAAATATGTCCGTTTCGAATTTTCCAACAGGCTATGTCTATTCTTTTTAACTAAACAATGTAATGAAATAAACAACAATTAAACAGGTAAAGTGTTGGGGTAATTCCCCGTATAATGATGTTGGTCCTGAGTAATCTTACCAGACTGATACAATGGTCAAAATTCTTAAGTAAATATATTTGACAGAGAGAGGGTTGCTGGTGGGTCTTTTATACTAGATGGACAGGAAATTACAATGGTAGAGGAAATGATGTCGGTGGCGAGAGACGAAAGTGATGTCATCATTATGGGGCCAGAAGTGAAGTAGTCTTAGGGGACCTTGGAAGGATTCGTCAAAGAAGCAGGAAGTGTTGTTTGTGCGTGTTCAGAGGTAGGAAGGTATTTGTTAATCTTTGGGATTTCTGTTGAGAGAACAGAAAGGCATTAACACTCTGTTCAAATCCCCTATCCTTTGTTCTTTCACGCTCATTTGGGCTATTTGGCTGCCCCCTAATCACACATTTGTGTGACAACACACATGGTGCAAACTTAATATGTTTAAAAGATATTGTGACTGACACTTTAAACAGATTCCTGAAATTTAAAAAAATAGTACTAATTGACATAATTAGTAAAAATGGGAATGTGATATGCATAGGTGCCAACCCCGTCATAAAAACTGTGTGGCAAAAAAATTATAGACTGCATTCAACAACATAGAAAATAATTTTCCAGCAACAGTAGCAATAATAATAATAATAAGAAGAAGAAGAATGGAGCGTGAGATAGACAGGCGGATCGGTGCGGCATCCGCAGTGATGCGGGCTCTGCATCGGTCTGTCGTGGTGAAAAAGGAGCTGAGCCGTAAGACAAAGCTCTTAATTTACTAGTCGATCTACGCTCCTACCCTCACCTATGGTCATGAGATATGGGTAGTGACCGAAAGAACGAGATCGCGAATACAAGCGGCTGAAATGAGTTTCCTCCGCAGGGTGTCTGGGCTTTCCCTTAAAGATAGGGTGAGAAGCTCAGTCATCCGGGAGGGGCTCAGAGTAGAGCCGCTGCTCCTCCGCATCGAGAGGAGTCAGATGAGGTGGCTTGGGCATCTGATCAGGATGCCTCCTGGACGCCTCCCTGGTGAGGTGTTCCGGGCACGTCCAACCGGGAGGAGACCCCGGGGAAGACCCAGGACACGCTGGAGGGACTGTGTCTGCCGGCTGGCCTGGGAACGCCTTGGGATTCTCCCGGAAGAGCTGGAAGAAGTGGCCGGGGAGAGGAAAGTCTGGGCCTCTCTGCTTAAGCTGCTGCCCCCGCGACCCGACCTCGGATAAGCGGAAGAGGATGGATGGATGGATGGATAATAATAATAATAATAAAAACACTGCACACTAATTGGATACTAATTGACATCTTTGCATTTAGTCAGGTCAGAACCAAGTCAGGTAAGCAGGAATTCTGGGTGAATGTTTGCAGGTAATAATTATACTTCAATTTCACTGAATTTTGCTATTATACTATTCTAATCAGTTTAGGTTAATAATCTAAATATAATCTATATGGTTATAGTATATGGAATTACAGAGTAAATTTGCAAATATGCTATCACCATCAACATAAACTACTGGATGAGCTGATGTCCCAAATATTAAACACTGAATTTGTGAGTTCAAGCCCTGATTCTGACACTGTCAAGTTACTTCACCTGTCTGTGCAGTGCCAAGGGCGCAGAGCAAAAGAAATGTAACCATTAGTAAGTGTTGTACTGTATGTTGGATAAAGGAGTCACTCATAAATGTAGAATATATCCACTTCCTTGTTCACTTAATAGACATTGTAAAACTGTTTTGTTTCTCTTGTACCACCTGTATTATTAATGTCATGTGCCTGTGCTAAAAAGTAAGTTTATTATAGATATTATTGGTTAAATATAGTTTAAAATATTTATAAAAGTTAGATGCCTGGTGTTTTGTATATTCTCTGCTTGTTTTGTAAAAGCAGTGACCTAGCATATATCTCTGCTTAGTTTAATCAGTTTTTCTGTTGTCTGTAAAGGGCTTTCAGAGTTGATCCCTTTGTGGATTGAATTTATTGTTATTGCCCCATGTGGAATAAGGATTTTACTTCTGTAAACACTGCTTAGCTGAGAAGATAAAAGTCACAGAGCCCGTGGTCAGATATTAATTAATGTCACCTTACCCACTTTCTTCTACCAACTTACCCTACTGGGGCCAGTCCTCACTTACAAGTTACTTTGACACAATATATACACCTTTTTGCTTGCTGTGCCTACTGTGCCTGCCTTCCTTATTTGAGTCCCAATACTCAATGTTCCTGAAGTCAGCTCTGGCTCAAGACAAAAGTGGTAAAAAGGGCATCTGAAATACAATGCATGATGTGATAAAGTCCCAAATATCCAACAAGTAACAGTATGCTCTTCAGCATGGATGGGAGGGCTCCACATGATAACTGGGAGGCTTAGCCCACACCAAGTGACTGCCTGGAGCAGGGGTTGCACAAGATACTGCTAAAGTTAAAGGTGATGAACTTTGAGCATGACAGGATACAGTATGTAAGTACCAACTGAGGGAGGAACCCAAGTGCCTTTCTACCCGACAGCATATCTTTAAGGCATAAATAATAAAAGGACCAGATTTAAAAAGAAGAAACTGTCTTGTAATCAATGGAAAGCCATGATGGTAGATTAAATCAGCTTCAAAAATCCAAAGGCTTAATGATGTAATTACAAGTCTAGAAGCGGTCCTCCTCTATTTATTATGTCACAAAGTAGGGCAGAATGTTTGACTGTTGACAACCCATATAAAATCGTAGAGGAGGAACCTGAACTTTGGACCAGTGTTTGAAAGGTGAAGAGACTGATTCAAGAAAATTTTTATGGAGAGTAATATACTGTGTATTTTAATAATAGACAAATGACACTGAAAAAATAGACAGAAATGGGTTCAGGGAGAAAAATCTTTATATTAAAGTTAAGGTGGTAATTACAACCCCAATTCCAATGAAGTTGGGACGTTGTGTAAAACGTAAATAAAAACAATACAATGATTTGCAAATCCTTTTCAACCTATATTCAATTGAATACACTACAAAGACACAATATCGAATGTTCAAACTGATAAACTTTATTGTTGTTTTGCAAATCTTTACTCATTTTGAATTTCATGCCTGTAACACATTCCAAAAAAGCTGGGACAGGGGAATGTTTACCACTGTTTTATATCACCTTTCCTTTTAACAACACTCAATAAGCATTTGGGAACTGAGGACACTAATTGTTGAAGCTGTGTAGGTGGAATTCTTTCCCATTCTTGCTTGATGTACAACTTCAGTTGCTCAACAGTCCGGGGTCTCTGTTGTCATATTTTGCGCTTCATAATGTGCCACATAATTTCAATGGGAGACAGGTCTAGACTGCAGGCAGGCCAGTCTAGTACCCGCACTCTTTTACTAAGAAGCCACGCTGTTGTAACACATGCAGAATGTGGCTTCGCATTGTCCTGCTGAAATAAGCAGGGACGTCCCTGAAAAAGACGTCGCTTGGATGGCAGCATATGTTGCTCCAAAACCTGTATGTACCTTTCATCATTTATGGTGCCTTCACAGATGTGCAAGTTACCCTTTCCATTGGCATTAACACACCCCTATACCATCACAGATGCTGGCTTTTGAACTTTGCGCTGATAACAATCTGGATGGCCCTTTTCCTCTTTGGCCCGGAGGACACGAAGTCCATGATTTCCAAAAACAATTTGAAATGTGGACTCGTCAGACCACAGCACACTTTTCCACTTTGCATCAGTCCATCTCAGATGAGCTCGGGCCCAGAGAAGCCGGCAGCATTTCTGAGTGTTGTTGATATATGGCTTTCACTTTGCATGGTAGAGTTTTAACTTCCACTTGTAGATGTAGCGAAGAACTGTGTTAACTGACAATGGTTTCTGAAGTATTCCTGAGCCCACGTGGTAATATCCTTTACAGAATGATGTCAGTTTTTAATGCAGTGCTCCTGAGGGATCGAAGGTCACGGGCATCCAGTGTTGGTATTCGGCCTTGCCGCTTAAGTTCAGAGATTTCTTTAGATTCTCTGAATCTTTTGATGATATTATGGACAGTAGATGATGAAATCCCTAGATTCCTTGCAATTGTACATTGAGAAAGGTTGTTCTTAAACTGCTGGAATATTTGCCCACGCAGTTGTTCACAAAGTGGTGAACCTCGCCCCATCCTTGCTTGTGAACGACTGAGCCTTTTGGGGATGCTCCTTTTATACCCAATCATGACAAACACCTGTTTCCAATTAACCTGTTCACCTGTGGAATGTTCAAAACAGGTGTTTTTTGAACATTCCTCAACTTTCCCAGTCTTTTGCTGCCCCGTCCCAGTTTTTTTGGAACGTATTGCAGGCATCAAATTCAAAATGAGTGAAGATTTGCAAAACAACAATAAAGTTTACCAGTTTGAACATTAGATATCTTGTCTTTGTAGTGTTTTCAATTGAATATAGGTTGAAAAGGATTTGCAAATCATTGCATTCTGTTTTTATTTACATTTTACACAACGTCCCAACTTCATTGGAATTGGGGTTGTAGAAAAGACTATATTCTGCACAAGAATGCAAAAAATACCAATGCTAAGATATTTGAATGAATTTGTCACATTGATGGAAAAAGGAAAGTGGATTGTTGACAAAGGTGCTTTAAGGAGAAAAGGGCAGATGTGGCTGAAACAGTTTCACAATAATTGAACAAACTGAGTGCATGAAGTAGTTCTGATGGGGCATCACTTAGAACAAGTAGGATGTAATTAGCATATAAATGCCATTAGTGCTAATAGGGTTTATTAAGTCGCCCAGACGCGGGTCACTGGGGCCCCACTCTGGAGCCAGGCCGGGAGTTGGAGCTCGATGGCGCGCGCCTGGTGGCTGGGCCTGCACCCATGAGGCTCAGCCGGGCACAGCCCAAAGAGGCAACGTGGGTCCCCCTTCCCATGGGCTCACCAACTGAAGGAGGGGCCAAGGAAGTCGGGTGCAGTGTGAGTTGGGTGATGGCCGAAGGCAGGGACCTTGCCAGTCCGATCCTCGGCTACAGAAGCTGGCTCTTGGGACGTGGAATGTCCCCTCTCTGAAGGGGAAGGAGCCTGAGCTAGTGCGCGAGGTCGAGAGGTTCCGGCTAGATATAGTCGGGCTCACCTCGACGCACAGCGTGGACTCTGGAACCAATCTCCTTGAGAGGGGCTAGAGTCTCTACCACTCTGGAGTTTCCCCTGGTGAGAGGCACCGAGCGGGTGTGGGTATACTTATTGCCCCCCGACTTGGAGCCTGTTCATTGGGGTTTACCCCAGTGGACGAAAGGGTAGCCTCCCTCTGCCTACAGGTGGGGGGACAGGTCCTAACTGTTGTTTGTGCATATGCGCCGAACAGCAGTTTGGAGTACCCACCCTTTTTAGAGTCCCTGGAGGGCGTGCTAGAGGGCATACCTTCTGGGGACTCTCTCGTACTGTTGGGAGACTTCAATGCTCATGTGAGCAATGACAGTGAAACCTGGAAGGGTGTGATTGGGAGGAATGGCCCCCCTGATCTGAACCCGAGCGGTGTTTTGTTACTGGACCTCTGTGCTCGTCACTGATTGTCCAAAACGAACACCATGTTCAAGCATAGGGGTGTTCATATGTGTACTTGGCACCAGGACACCCTAGGCCTCTGTTCGATGATCGACTTTGTGGTCGTGTCGTCGGACTTGCGGCCACATGTCTTGGACACTCGGCTGAAGAGACGGGCGGAGCTATCAACTGATCACCACCTGGTGGTGAGCAGGCTTCGATGGTGGGAGAGGATGCCGGTCAGGCCTGGTAGGCCCAAATGTGTTGTGAGGGTCTGCTGGGAACGTCTGACAGAGTCCCCTGTCAGAAGTAGCTTCAACTCACACCTTTGGCAGAACTTCGAACACATCCTGAGGGAGGTGGGGAACATCGAGTCCAAAAGGGCCATGTTCCGTGTCTCTATTGTTGAGGGGGCTGACCGGAGCTGTGGTCGGTGCCTGCCTTGGCAGCAATCCCTGAACCCGTTGGTGAACACCGGCAGTGAGTGATGCAGTCAAGCTAAAGAAGGAGTCCTACTGGACCCTTTTGTCCTGTGGGACTCTGGAGGCAGCTAATAGGTACCGGCAGGCCAAGCGGAATGCGGCTTCGGTGGTTGCTGAGGCAAAACCTCGGGTGTGGGAGGAGTTTGAAGAGACCATGGAGAATGACTTTCGGACGGCTTCGAGGAGATTCTGGTCCACCGTCTGGCATCTCAGGAGGGGGAAGCAGTGCAGTGTCAACACTGTATTTGGTGAGGATGGTGCGCTGCTGACCTCGACTCGGGACATTGTGGGTCGGTGGGGGGAGTACTTCAAAGACCTCCTCAATCCCACTAACATGCCTTCCAATGAGGAAGCAGAGCCTGGGGACTCGGAGGTGGGCTCCCCCATCTTTGGGACTAAGGTCACCGAGGTGGTCAAAAAACTCCTTGGTGGCAGGGCCCCGGGAGTGGATGAGATACGCCCGGAGTTCCTCAAGGCTCTGGATGTTGTAGGACTGTCTTGGTTGACACATCTCTGCAACATTGCATGGACATCGGGGACAGTGCCTCTGGATTGGCAGACTGGGGTGGTGGTCCCCCTCTTTAAGAACTACAGAGGGATCACAGTCCTCAGCCTCCCTGGAAAAGTCTGTTGGGGGGTTCTGGAGAGGTGGGTCCATCAGATAGTCGAACCTCAGATTCAGGAGGAACAGTATGGTTTTCGTCCTGGTCGCGGAACAGTGGACCAGCTCTACACCCTTAGCAGAGTCCTGGAGGGTGCATGGGAGTTTGCCCAACCAGTCTACATGTGTTTTGTGGACATGGAAAAGGCGTTCGACCGTGTCCCTGCACCAATCACCCTTCACAGTCCTGTTGGGGTGCTTCGGGAGTATGGGGTACTGGACCCCCTGATAAGGGCTGTTTGGTCCTTGTAGAACCGGTGTCAGAGCTTGGTCCGCATTGCTGGCAGTAAGTCGAACCTGTTTCCAGTGTGAGTTGGACTCCGCCAGGGCTGCCCTTTGTCACCAATTCTGTTCATAACTTTTATGGACAGAATTTCTAGGTGCAGCCAGAGTGTTGAGGGGGTCCGGTTTGGTGGACTCAGGATTGGGTCACTGCTTTTTGCAGATGATGTTGTCCTGTTTTCTTCATCAGGCCGTGATCTTCAGCTCTCTCTGAATCGTTTCACAGCTGAGTGTGAAGCGGCTGGGATGGGAATCAGCACCTCCAAATCCGAGACCATGGTCCTTAGCCGGAAAAGGGTGGAGTGCCCTCTCAGGGTTGGGAACAAGATCCTGCCCCAAGTGGAGGAGTTCAAGTATCTCGGGATCTTGTTCACAAGTGAGGGAAGAATGAAGCATGAGATCTACAGGCGGATCGGTGTGGCGTCCGCAGTGATGAGGGCTCTGCATCAGTCTGTCGTGGTGAAAAAGGATCTAAGCCATAAGGCAAAGCTCTCAATTTACCAGTCGATCTGCGTTCCTACCCTCACCTATGGTCATGAACTATGGGTAGTGACCAAAAGAACAAGATCACGAATACAAGCGGCTGAAATGAGTTTCCTCCGCTGGGTGTCTGGGCTTTCCCTTAAAGATCGGGTGAGAAGCTTAGAGGGGCTCAGAGTAGAGCCGCTGCTCCTCCGCATCGAGAGGAGTCAGATGAGGTGGCTCGGGCATCTGATCAGGACGCCTCCTGGACGCCTCCCTGGCGAGGTGTTCCGGGCATGTCCAACCGGGAGGAGGGACCGGGGAATACCCAGGACACGCTGGAGGGACTATGTCTCATGGCTGGCCTGGGAACGCCTCGGGATTCCCCCAGAAGAGCTAGAAGAAGTGGCTGGAGAGAGGGAAGTCTAGGCATTCCTGCTCAAGTTGCTGCCCCCGCGACCCGACCTCGGATAAGCGGAAGAGGATGGATGGATGGATGGAAGTCTGCATTATGAAAGCAAAGTATTGAAACAAAGACTGAAAATGGTACAGAGAATACAATGGTCTGGCACCTGTCTGAGTTTGGAGGGGTTAAAGCATATCATATAATAGTTATTGCTGATGAATATCAATAGGGGATTTTGATCATATTGATAAACTCTTTTACCAAAGTCATTCAGGTCTAATACCTGACTCTTTTGATGTGATAAAGTGCCTTTTTAGCATCTAAAACAAAAAGGTTGGCTAGTAAGTAAAGGTAGGGCTACATCAATTTCATTGAAAAAACAAAGTGCTGTCTGCTGCAGGATGGTTTATATGCTTGAATAAATTAGTTTGAAGATGTGTACCTGTGGGAGAGGTTGAGAGCATGTGTTTTCAATTGTCTGACACAAAGGAAACACAACTAAAAACATTTGCTTTGTGCTTCTTCTCATCAGCTTTGTCCTGTATGAATGGACTTTAAAAAAGCTGCAAGTATGAATTGTTTTATATCAGCAATGTGCTGCAATTTCAATGTGACAGAGATGGTTTTTGAGTTGACTGATGAATTATATGTTTCTCAGAGCCGAATGAAAAATGCATTTCACAATGAAACATGTGTTTAGAGTTCGCCAATATGTGCCTCAGCATTTGCAGTTTCTAAAAAACAAAGAAATAGAAATGTGCTGTGACCACATGCATTGTGTCTTTGAGGATTTGGTGAATAGTTGGGAGAATTGCATTTTTGAGAAATTTGTCAAATTGATTGAGAAAAATTGTAATCTCACCAGATTTATAAAGTGAAAATTCTTGCTTTGTTTTTGATCGAAGGGTTGTATGCAAACAAGATTTAAAGATATAAATTCTTTCAATTGTGTAGTTAAAAGCTTGGTGAGAGGTTCGGTATAGGGCTGAGGGAGAAAATTCAACATGAAGGAAATGCATTTGTGATCACAAGGAGTACTGGAAGCAATACTAGTGTTCATGACAACAGAAGTAAATCAAAGTGAAAATGTAGTCAAGTCTACGTTGGCAGTGACGAGTAAAAGGAATATTCTTTACCAAAAGGGCTTCATTAAACACAAAGAATCAAGTAGGTTTAAATCAGACGCAAACCTAGAGAGAGCATGAGTGAATTTGTGTAGTCTATGATGGATGAGCGAGGAGATTTGTCAAAAAGAGGCTCTATAAAAACAAAAAAGAAACACTGAATTAATTCCCAGAATTATTTCAAAATCTTTAAAGTATATGGTAAGACTAGTCAGTGATACACAGTGTGAAGCCTGAATTACGGTCAGCTCCATAAGTATGACAAAAAGTTAATTATTTACCACTGATCTTATTTCTTTTTTTCTGTTTTATATTATAGTAATACAGGGTGGTCCAGATCTAATTATGCAGATCTAGATCGTCTAGATGACTTTGATTTATACAGGGACGATTCCAGTTCGGCATGAAGATGATTACGGGATCTGGGATTTTTCGTGTGATTTTCTACGTAATAAACTTTAATAAGTTATAGTGTAATGAAAATTGCATAATTTGATCTGGACCACCCTATAGTATTACACTACAGTATTTATAGTATAGTATTAAAGTAAATATATATTTTTCTGTTGTTTAAATTACACCCACTGGTAAATTTCATTCAAAATAAAATGTGTTTGCCTCCATCTTAATGAGTTAAAACAACTTTGTAGAATATTTAAAAGATTAAATAGTCAAGTAAAAACATATAAACTAGATCGAGCAAGTTTAGTAGTTTAGAGCCAACAGTTATTTTGTTTTAATTTCTGTTATCTTAGTTAATCTAATTAGTATACCTTTTCAGTGTACATTACATATGTATTTATAAAAGACTGCAAGCAGCACAGTTTTCCTTAATAGTTATTTAGTTTTAAATTTGTCTCTGTAGAAATGCCCAATTTGGCAAACATTGTTTGCCCATTTTATATTACTGCAAAGTTTTCTTGTTCATTAGGTATCAAGCCTAATAGCTATGTATTGAGTACTCCATCCAATAGTCACATTCCAAACCACCATCCCAAGAATGTCCCACTGGAAGCTATAAGAACTTTGGCTGCTATTGTAGCTATTGAAATAATGTGTTGGTAATGAACAGAGAGAGAAACGGTAGACAAATCTAAAAGGAGTATAGTAATAGGGTAGCAAAGAATAGAGACAGATAAAATGGAGGAGAGCATGAAAGCAACTGAGGCCCAAAGAACAGTAACAGTGGGACTTGTGTGGAGAAAGGTGCCCTGTATGTTAAGGCAGAACCTGTGACACTGTGAATCAGGAGCTAAACAGATCAGGAAACACTCTCTCGGGTAATGATAAACTCTATGGACACATTTATATTAAATGTGCTGATGATTAGAATTTCTAGAGGATTTTTTTATATTTTTTTGTGGAATCATAAAGGTAGGCATACAGAAAGGAAATGCATTTAATGAAAAGTGAAGACAAGAAAAAATAATCAGATAATGGATGGGTGGAAAAAGGGGAAGAAAAACTTATTCCACATGTCCTGAGAACAGATTTAATTTCTAAATAGAAAATGAAAGAGGACAAAGGTATTATATATTTCTCTTTATGACACTGGAAAGAGGCAAGCCAGGTTCCATCAAACAAATAGCAGAGTGTGCTGATTCCTCGTGAAGCTGAAGTTGAATATGAAATGTGGTGGCCATCAATGTCTATAGACCTATTGTGAAAGAGTGGTGTAAGGGAGTGCCAACACAGAACGGAGCCAAGGTGCCTTTCTACCTTGTGCCAAACATGCAGAACATAATTTATAAGAGGATTATATTGATCTACTCCCTTTTTTTGTTTTAAGAGTGAGATATATATATATACCCAATGGTACAGTTCAAAATCAGGAAGAGAAATACCTCTGCCCAATCAGGCTCAAATCAAACAAACTCCATAAAAAAGAGCTAATGGATAATCTGATCCAGTACACAAAAGATGGAGGTGGGGGAAGACGAAGCATTGAACTAAGATAATGTAAACGAGGAACAATATTTATTTTAATGATTTCCAAATAGGCTGAAAGGAGAGAGAGAGAGGATATTCCAGGACAACATTTACTGTTATATATTACTAGCCATCCCCCACGGCTTTGCCCGCATATGAGTGAAATGGGGAAGTAAGGAGGGCCCTGCCCAACTCTCTATTCCTGAGATTACTCTTCCCCCTCCCCTCAGCCCGCAGCTTCTGCGTCGGATTAGCGTGAATACAGTAATCCCTCGCTATATCGCGCTTCGACTTTCGCGGCTTCACTCTATCGCGGATTTTATATGAAAGCATAACTAAATATATAACGTGGATTTTCCGCTGCTTCGCGGGTTCTGCGGACAATGTGTCTTATTACTTCCTGTATATGCTTCCTCAGTTGGTTTGCCCAGTTGATTTCATACAAGGGACGCTATTGGCGGATGGCTGAGAAGCTAACCAATCAGAGCACGCAGTTAAGTTCTCCTGACTGAGAAGCTAACCAATCAGAGCACGCAGGAGCTATGCAGTGTTAACCAGGAAGTCTCATCTCGCTCATTCAGCATCAACGTGCTTCGCTGTGTAAAGAGTTGTGCTCTTTAGTGTTTATCTTTGTGCATAGTCAAGCCCTTCATTATGGCTCCAAAACAATCTGCTACTGCTTCAGGTGCCGTGCCCAAGCGCAAGAAGAAGATGTTAACGATTGCCGAAAAGGTAAACGTTTTGGATTTGTTGAAGGCTACGATTCTTTTTATTTAAAAAGTAGGAAAGGAATATAAGATCTACGGCTGCAGTGTCCTTTTAACCAGGGTGCAAAACGAGTTGTAAGTGGATGTAATAAGGCAGTAGTCTGGATGGAATCTGCTTTAGGGATTTGGATTGAAGACTGCCAGAAGAAGAACAACGGCAGTGCTACACAATCGCCTGAAGTGGCTCCTTTACAAGGGCTGTAACGCTCTCCTTTGTTGTGCAGTAAAATTAAACTCATTGTTATCGGACAAGTCATCGTGTCATTGTTGGTGAGTAACCATAAATAATTAATACATTTGCTGTATACTATTTTTCTTGCAATGTACGTATTTATTGCTGGTGACCTGTCTATCGTAATGGCTGTAACATATGTGATATCGGAGACACTCAATATCTTTAAAATAATATTTAGGTTTTACTGTATATAAACAGTGTGTGTTTATATACATAATTTCAATGAATCTTACCTAATATCTAAGAGAATACAAAGGGATTATGCTGTATAACGCTGCGGGGAATATTTATAAACAGTGCGGGAGAGTTTATAAGGGCTTAAAATATATAAAAATAACCATACAAACATATGGTTTCTACTTCGCGGATTTTCACCTATCGCGGGGGGGTCTGGAACGCAACCCCCGCGATGGAGGAGGGATTACTGTATATCGCACCTGCAAGCGAACTATGACAACTTAGTGCAATGACAGAAGTCGCAAAATCAACTGGAATGTTCAAGCAAATTATAAAAAAAAAGATCTAAATCCGTTAAGTAGTTCTCTCATTCGCTAACTAAGCGGAGGCAGACACATGAGTGAGGAGGGCCCTGCCCTCCTCCCTGTAGCCCAATGAGCCTCTCTCAAATTCGCGAAAAATAAATCAGTACCACAAGCAAACTATGATACTTAACGCGATAAGAAAGTCACAGATTATAGAAAAAAACCCAATCTAAATCTGTTAAATAGTTCTCTCGTGAAAAGCGGACGGACATACAAATGGGTCTAAAAAACTTTAAGAAGTTTTGTGACTGGGCCACAAAATTTTTAAAACCGTTTCTTAGCGAGCGCCAAAGGTAACCTACATTCCAACTTTCAAATCCCAAGTCCTCATGGTTCTGGAGATTTCATGATGATTGAATCATTGGTATTTGGTTTTTATACTGTATATTGTGGTGGACAGCTGGGGATTGTGCCCAGCCGGGACGCCTGAAACGACCAGGAGAGGGACTATGCATCCCTCGGGCCATGAGAGAGTCATGGGAACTGAGCATGGAAGCTCAACCATAATGGGGCCTGTGGTCAAACCAAGGGGGCGCCTGGTGGATCATAGAGCTCTGGATGTCAGCACTTCCAGGGACACCCGGAGTGCTTCTGAATGCTCATGCGGCACTTCTGCTGCACCAGGAAGTGCCTGTTGGAAGATCATCAGAGGGCACCTGGAGCACATCTGGGTGAATATAAAAGAGGCCGCCTTCCTCCAGTCGGGGAGCCAGCATCAGGTGGAAGAAGGCAACGCTCGGGAGAGAGGAGCAAAAGTGGTGGCAGAAGGACCATTGAGGAGGTCCGGACTGTGAAGGGTGATTGGTGCAGGGGCACTGTGCTTGTGCGGGACACTTTTATGTAAATAAACGTGTGTGTTTAGGAACTGCCGGTGTGTGCCTGTTTGTGTTTGGGCTGGTTAACAACAATATATAAATTGTGAAAATTTACCTCAATGTGAAAATTTGACAGCACAATATCAGTAAGGAAGGCTGCAATGGTAAATCCTAAATATTTTAAACAGTTAACAACAGGAGTAAAGAAAAGAAAAGAGAGAGATTGACAACCCCAATTATAGACAGCAGTGCAGATTTGTTCCAATTAATTTTATAGCTCAATTAGGATTCATATGTGTGAAATACTATGAGGGTTATCTCAGAAGGAGTTTTCTTAAAAACAGAAGAAAGCCATCAGTATGTAAGCATACATTATAGGCTTAATTATGAACCAAAAGAGGCGTAAAGGTATCTAATGCACGTAGAGTGACGGCTAGAAGCTCAAGTGAACCAATAAAAAGCAGCAAAATTAACGGACATCCCTGCATAGTGCCCCTTAAACATACGAAAGAGATATGACAAATCTGAATTTTTTTAAACTGAAGGAGAAGGACAAGCATACAACGCTTTGATCATGTTAATAAATTAAATCCCATTTCACTCATACAGTAACTCTCCACAAAAACCTCCTATCCATCCTATTAGGACTTTAGGGACTTTCAAAACTCAACTTAATGTTTTTTTAGAAGAATTAAGTGGATATGATTGGAGAGTTTTGTTGGGCTGAATGGCCTGTTTTCATCTACTGTAGGTTGTTCTAATGTTCTATCAAAATCCTTTTCTGCATCGAATGAAAAGAGTGCTGCAGGGGGTCAGAGCAAAAGAGCCATTTTTGAAGTGTGCAAAAGCCAGCGTATGCTGTCCGCTTCATAACAAGATTCCACAAAGCCAGTCTGGTCAGAGTGAAATAATTTTGGATTTGTGTCAGACTGTCAACATTTAGGTAATAACCTGTTTATATCAGGGGTCTCCAACATGTCGCTCGCGAGCTACCGGTAACTTGCAACTCCTTTCCAAGTAGCTTGCCAAAGGTTTAATGAATCCTACATACATTTGAAAACTTGATTAGTCAAATTAGGGGTGGGCAATCTTTTCAAAAAATAATATCACGATCCACAATCTGAATTGCAATCTGTCTTTTCAATGTGGGATACACTTAAGAGAATATCGGAATTTAAACTCATCAAGACCTAAGTAACACTTTGTTTTAAATATCAAACAAAGTTGAATTCAATTTTTCTCTCGTTTGCTAGCTAAGCGGAGTTAAGGAACATGCCCCGAAGCTGGCGAGTAAATGAGGAAGGCCCCTCCCATTGGCCCGTTGCGTGGATCTCGGATTCGTGCAAATAAATCGGTACCGCAAGCGAACTATGATACATAGCGAAATGAGAGAAGTCGCAAAATCAACTGGAATGTTCAAGAAAATTATAGAAAAAAACCCAATCTAAATCCTTTAGTAGTTCTCTCGTGAAAAGAGGAAAGACAGAGAGACATTGGATTTTATATATTATATATTAGTAAACCTTCAAAACAATGTGCAGTTAAAGCCTCAACAGCATTCTCAGTATTTCTAAAGCTTAGTACAGCCAGATAACTATAAGAATCTTCACCAAGCAGTTCAGAACAAGACTGACAGATGAACATTTAAATGACTCCATAAGAGGGAACCTAAGTGGTTACACTGCACCATACACCACTTTTGTTGACTCCATGAAGTGCCAGTCATCTGACTAACTACTAAACACATCACACATGCAACTGGACATGTGAATACTCTTGTGAAGTGAAACAGTGACAAGTAACAAACTGACAAATGAATAAGTAATATCTGTGTACAGTATTTGTAATTGCATTGTTTTGTTTTGACAGCATTCATGTTTTGATTCAATAGTGTGAGATACACTAGAAAATGCATACAGACATACAACATGCATTTGCAGGTGAACTAAATATTTTTTGTGATGTTTTAATGCAAAATGTGAGTTGTGGACACCAACATTTTGTAAATGTTCAGGCAAAACAAGCTTATTCAGTTTGTTTGGGTTGAAATAAGCTATGAGAATAAACATTAGAAAACATGAGTAGCTCTCAGACATTTTCATTTTGTAAAAGTAGCTCTCAGGGGAAAAAAGGTTGGAGACCTTTGGTCTATATTCATTAATTAAATCAGAGCACAATATGGGATATTTACCCTGCTTGAGCAGGATAAGAACACTCACATTATTGTTTTGGAGAATAGAAAGCTGTGGCCTCAATGTTTTAAAAAATGTATTCCAATACCCACTTATCAAACTGTTGTTCTTACTCAAATAACCACTCTTCCAAAATTATATAATGCCTTCCAAGATATTTTTTTGAAAACATGCAGCTTCCTTCCCACAGATCTTAAGACTATACTATTTATTTATGTCCCTTTGCCTAAGGGATAAATGTATCCATTATGTCACACTGAAGCAAAGGAAATGGATAAATATACTCATGACAATCTGTCATTTGGGATCATTTGTCTTTGGGACTTTTTTGTTTTTGTTTACAAAAGAATGGGTCACTTTATTCTTGTATATTTTTCATGACCTAAACAAGATCAATATCAAGAACAATTATCCTTTTTATCTTATTATGATTTCATCAAATTACAGGTTCTACTGTTTTAACTAAGCTTCCCGGGTTTTCAATGCGTGGAGTTTGCATGTTCTCCCCATGTCTGCGTGGGTTTCCTCCGGGTACTCCAGTTTCCTCCGACAGTGCAAAGACATGCAGGTTAGGTGCATTGGCAATTCTAATTTGTCCGTAGTGTGTGCTTGGTGTGTGTGTGTGCACGCCCTGCGGTGGGCTGGCTCCCTGCCCGGGGTTTGTTTCCTGCCTTGTGCCCTGTGTTGGCTGGGATTGGCTCCATCAGAGCCCCTTGACCCTGTGGTTAGGATATAGCAGGTTGGATAATGGATGGATGGATGGATTTGTGCAGTACTTTCATATCAATGAAAGCTAAAAGTGGAAAACTGCTTTTATTATGACCTGTGGGTATTATAAACACCTTGCCATGTTGTATTGAATAGCCAAAGCTCTGACAGTTTTTCAGTCTTTATTTGGTGACAATTTTTGTGATCTTTTTTGTCACTCAATGCTATTATACAATGACAACATTTTATTTTTTTTCTTAAAGAACTAGATGCTCATATTTTTAATGTTAAAAAGACTTTGTGTCACCTCAGGGAAAATAATGTATTTGCTAAACTGAAAAAGTATAAATGTCATAAATCTTGTCATGTTTTGGATGGTATTTTACTAACTGTAGCTGCTTTTTCCCAAAATTACCAACGTTCAGCAGCTCTGTCATACAGAATGGTATTCGGCAAAAGATTGACACATTGAAATGATTCCACAGACAAAACATCTTAATTTTTAAAAGCTTTAGTTCAAAATTCAAAGTTTAACAGTTCGCACAAAAAAGTGAAAATTGATTTAGCAAATAAAAGAAAAGTTCTTTTTAAGAAAAGTTCTGATTAATCCTTAAAATTCTTGTTTCATTTTTTCAAGTTAGCTTATTCAGTTAAACCATTTCTAAACATTTCTGAACCATTTCAAAACAGTCAGAAAACTGTGACCTATTCTAAACAACAACTGATTCTTATCACGCTGTATCTTAATTATAGCAGGAAAATTCTATCTCATACTAACTTACAGGGGCGAAAAAGCTATACCATTGTCTATGGCTATGACTAAGCAAACACTAATATGAATTTAACTTAACTTAAAGCATTAACTTTCTAAGATTGGCTCTTACATTTCTGGCCCCTAACTGGCTATGCACGAGCACAGACAATTACTATACTTTACTTTAATTTGAGCCAGCTAAGTTTACATTTACATTAAATATTATTTTCAGATCACTAGCAATAACACTGCAAACAAACATTAAATAAATTTCTTATTTCAAACATTGGCTGTTTCCTGAAGCAGGCACAGCAGGTCTGTCCAATGTGCTTGTTTTGGGCTTCACACAATCTCTTCTGACTCCACCTTTGGCATCTGGCATTGTCTTGATGACTCAACCCATTAGCCAGGGACTATGGGGTGCAACATCATCTACAATTTGAACAGCGTCCCCTTGTGACGATGCGGGTTCAGCTCCATGCTCCCATCGCTGTTCGGGAGCCCTTGAACCCAACACTGTCGATAATGTCACAGAGATGAGCTAGACAGTGAAGGCAACAACATAGCAAGGGGATGGTTCAAAAAGTGCAAAAGTGCTTTTATTAAAATAGTCAACAAAAAGTGTTCAAATAAATAGGTGCAGTGCTTCAAAGTTGTTCAATAAATAAATAATCTAATAAAAGAAAAATTATGGAGGTAAAAATACACAAAAACAATCCTTAAAACCAGAGGTTAAAACGTTTATCAGGTAGCAGTCTTTTAAAATCAACTACAAGCCTGGTGCTCTTCTCCGCTAGCGTTAGCGTCTCACCTGCTTCTCCCATACGGGCCCTGCAACAGGCGAGATGCTCTCTGCAGCTGCCCTTTTTCACTCACACACACAGGTCTGGAGACCTCCCGATCCTGGCTTCGGTCTGGCACTCATCCCAGGCCTGAGACTTGGAACCTTGATTTCCAGGACACCCATATCAAGGACTTCACCTCCAAGTCTCCCGACTCCCGCTGCCTTTCCGGTCTTCTGCGGCCAGTCACCCTTCACTGGTCACTCCCGCTACATGATCGCTCAGCGGGAGTGACTTCTACTTCAACTCCTGGGTGTCAGCCTAACACCCAGGCTTCCATGCAGCTGCCCGCGAGCGCTCATTCGCCCACACGCGCCGTGTGTCTCTCTCTCTCCTGCACCGACTTGCTCCCTCGCTTCCTGTAACCTCCATCCTTTACTTTTCATTTTGCTCGTTTCACCCCCCCTAACCGACTCGCGCTTCTTATATTGGGGGGGTGGGTGGCCATAGCAGCTGCACCACATTAATCCCAGGAACAATCACCAATGTGGGCAGTCCCTCACCTGTGCACTAGGTGAGAAGCGCCCACACTGCAGATCGCCCCGAGATCATGCTACAGCCACCACACCCCCTCACTAAGCCGCAGCAAGCGCAGTGATTAATTATTTAAAAACTGCTGGCCTTTGCTGAGCGAGCTGTGGACCCATAACACCACATTCCTGGTTCAAAATTTCTTCTTGGTGCAAGCCATTTTTGATGTTCTTGAAGTATTGGCAAATACTCTTTAGACTAGGTGTGCCCACACATTTTCAACTACAGTGCTACTTTTAAAATGACCAGGTCAAAATGATCTACCTACATTACAAAGGCTAATTATACATACACAATACAATACAATTTATTTTTGTATAGCCCAAAATCACACAAGGAGTGCCGCAATGGGCTATAACAGGCTCTGCCTTTTGACATCCCCCCCAGCTTTGACTCTCTAAGAAGACAAGGAACAACTCCCAAAAAAACTCCAGTAGGGAAAAAATGGAAGAAACCTCGGGAAAGGCACCTCAAAGAGAGACCCCTTTCCAGGTAGGTTGGGCGTGCAGTGGGGGTCAAAAAGAAGGGGGTTAATACAATACAATACACAGAACAGAACAAATCCTCAATACAGTATAAAAATAAAAATTTTAGAAGTACGTAGCGGAATTTAACAGTGGATGACATCACATAATATGATTTGGATTTGTTTAGAGTTCTGGAGACCTCATCCATCAAGCTGCCTCCCCCATTTGGCCATTCCACAGCTGGGCCAGCCAATCCAATGAAAGGTCCACTCTTTCCCATGATTCCAGAGGGCACAACAACTTGGCAGGTGGGCCATGGCACCAAGTGCCACATTTGAGTACCGAGAAGAGAAACAGAACAGACGAGGGTTAGTATCAAATTATAACTATCATGTTACTTATGTTTTAGTGCTAATGACTGACAACAGAGATGCAGTATGTACAGGTAATCAGCAGCTCTAGTCAGGATATGCTAAACTGAAGTAGTGAGTGTTCAGCCGGGATTTAAAAGCTGAGACAGAAGGGGCATCTCATATAGTAGCAGGCAGACCATTCCACAGTTTAGGGGCCCTGCAACTAAAAGCTCAACCTCCCAATGTTATTTTATTAATCCTTGGAATCATAAGCAGACCGGCATCTTGAAATCTTAATGTGCGCTCTGGTTTGTAAGTCATGATAAGTTCAGACAAGTAAGCCGGACCTTGGCCATTTAATGCTTTATATGTTAAAAGGAGGATTTTGAAATCTGCCCTAAACTTAACCGGGAGCCAGCGTAAGGATTTAAGAACTGGAGTTATGTGTTCATATTTTCTTGTTCTTGTGATAATTCTTGCAGCAGCATTTTGGATTAACTGGAGGCTGTATAAAGAACTGCATTGCAGTAGTCAATCCTACTAGAAATAAATGCATGAATTAATTTCAAAATCCTATTTATTTAGATAGTGCCTTAATTTCCTAAGATTTTTAAGATGGAAGAAACATGATTTGGACAGCTTTGTAATATGTGCTTTAAATGACATGCTAGAGTCAAAGAGAACTCCAAGATTTCGGGCTGATTCAGTAAAATTAATGGTGATTCCAACTGAGTTAAATGATAACAGAATATTGTTGTGATCAATGTCATTCCCTCCAACAATTAACAGCTCTGTTTAATTTGTGTTTAAAGACAAGTAGTTCTCATCCATCCACTCCTTTAATTCACTAACACAACTAATTAAAGACAACATCAGAGAAACTTCATTTGATCTAAATGAAAGGTATAAAAGGGTGTCATCTGCATATGAGTGAAAATTAACATTATGTTTCCTAATTATAAATCCCAGTGGAAGCATGTAAAGTGAAAACAGTAAAGGTCCCAGTACTGAGCCCTGCGGGACACCATATTGAACTTCTGTGTATAATGATGGAGTACTGTCAGCACATTTCTGTACATATTGGAATCGATTTGATAAATAAGAACTAAACCAAGCGAGCACGTTGCCTGTAAGCCCAACATCATTTGCTAGCCTGTGCAGTAAAATAAAATGTTCAATGGTGTCAAACGCTGCACTTAAGTCTAACAACATAATTACAGTGGAGTTTCCTTCATCAGAGGATATCAGAATATAATTTACAACCCGCGTTAGTGCCTTTTCTGTACTATGACCTGTGCGGAAACCAGACTGGAATTTCTCAAATAAATTGTAATGCGTAAGATGTGACTGAAGCTGATTGGCAACTACTTTTTCTAGTATTTTAGAGAGAAAGGGTAAATTTGAAATAGGCCTATAATTATTAAGTATGTGTGGGTCTAGGTCTGACTTTTTAAGTAATGGTTTAATGACTGACACTTTTAGTGCTACAGGTACTGTGCCATGCAATAATGAACTATTGATAATGTTTAAAATAGGCGCTGCAAGAACATCCATGGCACTTTTTGCTAGTTTTGTTGGCACTGGATCTAGGGAACAAGTAGTGGTCTTCATTTTAGAAATTAAAGTTAATACTTTCTGCTCAGTTACAGGATTAAAATAACTAAAGTGCTTAATGCAATGTGCAGCAGAGTCTGCTAAGCTAGTATTTGGTTTGTACTGTGATGCTGAGATCTGGGATCTTATATTTTTAATTTTCTCATTGAAGAAGTTCATAAAGTCTGTACTGCTAATATCTGTTGGTATTTTGCACTTTAGATCTGAATTCCCATTTGTTAATTTAGCGACTGTTCTAAACAGTCATATATACTAGCAAAATAGCCGCAACGGAGAAGTAAGTGTGTTAAAGAAGTAATGAAAAAGAAAAAGAAACATTTTGAAAATAACGTAACATGATTGTCAATATAATTGTTTTGTCACTGTTATGAGTGTTGCTGTCATATATATACATATGTATGTACATACAGTGGTGTGAAAAACTATTTGCCCCCTTCCTGATTTCTTATTCTTTTGCATGTTTGTCACACAAAATGTTTCTGATCATCAAACACAT
>JANRMT010027041.1:126761407-126773645 GCA_026402145.1 Polypterus bichir lapradei | reverse complement strand
TCCCGTGTAGGTAGAAGACTGAAATTTGGTACTTATTTCGGTGATATGATGCCACTGTCGGCCGTCATATTGAACTTTTCAACGGTCTTTGTTACTTATGGGCCCCTCTTCAAGAAATTTGGTACGCGGGTTCCCAACGCTAACTGAATCCTACTTACGTACATATATATATACGTCCATAGCCTGCAGCTCGGTCACCGTGTGAGGCAGTGATGGGTCCCCCATCCCAACGCCTCCCACGTTGTTGGCTGCCTGCCTATATAAGGCCGTCTGTCGCTCCAGTCTCTACATTCCCTTCCTTGCTTCGCCACGGTATTCACGTCTCCCTGCTGATAACTATAGACTTTTTATTTAATCCATGGCTTCTCCGCTGTTTTATTGTTCATTTATTACGATTATAGTTATTGTGTAGGTATTTTAGACTTAGTTTACATTGTTCAGGTACCCATTTCCTTTATCATTCCAACCGTACCCCCATGAACATGTCTATCGAGGTGATCACCATCGATCAAAGAACAGTCACTTACCGAGTGGTTTCCATGCCCGGAGATGGCACCTGCCTTTTCCATTCTCTTTGTTACATATTGTACGGCCATATCAGGCTCACTCTTGATATCCGGAGGAACATTGTGTCTTATGTATTGAATGACTGGGACAGGTTCAAGGTGTGGACTGATAATTATACTACACAGGAGCACTAGAAGAGTGAAATGCTTAAGTGTACCGAAATGGCTAAATATTTTACACCTTAGGACAACCACCAATGCCTCTTAAACAGCTTAGATTCACAGGTGACGATTTCAGTAGTGGACACTTTGATGTTTAGAAATGTTTAAACTCTCAAAAGCTGGATGTGAAGTTATCAATGAAACTGGTTGTATACTTACAACGTTTGACAGATGCCGAATGTCTCTTCAACACAAGTCCTACAAATACTGTCGTAATTGAAACAAACCATGAAACTCAAACCGATTATGATGGCAGCAATCCAAGCTGTGAGATTTGAAACAAGATTACTGTTCACATGGCCAACTGTACGTTGCATGCTCAAGAGTAAGCTCAGCGCACAGCTACAGCTTGGTCCTATTACAACTGGAAGGCCGAACTGACAACGTGGCATACAAAGAGATCCTTAACAAATAATTATTGGTATATTTTCTCTCAGTTTTAAAAGGGTTTAATTGTCTTCTTAATAAAAATTTTACGGCAGTACTTCGCCGCTGCGAAGCGCGGGTATTTTGCTAGTATATATATAAGATTAGGTAAATTGTGCAAACTTTTTATGCAATGCTTAATTTTCTTCAATACCGTACGTTATATAGTATACATCTATAAATATAATTTTATCGTCTTCATTAGGAGAATACAACGATACTCTCGTGTCAATTAAACCAATTTAATGTGCATATGTCAAACAACATAGTACATAGTATAACATAATATATATTGTCTACATCCGCTGTTGTAAGAAAAGTAGTAGTAGTTCTTAATTATCCAGATTAGGTGGCTCAAGGGTATTGCAACTGTCTCTCAGTAAAAACACCAGACGTTCGCATCGTTGATCCTCCTCTTGTGAAAAATTATTTTTTTAATTCCTTCATTTAACAAAAAATTCCAGCTTGGATGTATAGCGAGCGAACTGAGCTATCGAGGGAAGGTTGGGCCGTGGGGTACACGTCCCTAATTATATTGTGTATGTAAAGAGTTTTACTGTATTTGTGTGTTTGGAGACCCTGGTGTCGTACTGAATTTGTACTGTAGAAGAACAATCTACTGTCCAGCATGCCTAAATGTGTCTTTTCGTTTCTGATTCCTATACGGCAGGAACTTGGGATAATTCGCTATAAACAGTTTCAGCCAATCAGCGCCTTCTAAACATGCAGAATGACAGCGTGGACCTTTATTGTAGCATCTTCGTTTCATTCACTTATATTTAGTTGTTAGACTATTTACTGTTAAGTGCTGTTTGAGCTACCGTTTAGTACAAAAGGTGGCTTACTTAGTTCTTAAATTGATATTGAAATGTACACACATGCCTCCTAAATAATTTATTGAAATGCCTACGTTTAGAGTGTCTGTTTTAGGAAGTTGTAATTTTTACTTGTTCCCGTTATTATGAATTGTAATTTCTCAGTGTCACATATTCGTTACTACCACGAGTCCCACTTCATTGAGATCCTGTTTTACATTCTGTATATGCACTTTTTAAAAGGAGCGTTAATTGAACTGACTGTAGCAGACTTGGCATCTTCTTAAAATAACTATTTATTTGATATTGACAATTAATCATAAGTTCAAAAATCAAGGAGGATATGAGTTTGCATGGACTCTGCTGTTTCTTTTTTTTTGTGACATTGTGTCAGTAGAGAGTGCGTGACGTTAACAATGCATTCTGTCCTAAATGACAGCACACAAGCTTTTTATATTTCCGAAAGGCCAATGTGTCTCAATTTGCTCATTAATATATTTTGACAGTGTGTTTTAATCAGAATTATTATAAACATATTACCCATGTTCATTTCCCATGTAGATATATTACGTTTGGTGAGAATAAATAAAAAAGTAACCATATAAAATTTAGGTTCCATTGTTTATGATTAACAAAACTCATCGTTTATCTGAAATGTTCTACTTTGCATTTTTACGTTTGGCAATGGAATGCTTCAGTATACAGTCGATTTATTGCACTTCTGAAGGTGTACATTGTCAGTATTCTCCATTGCATTTGCCCCCCAGTGTAACGTGTGCCAGTGTAACTGAGGGGCGACAGACGAGTTCACGTAACGGGAGACAAGGCACCTCCTCACCCTGATCCCCAATATGTTCTCATGAATATTCCCATTTTTCATTCCTGCCAGTTTACTATTATTATTATTATTATTGGACACATATGTAGAGGATATCTGTGTCTTATTTTATGTGTATTAAAGGAAGGACAGCAAAGCCTTGAATGAAACTCAGTGTTGATGCTTTAGGTAACAAGACAGGTAAGGTGCAGGGAACGTTAAACGTGTTAGTGACTGAGGGGGATTGTGTGACTGGAAAATGGCTTAAGAATACAGAAATGACAAAAGCTTAGTCCTTCAATACCTCTATTTATATCAATTATTTACACTGTTGTGCTGCAGCTCGGAAGACTATTTATTTACCCCCCACCGCAGCCTTTGATAAGATGCATTCACAAGTGTCGGATGTTGCTGACAAAGACAGGTGCTTTTTTGAAAGTTTGGCTCCAGATGTGCTTATCCAGCTGTTCATTCTTGTCAGCACTTGAGTGATCTTTATGTCCAGCTCTGGATGAATTTGCAAAGTTTCTTTTCAACACTTTTGTCTCATTAACACAGAAGTCCCGAGGCTTTCCCTAAATTGCAGAAGACGCTGTTGATGGCGCTGATTCTGTTTTAAAGACAGTTGTGATTAGTTATACAGCACACACCTTTACTCACATTGCATATTGGAAATCAATAATACATATCAGCTACACACTGAATAGTAAAAACATTTAATGAGGAGTGCCTTGCGCATATACTGGTGTAATGACCATGTCGGCTTTAGTGAAGCGTTTCATAGTGTCTCTGATATGATCGATATGGAGTAGAATAGATTCTGGATTGTTATAATACATGTTGCCTTACGCAAAATATGCTCATCAATTTGTTACAGATTCTAGGTGGACACGATTCCACACCAGGGAAAGAGGTGCCCTATATAAATCGTTCATAATGTCTCCAAAATACATTTGTTGACTAAATACTACATAACTGTTTTTTTTACAAAGTCCTTATTATCATATTATTAATATTAGTATTACATTTGGGCAAGGACTATACGAGAGCCCCAATTAGGATCTGAACTCGCCTCAGCACACTGTACAGCTGCAGCAAGGACAACTGCTTTAACGCTTTGTGCCAAAGAAATTCAACACACAAGTGACGAGAAGCATCCACTTGCAGAGCCACAACACCATACGTCACCACAGTTGTAGACCCACAGTTGTAGACCCGCAGTTACATTTTGGAAGGTTTCGGCAGGTCTCGGCAAAGCCCGGAAAGTATCGTCGGGTCAAGGACCCGTTCAGAAATTAAGCGATAAAAATGAGAAGGAAAAAATGTACATCAAACCAAATAATACGCATCACTGTGAAGTTCAGAGGGTTTCTGCCATCACTTCGTGTCATATATCAAACTAAACAATATGGATCGTTTCTGTGAAATATTAATAACATTTACGTTGTGTTCGGGTCTGTGGGAACTATTTAACATGTCGGCAAAACTATCATCAAGATCTGTGTTAATTGAAAATAGTTTTTCTTTTACATTCATGAAACGAAATACAGTGATCCCTTGCTATTTCGCGCTTCGACTTTAGCGGCTTCACTCCATCGCGGATTTTAAATGTAAGCATATCTAAATATATATCACGTATATTTTTCGCTGGTTCGCGGATTTCTGCGGACAATGGGTCTTTTAATTTATGGTACATGCTTCCTCAGTTTGTTTGCCCAGTTGATTTCATACAAGGGACGCTATTGGCGGATGGCTTAGAAGCTACCCAATCAGAGCATGTATTACGTATTAAACAAAACACCTCAATGATATACAATATGCTTCCCGCACGGTGCTTGATTGTTTGCTTTTCTCTGACATTTTCTGCGCCTGACGGAGGGGGTGTGAGCAGAGGGGCTGTTTGCACAGAGGCTGTTTGCTTAGAAGATACGGATGGCGGATGCGCCTGTAAAAAATGCTGAAAGACTACCTTCACATTGATACCTTTATTGCGGCTGCTTTATCGTGCTGCTTCCCATACTTAAAAGCCCAACAGCCCTATTGATTTTTGCTTGTTTACTTTTCTGGCGCGCGCTCTCTCTGACATTCTCTGCTCCTGACGCGCGCACTCCTTTGAAGAGGAAGATATGTTTGCATTCTTTTAATTGTGAGAAAGAACTGTCATCTCTGTCTTCTCATGGAGCACAGTTTAAACTTTTGCCAATTCTGATATTCTATGACAAATGCCAATCGAGCTCCTTGGTGCTGGGCAGTGAGCACAGGGCCCACTAGAGGATGTCGGGCCCTCAGGCCACCCTCATGAAGTCTGTTTCTGATTGTTTGGTCAGAGACATTCACACCAGTGGCCTGCTGGAGGTCATTTTGTAGGTTCTGGCAGTGCTCATCCTGTTCCTCGTTGCCCAAAGGAGCAGATACCTGTCAGTCTTGCTGATGGATTAAGGACCTTCTACGGCCTTGTCCATCTCTCCTAAAGTAACTGCCTGTCTCCTGGAATCTCCTCCATGCCCTTGAGACTGTGCTGCGAGACACAGCAAACCGTCTGACAATGCCACATATTGATGTGTCTGCCATCCTGGAGAAGTTGGACTACCTGTGGCAGCTCTGTAGGGTCCAGGTATGGCCACATGCTACCAGTAGTGACACTGACCGTAGCTAAATGCAAAACGAATGACAAAACAGATGAGCAGGGTCAAATGTCAGTGGCTCCCTTCACCTGTTAAACTATTCATTTCTGTTTTGGGGGTCTTCTCATTGTTGCCCCCCTCCTCTATTTTTTATAACAATTGTTATAATATGCAATTGACCGTTGTTGAGTATAATTAACCATAGCGAAGTGTAACAGACTGTAATCAAATATAAGTGACCATGATTAAGTACTTATAATTGCCAGAATATCATTCACCATTTGTCCTGTATATCACGTATATGCAAGTTAATCAGAAGCAAAACCTATCGGTAACTTGTTATTTTAGATATCAAAATATATTTCAGAAAGACAATACAGAGAGATTGAGCCATTATAAGGTAATGTTCCACAGAAAGCTTATTGTTTGCATAATTTTCTAAGACAAACACAGTTAATAGTGGATATACTGGTTTTTCAATTATAGTAATGTTGGTAGTCTAAAGTTTGAATATACTTAGGTCACTTTAGATGATCTTTTTTCATAATTCTGTATATTTACAGTACATAACTGAACATTTTAATAAGTAGCTACAAACAAAGGGCAAGTGTGAATGCAATATTCAATTTCCTTCAGTTCAAGAAAGTTCAAATTAGATTGTAGACAATAATGAGGAAAAGAAGAGCCAGGATAGAATCATGTTGTTGTTGTTGTTATTATTATTATTATTATTTATTTTATAAAGTTCTTTCAATGATAGTACAGTTTGTTTGAACTCTTAAAATAATATTAAATGTTTCATGCCCACCTCTCCTGCATTCTTCAAAAATACTGCTTTTGAAGTTTTTTTTCAATTGAAATAAAGTGAAGTGATTGTTCTCGTGCATGTTTGTCAGTTTTAAGAACTTTATATCTATTTTATATTCACCAGAGACACATAAGTATATTGAAGACCTCAGAGGAACCTACAGTTGTGTTTGGTGCTCAGGAGTTTGCTTGTCTGTTTTGCTATAAAAGAACATATTATGCAGGCATCATCAGCCACTTACAGAGCCACAAAAGGACAGTAGTTGTTCATGGAGGGATGTGAAGTGCTCTAGAATATATCTTGTAACTTGTAAAATTTGATTAATTGACACTTTTAATACACTTTAATGCAGCTAGATATTCACCTTAACAACATGATTTTATTTGACAAAATAGTATACTGTGTACTTTTTAACCTTTTGAAAAGCTGGCTTTGAATAATTTTAGATTAATTAATTCATGACTGTGTATTAACAATTTTCTCTTTTAAAATATTTAGTAGAATATAACAAAGATCATACTACAAATACTTTAATTTTTCAGAATGTAAGTGTGGAATTACATTGCCTACAATTGACAGGCAACATATAGTATATTTTCATAAATTTTTAAAAGCATCATTGACAGAATCTTTAATTAGTTTGTTCTGTTTAAAAGAATAATAGGACAGGATTTGCTTGTTTTAACTCTATTAAATTAAAGAATTATCTGAATTTCTTTTGTTAAGTTTTAAATGTTTAGCAAAATAATTCTGAATATTAACCTTTTTTTTTCTTTGTACTGTTTCAGGTTTTAAAATATACAAGTGTTCACTGAATTGCCAGGGATCAGGCCATTACCATTGCTGTTATTGTCAGAAAACAGTAGTTCATAAAGATCAGTTCCTCAGGCTCTTGTCAGATTGTTGCAAAGGTCCTAAAGTGCTCCCTCTGCCCTCCATGCCCACAGCATTGGTCACCACCCAGTCTCTGCCCTCCGTGCCCACTACACCAGTCACTGCCCAGCCTCTGCCATCTGAGTTCAAGTTCTTTGTTCTTAATCTTCGTTCAACTGTTCAGTTCCAGCGTTCAAAAGTTTTAATGTTCTTTTTTTTTAATCTTTGTTCATATGTTCAGTTCACTCAGTTTGAACCTCAGGCCAAATCTCCCAAAATCAGCATTTTAGCAGGACTGTTCCTTATTTACTCTGTTATTTCTGTCACCTAGTGATGGCTGCTGCCCATTTGAACTATTCTTCTTTAAAAAATTTGATCCTAATAGTTTTCACTAGGCAGCACGGTGGCACAGTGGTAGCGCTGCTGCCTCGCAGTTAGGAGTTCGCTTCCAGGGTCCTCCCTGCATGGAGTTTGCATGTTCTCTCTGTGTCTGTGTGGGTTTCCTCCCACAGTCCAAAGACATGCAGGTTAGGTGGGTTGGCGATTCTAAATTGGCCCTAGTGTGTGCTTGGTGTGTGGGTGTGTTTGTGTGTGTCCTGTGATGGGTTGGCGCCCTGCCCAGGATTGGTTCCTGCCTTGTGCCCTGTGTTGGCTGGGATTGGCTCCAGCAGACCCCCGTGACCCTGTGTTCGGATTCAGCGGGTTGGAAAATGGATGGATGGATAGTTTTCACTAAGCTATTTTGGAAGAGCTGTGTAAATAATTCATAACGGCACAGTGGTAAAACATCCTCAAGGTTCTAAAAAATTTGTAATGGTGTGCTATGGTCTCGTGTGTGAAGCCAAAGTCACTCCCTTCATAAATTACTTGTTCATTTAAAAGTTGCTAGAGATTATATTATCTGATGTTCACTATTTCTCTACCTGTTCTATTACTAATAATTCTACTCTTGCAATCTGAAATGAATATCATTGTCATAAAAAGTGATGAAAGGCTCCAGCTAAATTTTGGTTAAGTAATTTCTTTCTTCTGTGTGATAAAATTATTAATTGGCACATTTTCAGAATTAAATATTATTAATCCAGTTCTACAATGATATTCCATCTGCAAAGTTCATATCAACTTTGTTTTTAATATACATTAATATAATATAAATCAATTTTGACAGAACAAATTTTATCTGTAGGAAAATTGCCTCTAAAATAATGCCAGGTAGCTGGAAGGAACCGCATTATAAGGTAATGTAAATATAAATATGTGTTGCTAGTATAAGACAAAAAACACACACATATCTCCTTTACTAATCAACTCTTAAATTGGTAGAATCTACCCAAACAGACTGACAGCCTGGACTGCTCATGGTAAGTGGAGGACACTTTGCCAGTAGTAAGATGTGAATGTTGATTTAAAATAATAACTTGCTTTTTTTTAGTATGCTCTCTACATCGCCACTGGAAGAGCATTTGATTTCAGTCAGGTCAGTGGTTTAAGTGTAATATTTGTTTGAATGTTGTGATTTTTTTTATTCATAGAATTTATTGTAATTTCCCGATTTACATTTTTTAGGAAGACATGCCAAAAATTAGGAGATGGTGGTGTCATGTCTTACTTCGCAAAGCCAACATTAAAGGTGTGTAACTTTTCAAGCTTTTTTTAAGGGAAGAACAGTTATAAGAATTTGTCAGCTTACAGTATTTCTAAATTTTTTTAATCTTCCAGCCAAGACATCGGTCTTCACTTTCCACACGAGAAGAAGGACATTCTGTGCCCCATGGGCAGTGCTTCGTAATTATCAGTTGAAAAGTTTTCTGACACTAATTTTATATATTAGAACTTCACAAAAAGACTTTGACAAACAGGTCACACAGCAGGTCTCCGGTGAGGCTGTCACTGACATGTGTCTCTCGTCAGCCCTGTGGTGTGTCAGTGGCGTTATGGGGGCAGAAAATGGTGGTCTTAAAAATGAGTGTTTTGTGTGCTTGTGCTCTTACTGATTTATTAAATGGCAATTATTTCTGCTTCCAGCAATTCCAGACAAGATAGGAAAGAGCAAGGACTTTTCTCCCCCACCCTTCTTTTCCATTAATGAAGAATATGAAAATGTTGACTGAATTATTTATGCCAGTATAATTAATAGTATAACATTTACTTTACTGTTCCTAAAATATAGGCAATGAATGGCTTCATAGAGTTGCTTTTGTGGAGTGTAACTTTTTGACTGTTTTCCTTGTTCTTCAAAGATCAATTTCATCTGTGGCATTAGGCGACATTAACTGGATGTGCAGGTCAGCATATTTATGGTTACATTTAGTTGTTAGCAAATTGTACCTCACAAAGGCACAGTCCTGTCAGGTAAGTAGTGACATGATTCTTACGGCACAGCAAATGCCTTAAAGGTGATGACTTTCTTTTTCCTTTTCAGTATCATTCAGAAATCAACCAGTCTAGAATGGAGTGATTGTTTGCTTCAGGTAAACACTTTCCATTATGTATAACTTTTTATATGTAGCATTTCTATTGTAATATGTTTGGGTGAATGTTTCAGCAGTTTTTAAAGCATGCTTACTAAACTGGGAACAATTAAATTACATATTATTTGAAATGATGAATTTGGCCTTCATAAGTGACAATACTGTGGTAATTGGACTCTTTGTTTTTCAGGGACTCACTTCAGTACAATTCCTGTAGACGTTCAGATTGAACTGAAATGGGTCTTACATCAATGTATTAGTAAATAAAAATGAATGCTTTTTTCACTACAGAGCACTTAGTCATTTTGAATTATTTGTGCACTTTCTGAATGGTTTCTAACTAGACATGACATTCCCTTGAAGATGAACTGCTACAGTTGTACACTGAAGTTTATTTTTTTCTTTTTCAATCTACCTCATGCCTACAGGCAGTAGAGACAAAAAGCGAGAGACATCAATTGAGCTAAGCATTCCTATGACATGCTGTGGTCATATTGGTGTGTTTATTTCATAAGCCAATTTGATTGTTCTTTGGGTAAAAGTGGAGTTAATATATTGATATTCCTAATAAAGTACTTGACAGTATTTTTTTTTTCATAAAAAAGTCTTCATTGATCCAAAACATCCTGACTGCTTCTGACTGGCTGGATGCCAACAAAGACCAACTTGTTGGGACAGTCCTCCAGCCAAGAATTCTGGAAATGGACGAGGATGAAGTTACATACACAATTGAAAAATAAGAACAAAGGGGAGACGATGAAGAGACTGAAGAAGTCATGTCCACCTTCTTATTTACTTTTGAATGCCTGAGGGACATGAACTTTTTTCTTGATGAGATACAGGTTAAAAAAAATATTCCCATCAGTTGCTGCTGTTCGACAAATTAGATTTTTGTGTTTTATTTTTTTTTCAGCCTTCAGAATTTCAAAGGAACTACATGTGGCAAAAAGCCGACCGTGATGTCATTTTGTTCAGTGGATTTGATCAGTGATTCACTGTAAAGAAAAGTGGGGATGGACTGGCTTTCTGACCTGCTTCAATAGTTCATTGTCTACTGAAATGACCAATGTAATGGATGAAGGACACAGATGGATGTCCTAACTGGGATTGTGTGCTTTATTTCTTTAAAATAAATTCATATTTGAACCTGGATCTTATGTGTGTGTGTGTGGTTGTGTGAAGAGTTTGGGTGCTAAAATGCCTCCCACAGGTTACATTCCCCTATGTGGTAATTATAACAGTGTGTTTTGATACATCACTTTAATTTTCAAAACCTAGACTGTTGGCTTGCAAGTTCAAGAAGGAAGTCTAATTAAAAGCAAAAATTAGTTGGGAAAAAATGTACAGCCCCTGGGACTGAATATGAGAACTACTGTATGAAACAATGCCATGTTACAAATCAGGATTATTAATATATATATTGTGAAGGACAGCCGGGTCCCATGCCCGGCAGGGACGCCCCTGCTGCTTATGTTCCGGGGGAGCCTCCATGGACAGTCC
Source organism: Polypterus bichir lapradei (assembly GCA_026402145.1). Lineage (NCBI taxonomy): Eukaryota > Metazoa > Chordata > Cladistia > Polypteriformes > Polypteridae > Polypterus > Polypterus bichir. The sequence continues at coordinate 126,762,583 of JANRMT010027041.1, read as the reverse complement.
AGTACCTCCCCCCGGGACGCTTGGTGGCAGCCTCCCTGGCCGACGGTGTTTACCCAACCACCTGCAGGGCTCCATGGGAGATGGGGTCCTCCACAGCTTGGTTGGGGCCCGGCGTGGCCGCTAGGGGGAGCTGCCTGCTTCCCACAGCCAGGCTGGACGAGCCTGCAGCCCCACCCGGAAGTGCAATTAGGACCAGGTGGTTAATCACCTGGAACGCTTCCGGGTGGGCTATAAAAGGGCCCAGCCACCACCACTCGGTGAGCCAGAGTTGGGAGGAAGAAGGAGACAAAGCTTGTCTGGGAGGAGTGGTGGAGCAAGGTGGAGAATTGTGGTACTGTGAGTTTGTGCTTTGGGACTGTGTTTGGGCTGTGTGGCACAGGGAAGACGTGTCACACAGCTGAAGAAAAAATAAAGCCTGTGTGATTTTGTACACGTGCCTCTGCGTGGTCTGTGCCGGGTCGGGCGCTATATAGCGCCTTTTACATCTGGCGTAGCCGGCAGTATTCCGGCCCGTCCATTTGGACCGGGACCTGCATAAAAATTGTGTGTAACGGCCCGGCACAACACCTGGGGGCACGTATAGCTCAGCGCAGGAGCGCACACAGCACTGCAGCGCTGAGCGCACTCCTGAGGCAGAGAGTGTGCTCTATTTTAAGTACAGCGCTGACAGCGCCCTTTGGACTGCAGCGGGGCACGCTCCCGACGAGAACGCGCCACCGAGGCCGAAGCGCGAGGCACGTGCCTGCCCGACTTGCCGGAGGACACGCGCAGCACAGCGCTGGGAGAGCGCGCTCGCAGCTGCAAGCAAGCCAGCCAGCGCAGCACAGCACAGCACAACTGAGGCCGCCAAAGGACTCCTAGAGACACCGCGCGATGGGGAAAAAGAAGGCCGCACGGGTTGCAACCGGAGGTAGGTGACGGGCCGCGGGTATGTTTTTCCGCCTGTGGGTCATCCTACCTCCTAGACGCCGAGGGGCGAAGCATCCGATGCGGGCAGGGGGACGGGTGTCCATGGCGTGACGGCGGAGCCAGCTCGGGAGAGAGCGAGGCTGGGCTGTGTCTTCTCTTCGGCCCGATTACCCAGCTGGAGGAGGAGAGCCCGGAGGAATTTCCCGATGCGGTGACTCAGCTAGAGGAGCAGGAGCTCCTCTCCGAAACAGGTAAGGGGGGGGGGGC
>JANRMT010027041.1:126723846-126738696 GCA_026402145.1 Polypterus bichir lapradei | reverse complement strand
GCTGGCGGAGAGGTGAGAACGGTTTTAAGAAGCGATTTAAGGTGGGACGGATCTACGAGTTTTTTCGTAGGCTCTGGTAATTCTAGTGTTAAGCCGCCATCTTAATCTCTGTAGTACAGTTTGGTAGCGTCAGTTCGGCGGGGGAGGGGGTGGGTTGTTAAAATCACGTGATTGCAACTCAGCGCAGCTAAATTGCTGGCGTGTGTTAACGTGTTCTTGAGAACAAAGCGCCATCTAGTGGCGGAACCAGGTAAATGAATAAATAGGGCATGAATGGGCGTGTTTACTGTGAAGTCTTGACACGCCTTCTGTCAGTAGAGGGAGGGGGGATCACGGCGTGCATCGGGCAGCCGTACGCCATTCGCACGCCATTCACACGGCCGCGGCTATTTGACGTGGCTCCATCTGTAGCTTTCTGGTCAGCTCTTGTTGATGGATAAGCTTGTAACAGTCCAGAATAAGTATCTACTGCAGTTAAAGCATATAATAGTTTATTTTCTCGTGGCAGTGGCCCAATGTAATCCACCTGCCAAATTTGTCCTGGTCCCATTCCTCTCTTCAGTTTACCAGTTGCCTTCTTCTGTAGGGGCCATTGTTTTACTTTTGTACATGTGGAGCAATTATTCACTATTTGTTTAACAATATCAGTAGTGACGGGTATACATCGCTGATGACACCATTGATATGTTTTTTCTGCTCCCATGTGTCCGGAAGTTTCATGAGCCCACCTTGCTAATATTCCTTAATATTAAGGAAGGCTCGATTACATTTACTTCAGCATAGGTGCACAGGTCTTTATTCTGTGTATAGAATTCTTCCAGGTTGATTTCTCGAACAACAGCTATTAGATCAGCTTGTTGGTTATATAGCCTCTCAAGGGATATCAGAGGGGCATGGGCATCTACATGACCAATGAGGGTTTCCCCTCTTGTGTCCATTGTCCAAAGCTGCTCCCACAGTTCTGTGCCACCCCAGAGTTCTCTCCCATGAATAGTCCAAGCAGCCCTTCTCCACATTGTGATCCACACTGTTAGTCCTTGAAAAACTGCCCAGCTATCCGTATAAACAACAATAGGGAAGCTTTGATTTTCTGTTAATGCCATAGCGACGGCAATATGTTCAGCCCATTGGCTTGATTTACCTTCCCCCTGTTGCTTCAGGATGGTCTCAGTGTGAGGTTGATAGGCCACTGCTCTCCAAAGCCTTTTTCCTCCTTCCACAGTTGCTGACCCGTCTGTGAACCAGCTGTTCTCCTGTTGCTCTGGTGTCAAATGATCGTAGGCTGGTGCTTCTTTAAAGGGTGACTCCACTACAGGAAGAACAGGTGGTATGTCCTCTGGATCCTCATAAATCACAACTCCGGCCATAGCCCCTTGTAAGGCACTCGTGTCTTTGCCTTCAAAGTGTGCTTTTGCTTGCAAATACCATTTCCACTTGCATAAAGTTTGATTTTGGGCAACGCCTGCTCTCGCTCCCAGGCCATTATCTCTAACCCACCCAGCAATGGGCAAGTTAGTGCGTAGCTTTACCGGAGCAGGACCTGTCTGTCTCTCAGTGTGCAAAAGAGCCCAGTATGCTGTAAGAAGCTGCTTTTCAAGTGGTGTATATTTAGTCTGTGAGCCTGTCAGTTGTCGGCTCCAAAAGCCGATGGGAATACGTTTGCACCCATTCTTCTGCCATAAGCTCCATGTAGCAATATTGTTCTGTTCTGTGGCTTTCAGTTCAAAAGGCAAATTAGCTTTTAAAGGTCCCAGTCCTTAATGTTGGACTAAAGCTTCTTTAGCTGCCTCAAAAGCAACTTGTTGTTTTTCTGTCCATTCAAACTGTGCCTTTTTCTTGACAACATCATGTATAGGTCTTAAAATTAGTCCCAAATGTGGCACAAATGCTCTCCAAAAGCCCATTAAGCCCACAAAGGATTGAGCTTCTTTTTTGTTAGTTGGTGCCTTTAATTTATACAAAAAGTCAATTACTTTTTGGGGCACTCGTTTTTCTGGTCCAAACCACATCAGGCCCAGAAATTTAACTTCTCTGGCGGGTCCTTGGATTTTGTCTTTATTGATAGCCCATCCTCTGCTCTCCATGTGGGATATTAAAACTGGCAATGCATTTGTTACTGCTGCTTCATCCCCAGTTAACATTATATCATCCACATAATGGAAACATCGTACCTTTTCTAAATCTGAGCAGGTAGCCAGATCTCTTGCTACAAGTCCATGGCACAACGTAGGGCTGTGTAGGTATCCCTGTGGCAGTACTTGAAAGGTGTACTGTCTGTCCTTCCATGTAAATGCAAACTGATCTTGACTTTGGGTTGCAATTGGAATAGAGAAAAAAGCATTAGCCAGGTCAATAACAGCATGCCACTCTCCTGCATTAGCCATGATGTCTTCTATGATGGTCACAATATCAGGAAATGCAGCAGTCAATTGCGGTGCTTTAGCATTTAGACCTCTGTAATCGATGGTCATTCTCCATGAACCATCCGGTTTTCTGACTGGCCACACAGGAGAATTGAAAGGGCTAACTGCAGGTCAAATAATTCCTACCCACAATAACTCTTCCACTGTTTCTCCTATTTCTTGCAAACCTCCTGGCAAACAATACTGTTTTAAATTTACAGGTGTGTCAGGGACTGGAATTTCTAAAGGGGTCCATTTTGCCTTTCCTCTTATTATTGTTTTCACTATTCTACACATGACATTACGAATCCCAAAAGAAAATGTTCCCCATTCTGTTTGGAATGACTTTCCTGTAAGAATATCTATCCCCAGAATATATTCAGGCAATTCTGAAATAAGCACCTTAGCTTTAAAAGAGGGTGACTTTCCTATTGCTAAGTGTACTGTGATTAGTTTCGCCTGGATATCTGAGCCTCCGTATCCGTTTACATTTACAATTGGTCCTGAAAAGTTATGTGGATTCCCGTGAATTAAAGTGACTTCTGCCCCAGTATCCATAAGTGCCATAACCTGATGTGTTTTTTTCCCTTTACCCCAGTAAATGGTTAGCGGGACATACGGGCGTCGGTCTCCTGCATGAATGAGCCGTACCTCCCCGCCTACAGGAGACCTGCCCTCTCCTCAATATGTTGGTCGGGGTGTGCGCCACTCGTTCGGAAAGTTAAAAAAGCGTTTCGGTTTGTGTTCGGAGTGTTTTGTTTCCTCCTCACTAGGCGGTGCGGTTGGAGGGATTCTGCCCTCGTCTGTTTTAGACTTTCTCAGAGCTTGCCATCTCTGAAAAAGTTCCCCTGTTGGTTTGCCATTGATATCCATTTTATTTATTCCTGCTTCTATCAGATCACGCATCATCTTTGTACGGCTTATTCTTTGTATTGAATGTCCTGCTATGGCTCTAACTGGTCTCTGCCCAGCCGATACTGTTCCTCCCAATTCATCTAACTGACCTAATAATGCGGCCACATCCCATACTGTCTGCTGATTAACTCCGGCGAGCATAGATAATACAGCCCCTTTTAAATGATGCGGTGCATTTTTTATTAAACGGTTTTGCATTCCGGCAGTGAAGGCTTCATTATCAGGGCCAGCAAACGCAACTCCTGGTGCGGCTTTATAAATAGCTGCCTGCACACCCATTTCTCGCAGCTGCTGAATTGCTTCAGAAGCTGTACGCCAAGATCTATCAATGTCTTCCACGTCTCTCGTGTCTGGATATGCGTGTTTCACGGCGTTTACAACCCATTCCACTATTGATACGATCGCTTGATTCTGACCCCCTCGTAACACATTTCTTAATTTCGGATTCGTGGTGATAGAGCCTAAATGTTTGATCTCTGTATCTGTCAATTGACAGCTATCACCCCCTTCATCTCACATACGTAATATCCACTGCATCAAGTTCTCGCCGGGTTTCTGTCTATATTGTTTACCGAGTTCCAGAAACTCTGCTTGTGTAAAATCACAGACGGTTCACGTTACCCTGTGCTGTCCACCTGGGTGCCCCTTGGCTTTAATATGCACAACCGGTCTCACATCTATACTTGTACATGTGTCATTATTATACGTTAGTGCCTCTCCGTCCTCATCGTCGGCTTCCCAGATATTGTCGTCACTATCTGAGTTATGTATACTGCCATCCCATGTTTCTGGGTTCCAATCGCCTTGCATTATGGCTCGTATTTTAAAAGAGGAAACGGGGTGTGTTTTGCCTTGTTTACGGCGCTTAGCATGCACTAAACGGACAGCTAGCGTAGTACATTTAGCTTCCCACTCGTTCGCCCGAGAAGTCGCATTTTCCATGCATTCTCGAGTAATCAGTTGCTTGTCTTGTAAGTTTTCTATTTCTTGTTTGAGTTCCCCACACTCTATAATCATATTCTGCAGTTTATGATCCAACTCACGTACTGCAGTTAATAAAAGCCAGCCGATTTTACCGGCTGCTTGTTCTTCCTTTTTTCCCCTGCGCTCTAGCCTGAGTGCCAATACCGCCTGTTGGACATTTGAAGGAGTCACCTCTCCCTCTAACTCAGGCCATGCATTTGGGGCTGTATAATTATTAAAAAACTCAGCCACGGGTGTCTATGACAGTGCACGCGACCACCCAGGTAAACGGCTGAGACCACCTCTGCCGGTATTATCCAAAGCATATGTTTTAAAAATATTATTCATCATAAAATTATGATTTATGAATATTAATATTGGTTATTAATATCGCCACAATCCTGCTCGCAGCGCCAATTATGTTTCCGATGGGAGTGTTAGCTCCTTGGGAATATGTTCTTTTATATTGCGGCGTTTTAATAAACCTTTTCTTTAAATAATTATAAATAATAACGGCGATATCCCTCTTTTCAGCGATAGGCGGCAACAAAGTCACAGAAAAGGCAGAATATACTTAGCTTGTTTAACGCATCTTACGTTGCTGTACAGACAGGAGAAACAAGTCAGTTTCATTTTTACCGAAGAGTTCTTTTGTTTCTTTTTCTTTCGGAGATCCGGTCGTGTAGAAACTGCTTTTTTTTGTCACAACGGAGGTGGGTTTTGGATCAATCTCTTCCATCCACACAGTTTCTCAAAGATTGGCAAGGTTCCAGCTTCTTTTATATTGTTTCCACACGACCAAACCCCCAGTACATTGCCAAACAAGGTAGACAAACTTGTGCTAAGCATCAAACAGGCAGGTCAAATAACACTTAGTCCTTTTTAGGGTTTACAACACAGCCTTCCAGATGTCCCTGTCTGTCTTTATGCTTTGCTTGGCCCAGCACTTCTGACTGCTGACACTCTGTGCTAAATCTGGCTCAGCTATTCATGGCATATTACACAGAAAAAGAATGAAAAATACATTTAAAAAGATCTAAAACAGATACAGTGACACAATACTTAATATTATAACAAACTTAGTATAACAGCCACCAAGCAGCCTCCCCCTATTGGCCATTCCACAGCTGGGTCAGCACTGGGCCAACCAATCCGATGAAAGGACACCTCTACCAGATGATTCCTGCGATCCTTCATTGGAGATGACTTTACTTTAGGCAGGAAAAACAACTTGGCAAGTGGAATTTGAGTACTGAGAATTAAAACAGAATAGGCGAGGGTTAGTAACAAATTATAACTATCATATTACTTATGTTTTAGTGATAATGACTAACAACATAGATGCAGAATATACAGTTAATCAGCAGCTTTAGTCAGGATATGTTAAACTAAAGTAGTGAGTCTTCAGCAGCATTTCAAACCTTTGACCGAAGCGGCATCTCTTATAGTAGCAGGCAGACCATTCCACAGTTTAGGAGTCCTGTAACTAAAAGCCTGACGTCCCACTGTTATTTTATTAATCCTTGAGATCATAAGCAGACTGGCATTTTGAGACCTTAATGTACATTTTGGTTTGTAAGTCATGATAAGTTCAGACCTTGGCCATTTAAGGCTTTATATGTTAAAAACAGTAGTTATGTGTTCGTATTTTCTTATTCTTGTAATAATTCTTGCAGTGGGGAGGCATGGTGGCGCACTGGGTAGCTCTGCTGCCTCACAGTTAGGAGACCCGGGTACGCTTCCCGGGTCCTCCCTGTGTGGATTTTGCATGTTCTTACCGTGTCTGCGTGGGTTTCCTCTGGGTGCTCCGGTTTCCTCCCACAGTCCAAAGACATGCAGGTTAGGTGCGTTGGAAATCCTAAATTGTCCCTAATGTGTGCTTGGTGTGTGTGTATGTGCCCTGCGGTGGACTGGCGCCCTGCCCGGGGTTTGTTTCCTGTGTTGGCTGGGATTGGCTCCAGCAGACCCCCGTGACCCTGTAGTTAGGATATAGCAGGTTGGATAAGGGATGGATGGATAGATAATTCTTGCAGCAGCATTTTGGAATAACTGGAAACTGTTTAAATTACAGTTTGAACATTCAGTGAACACCAAAGTGCAGTAGTCAATCGTACTAGAAATAAATGCATGAATTAATTTCTCAGAATCCCACTTATTTAGAAAACATCTTAATTTCTCAACATTTTGGAGATGGAAGAAGCATGATTTAGACAGCTTTGAAATGTGCAGTTTAAATGACATGCTAGAGTCAAAGATAACTCCTAGATTGTGGGATGATTCACTAAAATTAATGGTGATTCCAACTGAGCTAAATGATGACAAAATATTTTTACAATCAGCATCACTCCCTCCAATAATTAACATCTCTGTTTTATCAGTGTTTAAAGACAAGTAGTTTTCATCCATCCACTCATTTAATTCACTAACACAACTAATTAAAAACAGCCATCAGAGAAACTTCATTTGGTCTAAAAGAAAGGTATAACTGATTGTCATCTGCATACGACCTGAAAACTAAAATTATGTTTTCTAATGATAGATCTCAGTAGAAGCATGTAAAGTGAAAACAGTAAAGGTCCTAGTACTAAGCCTTGCAGGACACCATATCTCAGTTCTGTGTATAATGATGGAGAACTGTCAGCACATTTCTGTACATACTGGAATTGATTTGATAAATAAGAGCTAAACCAGGAAAGGATAGTGCCTATAAACCCAACATTATTTTCTAGCCTGTGCAGTAAAATAGAATAGTCAGTGGTGTCAGAAGGATATCAGAATGTCGTTTACAACACACATTCATGCCATTTCTGTACTATGACCAGTGCAGAAGCCAGAGTGGAATTTCTCAAATAAATTATGATGTGTAAGGTGTGACTGAAGCTGATTGGCAAGTACTTTTTCAAGTATTTTGGAGAGAAAGGGTACATTTGAAATGGGTCTATAGTTGTTAAGTATGTGGGGTTTAGGTCTGACTTTATAAGTAATGGTTTGATGACTGACACTTTTAGTGTATCAGGTACTGTGCCATTCAATAATTAACTATTAGTAATGTTAAGAATAGGAGTTGCAAGAACATCCATTGAACTTTTTACTAATTTTGTTGACACTGGATCTTAAAAACAAGTAGTAGGTTTCATTTTAGAAATTAAAGTCAAGATTTTCTGCTCATTTTATAGGATTAAAATTTCAGGATTAAAAAGTGTTGAATGCAATGTTAGATAGGGTCTGGCAAGCTAGTATGCAGTTTGCACTCTAATGCTGAAATCTGGGATTTTATATTTTAAATTTTTTCATTAAAGAAGTTCATAAAGTCTGTGCTGCTAATGTCTGTTGGCATTGGTATTATGAATTCTCATTTGTTAAATAAGCCATTGTTCTAAACAGTACATGAGGATTATTATTATTATTATCTATTATTTTAAAATAGTAGTCTGAGTGAGCTTCAAAGAGTGCTTTTTTATATTTTTTAACACTCTCTGCCCATGCCATTTGAAAGACCTACAGCTTTGTTGTTCTCCACCTGCACTCCAGCTTTCAACACTCTAATTTAAGAGCTTAAGTATTCTCATTAAACCAGGGAGAGTTTCTATTTGCTTTGATCACTTTTGTTTTAAGGGGAACCACTACATCCAGAGCATCTCTGAAGGTCACATTATAATGTGCTGTTAGCTGATCTAAATTGTTTTCCATGTTTACATTTGATGTTAGCTGATCTAAATGGTTTTTCAAAATTACAGTTGACTTACTCAAAGTATCTATAATTTTTGAAACAGAATTACAATCTAGAAATCACCCTATCTTTGTTTTAATCTGTGAATGGATTGGTAAGGGCAGAACCAAATAAAACATAATTAAGTAGTTAATAACTTCATTTAATGGACTAATATTTACATTTTGAATGTCAACTTTGTACGTTATAATTAAATCTAATGTGTGGTTATGATTATGAGTTGGACCTTTGAAAATATGACAAAATCCTACTGAATTTAACAAATAAGTAAAACATTTGCTAAAAGTGTCAGTTTCCACATCAATGTGTACATTAAAATCCCCCAGCAACACTGCGTGATCATGATTTATAGCCAAATCAGATAAAATGTTGCTAAATTCAATCATGAACAATGAATATGGCCCAGGTGGTCTGTAGTCTAGCACTACAATTGTATTGGAATCTGTTTTAGTATTTAAAATGAATGCCTTAAAGGATGTGAAGTTGCCTACATTTTTAGAAGTGATTTGCATTTTACCACAATGAATTATTCCAAGGCCTCCTCCTTGACCAGAATCTCTAGGTTTATGAAGGAATGAATATCCATCTGGTGACACCTCAGCTAGGAGAACAGTGTTAGATTTACTAAGCCAGGTTTCAGTGAGAAGACACAGATCAGATCTTATACTTAATATAATATCATTTACTAAAACAGCTTTACTGCCAAGATAGCAAATGGTCAACAAGCAACATTTAAAACTGCATGCTTCTTTCTGAACTGGTGATATATTTTTTGTTTTAATTTTAACTAAGGTTCTATTACAGGTGCCCCTAGTGGAGGGCCTGGTTTTATCTCTTGGTCTAATTATACACCTTATTTTTTGGTTATCAAGTAATTTAAGGTCTGCTTCATGACTACATTTACTGGATGCCCGACAACAGGGATTATGGGTAACAGCTTCAGGAAAGTAACAGGTGGGATAAACAACAGCCTGTGATTTAAGATCACACAACTGCAGCCTGGAAGGTGTTCTGATCAGTCAGCCAGACAGTTTTGCTGCCATATTTAGGATAATACATAAGATCCCTTCCAGTTAGGATGAAGACCATTTCTTTTGAATAATCCAGGCCTTTCCCAAAAATATTGTTCACAAAGTCTATGCTTTTATTTGCAGGCTTTTGACCAGCAGTGAAGGGAATGCGATCTGCTTTAAATCACATCGCCGCTATATAATCCTGGTAAGGGGAAAGATACTGTACAACTAAATTCCGACATTTTCTTTTGAATTTGGTGCATAGCTCAGCTTGCTGTAAATAAATTTTGTTAGTGCTGACATGCAGCAATAAGGTAGATATGTCATTGTTGGCAACACTATCCAATTGGGCCTCTATGTCAGAAATCTTGGCCCCTGCGAGGCATTTAACATTAACTTCTGGTTTAACATAGTTTGGAATTCTAACATTCTGCACTATGGAATCGCTAATTATGAGCACTTTGTTCTCAGGATCCACAGGCTCACCGTAGAGTGTTGAGAATCTATTCTGTTTCCAAATTGGTGACCTGGGTGCTGAGGGAATAAATTTTGGCTTCTTAGACCCCCATCTTACTGTTATCCACTCGTCCTGTGGCTGAATTGGTGCTGCTGATTATAGTGGGACCTGTAGAGACTGAAGCTGAATCAGAAGTAGTCAAATTGTCTAAACAAACTGAGTCAATCCAATTTTCAGTTTGCCTAATTACTATCAGGCTCCTAATGCAGTTCCCCAATTCACGTATTTTCCTGACCAACTCTAAATTAACTAAACACTTTTTGCAGGTGAAGCTGTTTACATTGTCAGCCGGAAAGCCTGCTGCAGGACACACAACATGTAAATGTGCCCTCAACAGGCAGAGAACAGATGGAACTTACATTTAAAACTGAGTTCATCTTCTCTGTTTCTGGAGTAACTTTAGTGCTTTCTGTGTTTTCAGCTGAATCACTAAGAGACTGTCAGCAGTCAACTTTGATTTCTCACTGCCGGTTACTTCCCCTCGTCGGCTGTTGGCTTTACTCCAGTTGAACTTACTTGAGTGTTTTTGATGGGCTATGTGCATATGTGTACTTAATTATTATGGAAAGAATAAAAACCTATTTCAGATGTTGTTTGGATGTCAAATTAGTGAAACTAAGAGTGTCATTATTATTATTTCCTGATCATTCTGTCTTTTGGATCATTCATTTATTAAGCATCTGAGGGAGTTGTGGCCAAAAATTGCTTTGCCAGATGCTATTAATTAGTACCTGAAAATTTTAGTGCAAGATTATCTCCCAAAAAAGAATGAATTCATCTTTCAGGAATTTAAGACAGTTGAATTAAGTTTATTAATTTTACTACCTTAGGACATTCTTCAGAAACAAAAGTTAGTTTGGCTGATAAGTGTGACGTGAGTGAATTAATTTTTAGCAGTTTTGAGATACTGATGGTGATTTTGTAAGTTTTGGACAACACTCTCAAATTCCATTTATTCCAATTCTTAAGTTTAGAAAGCTATAAGCTATAGTATTGTAATGGATGAAACGAGACTGCGGCACAAGTACAATTTCCATGTTAGGTGTTCTTTCTTTAGCAGTCAAGTAGAGCTATGTAAAAAATCAGTGTTCCTTTAAATTGGCATGAGTCACTAAAGGTGATATTTTTTGCAACTGTTTGGGATGTGTTCATAAAACCAAGCACAACTCACAAGAACTGGATCACAAGTCAGATGTGCGATATTTGATAGGAACTATAGCCAGGGAAATCAAGGAATTCTTCAGGTGGATTTTCTGTTTGAGTAAGAAAGTTTGGACTACCTCACTCATGTGTTTGGCATTTCAGTGCTCACCAAGGGAAGCAGTAAAATGTTTCTTGATTTACATTGATTTATTACAGACCTACTTTTCATTGTATGTATGACATTAATTTTGAAGTCAATACACATCAATTTCTGTAGCAGCCAATCAGATTGTTGCATTTAGAATTTAACTTATGTTAGGCACCTATTCTGTCCAATAAGAATGGAGTAATAATAGAATGTCCTGTTGTTTGGAATGTCGAGTTCAACTGCCACGTTATTGGGATGCTATGAAGTACCAGGATACTTTATAACCAAATAATGATTGTAAAACTGGAGGAAGGGATTGCTAAATTGCATCAGTGTGCTTGAAAGGAAAGTAATCAGTGATCATCTCCTCTTTTGTGTTTATTGATTTGGTTGAGAAGTAGAGTGCAAGTGTACTCTCTTGCATGCAAGTAGTTTTGTAGATGTTGAATGTGATGCCTATATTTTCCTTACCCATTTACTCTTCTATGGAGTAACTGTCAATGGTAGTCTATCATGGCAGTTTTTCCAGAAATCAACAAGAAGGGCACACTCACCCACACACAATAATTCATACTTTGCCATTATAGAGTCATCAGTTACCCACTGTCATCTTTTGAATGTGAGAAGAAACCACAGTCACAAGAGAAAATCACAAGAAAGGTATCAACTGCTGTGATGTAGCTCCGGTAGACATTCTGCCATAATGCTCTCTCCAGAAATTCAGAAAAAGACATATATTGCTTTATTCTAGGAAGGTGCTAGTTACCTTGACATTGTTGCCTGATATTCATTAGACTGTGCTAGAAGTTTTAATTTTTAGGCAAGTGACACATTGTGAATTTTAAACATGTTTCAGTTCTTTCTCATGAAACTTCAAAAGTGTGTGAAAAGCCTAATTAATTAATTGCCTTCTGCAGAACAAATAATTTTACTGCATTAACCTAAAAATGTTAATCCACTTTTCACACTATTCTGAATCAATTCACAAATTCACTAATAAGCCTGATGTGGTTTGCAAAATCATTTTCAGGGAATGCTTTTAATGTCACAATTTAAAAAAGAAAACAGATAATAGTGTCCCAGATATCCATACCTCCATTTTTGAGTCATGCTTAGTTCATTAGATTACTACAACTGTGATGTCCTTTTTAGTATTCATCTATGTTAAAGTTATGTTAATGTTAATGTTCTGCATTGGGCTGGTGCCCTGCCCGGGGTTTGTTTCCTGCCTTGCGCCCTGTGTTGGCTGGGATTGGCTCCAGCAGACCCCCGTGACCCTGTGTTAGGATATAGCGGGTTGGATAATGGATGGATGGATAATGTTAATGTTAAGTCTATGTTAATGTTTAATCTGATGGGGCATGCTTTGGAGTAGCATTTTTGCCTCATTGTTCAATAGCTTTAGGTTTAAATCCTTGTCTGATCACAGTCTGTAAAGAGTTTACACATTATCCCCGATAGCTCTGTGTGGATCTTTCTACAGTTTTCTCATTTTCTTCCCTCTGCCTTCTCAGGAGGGTTTCTGTTACGTTAATTGGATGTGGGTGTGTAAATTACTGTGACTGGGATGCTTGAACCTCATCATTCAAATTTAGAGCTTTGAAAATTCATAACTTATTTAAACACCAACTTTTAATGAAGACCAATATATTGTAAGTCACATACCCGCCCTTATATTAAGACAAATTAGAGGAGCCACTCAAACTACATGTTTTTGAGATGTGGGAGGAAAGCTGGATGGCTTAGAGAAAGAAAGAAGGAAATTGTGATAATATGTAAACTCAAAGCATAAAGCATCTAGGCTGGGGTTAGAACCTAGTTTTCTGAGACTGTAAGGAAATGCTGTATCAGCTAATATCACAATACCATATTACCCCCAAAAATAAAGTATTTCTCCCAATGGTGAAATGATGATGAGTACAAATGAATTCACAATAGTATGAATTACCTTCTACATATTAATACACTTTCTTAACCTGCTTTATCTGACACAGGATAATGGGGAGTCAGCAACTTTTCCAGTAGCACAAAGCATAAAGCAGGAAACAAACCAGCACAGGGTGTCATTCTGATGCAGTTCACACTCGCACATACAAGCACCCTCATTCAGTATTAGTTACGTACTATAATAGCTAAACATTTATTCCAGTGATTAAAACATTATTCATGAATATTTAATGAGAAATAAAATATTTGTTGCTAATGGCAAAATGAATATTAATAAATAGCTAATAATAGACTAGCAGATATTTGACAAATTCAAAACATTGCTGCCATGCAGTATAAGTGCTAGGAATTTGCTTTTTCTATGACAAGCCATATTAAAATAGCCACATCAAAATATACCAAAAAATGCATAATTCTAAATATCATTATGGCAAAAAAATAATGCATAAAATCCTATAAATATAGAAGTGAATATGCTATGTCTGAAACTGGCAAATAAGAAGAAAAGGCTCAAATGGGCAAAAGAGCACAGATATTGGATGGAAGATGATTGAAAGAACATATTATGGTCAGCATTGTGGATTAATCTTTTTTCTGTTACAGATGTCACTGGTATTTGATGTATATGAAAAGATGAAGGTACCTGAGAACCTGCATGGGGTCTGATGTACTTATTCTCTTATGCAGTTTGGCCTTCCCTTTCTTTTTCTATCCTAGTTAGATCCAATTTGCCCTCTCCATTCAAAACAGTAATAAACACATTTGGATTCAGTTTCTTGGCAATCTGTTGAATGGAAAAACCTTCATCCTGATAAAAGACAAAAGAAAAAAAAAATATTGATATGTTTCTTGAGAAATCTATTTCATTTTTTGCCATTTTTGAATCCAGAACTGAACTTTAGGAACGCCAGTAACTTGCAACCCATAGAAAGACAATTTACTTGCTTTATTGACAGAATAACAGGTTTCAGCGGTGCTAATGCAACTGCAAAGGTTTCTCAAATAAACAATTAACATTTAAAATGATTAATTAAGAATGACCTAAGGGAATTTCCCATTAAGGCACTGAAGGCATGGCTGTTAAAAATGGGGCTTTGCAGTCATATGGGAATAACAAATTAAAAAGCAGTCATTTCAAGCAGTAATAACCATTAGCAACACTACTAAATATTGACTGAATTTTAAAATCAGTTTAATGGAATCTTGATAAAAACTGTATTAAAATTTCTATCAAAAACATGAAAATTTTTGGGTGATTTCAAACTTTTGACTGGTAGTGTATATAGAACCTAAATCAGGTATGGCCAACAATCTGTATTACAGTATCATTATAAATTTTAATGACTTTGGTATAATGTTTATGTATAAACTATTCACACTGAAAAATATTTTTTTAACAAATAGCAAAGGTATTATTGATTGAGGTGGCACAGTGCTAGCGCTGCTGCCTCGCAGTAAGGAGACCTGGGTTTGCTTCCTGGGCTCTCCCTGTGTGGAGTTTGCATGTTTTCCCCGTGTCTGCGTGGGTTTCCTTTGGTTTCCTCCCACAGTCCAAAGACATGCAGGTTAGGTGCACTGGTGATCCTAAATTGTCCCTAGTGTGTGCTTGGTGTGTGTGTGGGCTGGTGCCCTGCCCAGGATTTGTTCCTGCCTTGCGCCCTGTACTGGCTGGTATTGGCTCCAGCAGACCCCCGTGACCCTGTGTTAGGATATAGCAGGTTGGACGATGACTGACTGACTGATTGTGCACATAGGCACTCTGCTTGTTTATTGAAATGCTTCCTGTCTTCACCTCTCTTGAAAAGACAAAAAATACAGCTTCTTTCTTACTTAGTCACCTTTGCACTTATGCTTTCGATAAACAAACACATAAGACATAGATTTTTCATGTCCTTTCTCTTCTTGTTTGGAATGACTGGTGGGACTGCAACTCCTCTGGGTAGAAGGAGAGGCTCAAATATTATACATAGTTCATGTACAAGTCTATACACAAAGGCATTGTCTTTAAGACAATATACAGTTAGGTCCATAAATATTTGGACAGAGACAACTTTTTTCTAATTTTGGTTCTG
>JANRMT010027041.1:126704135-126718846 GCA_026402145.1 Polypterus bichir lapradei | reverse complement strand
TATGCACCTGCCTGATTTTGTTTGAACAATTATTGCACACTTTCTGTAAATCCAATAAACTTCATTTCACTTCTCAAATATCACTGTGTGTGTCTCCTATATGATATATTTAACTGACATTTTTTATCGTAACAACCAACGATTTATACAGGAAAATAATGACTATTAACAAGGTTGCCCAAACTTTTGCATCCCACTGTAATTCTTACAGCACCACTACTTCTGTCCAAGTGGGAGAGGGATTGGTGTAGCATATAGATGATGGCATCCTCCGCTCCCACCTTCTCCTGGTATGCGAAGTGCAGAGGGTCGAGGACGTGGCGGACCCGTGGCCTCAGGTAGTGAAGCAGCAGCCGCTGCATGGTCTTCATCACATGTGACGTCAGAGCAACAGGCAGGAAGCCATTCAGCTCACTAGGACGTGATACCTTTGGGACTGGGGTGATACAAGATGTTTTCCAAAGCCTCGGGACTCTCCCCTGTTCCAGGCTCAGGTTGAAGATGCGCTGTAGAGGACTCCCCAGTTCCAACGCACAGGCCTTCAGCAGTCATGGTGATAGACCATCTGGACCCGCTGCTTTGCTGGCACGAAGTCTTCTCAGCTCTCTGCTTACATGAGCTGCTGTAATTGTGGGTGGGGATGTCTCACCTATGCTGGTATCAACAGAAGGATGGTTGGAGGATGCAGTACTCTGAAGTGAGAGTGGGTTAGGTGATCAAACCTATTAAAGAAGTTGTTCATTTGGTTTGCTCTCTCCACGTCTGTCTCGATGATGGCACCCCGCTTCGAGCTGCATCCAGTGATAATCTTCATCCCATCCCACACTTCATGCTGTTATTCTGCAACTTCTGCCCCAACTTTCTCCTGTACTTTGCCGCCCTGAGCTGGACTCGGAGTTCCTTCTGCACGCGCTTGAGCTCATGTTGATCACCGTCTTTAAAAGCCCTTTTCTTCTGGTTCAAAAGGCCTTTGATGTCACTTGCAATCCATGGCTTGTTGTTAGCATAGCAGCGTACTGTTCTTACTGGAACTACAATGTCCATACAGATGTTGGTGTAATCAGTTGTGCAGTCAACAGCCTCTTCAATGTTCTCACTATGTGACCCCAGCAGTATATCCCAGTCTGTAGTTCCAAAGCAGTCTACTCATCCATTCGGAAACACAAGTGAGACATTGTGTCAGTGAATCAAGAGTGTCAGGGTTGTCAGGTGTTATTGATAAATACAGTTGTGTGACATCGGCATAACTGTGGTAGCTCATGTTATGCCCTGAGATAATCTGACCTAACAGAAGCATGTAAATTGAAAAGAGCAGTGGACCCAGGATAGACCCTTGTGGAACACCATATAGAATATCATGTGTCTTTCAAGTATAATTACCACAACTAACAAAGAATTTTCTACCTGCCAGGTAGGACTCAAACCAATTTAAGACACTGCCAGAAAGGCCCACCCATTGACTAAGGCGATTTCTAAGAATATTGTGATCAATGGTATCAAATGCGGCACTCAGATCTAGAGGGATGAGAAGAGATAAACGGCCTCTGTCTTCATTTACCTGCAAGTCATTTACTACTTTAATGAGTGCAGTTTCTGTACTGTGATTTGTTCTGAAACCCGACAGAAACTTATCAAAAATGGCATGTTTATTGAGGTGAGTATTAAGATGCATAATTACTCCCTTCTCTAGAATTTTACTTAAGAAAGGCAGGTTAGAAATAGGTCTAAAATTTTCTTCAGCAGGGGTATACTGTAACTACAGCAGTCTTAAGACAGTCTGGGAAGATCCCCCGTATCTAATGACGAGTTTACTATTTCAAGAATACTATCAATTAGCATGCCCGATACTTCTTTGAAAACATTTGTTTGTATTGGGTCAAGGACACAGGTAGAGCGTCTCAGGTGAGAAATTATTTTATATAAATCAGGTAAATCTATCCTGGTGAAAGATTTTGATTTGTTTATAATAGAGTACTGGGGTTTAGGAGGATTAGTATTGGGAGATGTACTATATTATTTCTAATATTATTTTTTGATTAAAAAATACAGCAAAAGCCTCACAAGTTTCACTGGAAGTTTTTTGGAGGCATTCCATTGAGTGACCTGGATTTAGCAGATGATCAATTGTAGAGCAGTGGTTCTCAACCTGTGGGACCGGCCCCCCTAGGGGGGCGCGAAGTAACAAAAATGGGGGGGGGGTGCGAAGATGTGAAAAAAAGAAAACAAGAATCACAAATATGAAAAAAAATCTGTTGAAACCAAAACAAATTAACTTAAACTACATTCTGATACTAGAACAATAAATATAGAGTTAGATAAATGTCGATAAAAGTTAAGTAGGTATAATAAAATATGGATCTACATTTCAAAAAAATGTTAGGGGGGGTGCAATTAAAACTGTTATGAAAACTCGGGTCGCAAATACTTAAAGGTTGAGAAACGCTGTTGTAGAGAATAAAACTCTGGGATTACTAGCATTGTTATTTATAATTCTAGAGAAATAACACCGCCTCTCAAGATGGACTATGTTGTTGTATTCTGTTATTTTAACCTTCAATATCTCATAGTGGATAATCAGTTTAGTTTAGTTAGAAAGGTAATCATGTGCATTAGATTATCTGTGCCCATTAAGCTCAAGAAAGCATTCACAGAATTAACAAGTCAGAGGGTATATATGCAACAGGTAAACGAAGATGGACTCACTTGTTTGCCAGGTGGCTGATATGCCTTTTGCATCCAAGTAATGGTGACAGATAATGGGGCAATTAAATCCATTAGCAAGTTATCAATGTTTATTACACATTAGGAAATATTGGTGACTAAGCAGAAACACAGGGATTTTAGGAGCCAGATTTTGATGAGAAAAGTACAGCGTCACACATGTGCAGAGGATAGGCGGCAAAAAGGGCCTGAATGAGTGCAATTCCATGCCAGACCAGGGGGTGGTGGAGTACGCTAACTTTTTCTCTCACTTCTGTGCAGACCTGTTATGGGAAATTTCGCCTGGACCTGATGACATCACTTCCGGTTCCGGCCCTACTGATGACATCACTTCTGGTTCTGGGCCCAGTGACACTACTTCCAGTACTGGCCCTATTGATATTGTCATTTCCATTCCCAGCCCCATGACACTACCTCTGGTTCTGACCCCTGACATCACTTCCTCCGCTTTCCTTTAAAGCTGCCATCTTTTTACAAGCAAATCAGTTCTGTACTGGATTCCAACCTGTACACTTTATTAAAATTATTTTCTAAATTTGCAGCTGGAAAAATAATATATGGGTGGCTGACCCAAACCTTTTTGTGGCTCATTGTCGAGTTTGTGACAACAGTATACAGTGTGAAGTAATCTCATGATAGGAAATTGTATTAAAACAAGGTACCACCAAACTATCAGCCCTCACTTCATTGAACTGAGTCATTTTTGTGGTCTATGCAAGTATACATTTTGATTGCTCATCCAGAAACTATTCGTTCTTTCTCCTTAACATTTTCTACAGATCAAAATACATTAATCAGTATTTGCCAAATTTTTCTGTGTAGAATTTCAGATAAAATTGTGTTAACTGCAGAAAAATATCCATAAGAAAATATTCTGCTGTTGGATTCTGGGTGTCATGTTCGTTGCATCATCTAGGCAGACATGAGACTAAGGAGAATTAGACACTCAGATTATTTCTTATCAAATTGGCTAATACTGCTGGTCTAGAATCATTCCAGCAGGACTGATTATGAAGAAAAGCATACTTATGGATAGTCTCAAACAGGCTATAGCCTTTTAAAAATAAAATTAGCAAAACAAGGTCCACTAACACAAGCACGAGCTTATCAGTTTAATGTGGAGGAAGAGATAATATGTGTTACAGCTCCTTCATTGTTATTCATTCTCCAGATTAATGCAGTCTAGAGGAGGAGCAGTCTAGCAGTTTTTTTCTGGCTAGAATGAATCTAAAATCTGCTATGGAACTTGTTCAGCTCAATTCAGAGTGTGAGAAATAAACTGTTGACAGCAGGAATTTGAATTTGTACCTAGAAATATTCTGCCAACTTTTAAACACAGAAGTCAAGTCATTAGTGGCATAAGTACTGTGTTTCTTTACTTTCTGGCATGTTCAGATTATATTTTACTTTTTATTATTTTATAAAAAATAGCCAAGAACTTAGTTGAGGTAATACACACAAAATACAATAAAGCATATTGCTGTCATTTGCAGGTTCCTTTTTCCTCCACCCTTTTCAGTTGATATCTCCTTTTAAGTTTAGAAGACACTGCATTCACAGTTTTAAATTAATTCCAACTGAGGGAAAGCTGCTAAGATTTGTGTTAATAAAAATATTTTTCATTCACCACTCTACATAGTCCTGTCCCCAACCTTTAAATCAATAACCTAATTTTCCATTAAATGTTTGAAGTTACAATACACACAAGACTCTGTGTGTCTAATTTTATGCAAGATTTGCTGTTTATCAGCTCTTAGTGATTTTTTTTTCAGGCTACTGATTTTAATTTGTATGCTTCTTAGGATTTCTACGTTTTATTTCATAGATATTTACAAGATTTAACAAAAATAATACTTTAAACTTTCTTAATTCTATCAGAAAATAAGCTTGATCACAAAAATAATATTTACAACTTAATTAATCATATATGAACAAATGCTTGCTTTTAGAAAATCTGCATATGGTTTTGTAGTCATAGATGGGTGACACTGACCTACAAGAGTTCCCTTCTGCAAGAGATCTATGTGTGTGATACAACATTCCCATTTTCTAGGAAGTATGCAGATGCAATTAAAAGGCACATAAAATATGTTATATGGCAAAGTATGATGAATATAGATCAAAGGAAATAATGTTCAGACTGTACAGTATAACGCACTAGTAAGCTAGTGAAGCTCTGATGTAGACAAGAGCAGCCAAATGCTTCCTATGACTAAAGATTTGAGCAGAGAAAGAAATCTAAGCTGTGTATTCAAAATTCTAAAAAGTACTGAAAAAATTGACCTACCAGCACTCTGTCAGTTAAATATGTACTTGAGGACACCAGTGCAAATATGTTTTGGAAAAAGTGTATTTGAGATGGAAGCCAGGAAACAATTCTTCATACAAAGGGCAGAAAAAAGCTGCAGCAAACCACCAGGTCAAGTAGTTAAATCAGAAACCTTGATCACTATGTATCTGGATGAGATATTACGGCAACGTAGCTTTTAACTAAATGAAATTAGATGGAGAGAATGATGTCCTCTTGTTTGTCAAGCATAGTTTCTGATTGTGATGATAGAAATTATTCCAACTTGAAATATGTTTAGCAATGACTAGAATGTTATTATTACAAAGACTTCTTGTAATGGTGATCATATATCAGCCAAAATCGTTCTATGTCTTTTGAATCTGTTCTATGGCTCCTATTGGAGAAATTGGCAACATTAACACAAAAAAATTGGTGAAATGCACAAATTCAGCATAAACATTAGAGGACACATGTTCATTTTATTGTAAGGGCTTGGCTCTGTCCACTCCAGGGCTACAACCTAGCTCTACATTATTCCTGGCCCTCCATGCACAGGAGTGTTTTCTTCACTGTGTAATGCTGACAGCTCTGCACCCTGATGAAGGTGTTCCATTTAGTCAATGTAAACATTAAAATAAAGCTTTTAATGTTCTGTAATTACTTTTTTAACTTTGATGTTTTTAATCGCCACTAGCATCTTTCAGTTGATTGTGTCTTTAAAATGATATTGTACAAAAGGAGAAAATGCTCATTTTTACCTGGTTAAGCTGTGCAGGACATATTAATTTACTGATGTGAATATATCATAGGGAATATGTACAGCTACTGTTAACAGAAAAAAGAAAGCTCTGGTCAGCATGTTCTCTAGTGTTAATTTCTATACACAAACGTTCCACACATTGCTTTATATACATATCTATTCATATTTGTGTATAGAAAAAATGGAATTAAATACAATTCCATGTGTCCTTCGTCTGGACAGTTCTGCACTTACTATGAATACACACATCCACAGCCCTTCCACAGGTGTTTTCAAGAATTTCTGTTGACGGTGACATGATGTGCATCTCAAACCTATTTACTGTCAACTATACTCTGAGGTTAATGGCCAAAGTTAGTTATTTATACTAGGCTGCTGCCCTAAGGCAGACCTGACAGTTATTCAAAGGAACTGATGACTAAGTCTAACTGTCTCTTTAAGTGGCTTGAGTTCATCATAAGGGCCAAAACTTTTCACACATTGCATTTCTAATTAACTGTGCACAGCATAGAAATAAAAGACTCATTGAACTTAAAAACTATTTTTCTCTTAGGATCCTCTCTATATAATATTACAAGAAGTAAAAACATATGACCAAGCAAAATCCAGTAATGATGACGATCAGATAATGACAAATATGTTTTCTCTGGTACTGTAAATTAAATCTTGTTTTTCTTGCTTTAACCATTCATATATTTAATACAATTTTGGTAAGATGATTGGGACACTGTTTTACTTTCAGTTGCCTTGTTACAGGTACTTTTTTACTTCAAGTTATCTTTTCAATACTCTATGATGAAATGTCCAAAAAGGAGAGGAAGCACTCATTATATTTAACATGCTACACTTTGTTTGTCTCGCGTAAAGTTGTTGCGAAAAGTGTGATTTGTAAATCTAATATTATATAAACATATAAATTCAGAAGTCAATAAATGCTTCTGCATTACCAAAACCTTTATTTCAATGCTGTGTAGATTACATTCAAGTTTATATTTGGAAAATTCTTTTCATTAGAGCAACTTAACTTAAACTAGGTTTATGTTTATGCTCTTTTGTTTGTGTTTTATTTTTGAAATATTATCGTTAATGTTATTTGTGTTTATTTGTGTGAGGTAAGTTTTATGGTAACATTTTTATGTTCTGTTAATTTGAAGATATGTTACATTTATTTTGTAGATCAATAATAGTTAACATATTAAGAATAGGGATTGATAATGATTTCATTTTAATGGGATATTGTTTCTTTAAGAAATGGTGCTGGGTTACAGGAGTTAATGGCAACTAGGAAGTATTTTGTAAAGCTATAGAAACACAGTTTTCTTATGGTGTCTGTCTCAAAGGTTCATCTTTTAACTGTGGAAATATATAACTTGAAAAATGAATGTGTTTGATTTACGCAACAACTGAGTGGATAAATGTGAAAGGCCAAGGACTTGACATGCTTAAGTTACTGCATTAGCCACACATTGTTTTGCACCTATATTATTGCTTTTTTAATGAGAAAATCCAGAAGATACATCAGCACCTCGGTCCTTGCCTATTCACTCTTTTTCTTCTTTCCAGCTTCCCACCTCCTCTAAAATCTCAGATCTCATCTGCAAATCTAAGTCATCTACGTGTCAGCTAGACCCCCTCCCTACAGTTCTGGTTAAAGCCTGCCTCCCCTGTTTGGTCCCTCTCATTTCTGCCATCATTCACTCTTCTCTTACTACTGGTATTATTCCCTCATCTTTTAAAACTGCTGCTATAACCCCAATACTGAAAAAACCTGGTGCTGATCCTACTAACTTCAATAATTTTTGCCCTATTTCTAATTTGCCCTACATCTACAAAATTCTCGAAAAAATAGTGGCTATCCAACTCTACTCCCACTTATCTCATAATAATCTATATGAAAACGGCACTTGTTAAAATTACCAATGACCTTCTTGTGGCTGCTGACTCCGGTCTAATTACTATTCTCATCCTCCTTGATCTGAGTGCGGCCTTTGATACTATTTGTCATACTACTCTCCTTACTAGATTATCTCTGATTGGAATTACCCACACTCCACTTGATTGGTTTAGATCCTACCTCTCAGACCGCACTCAGTTCATTCAGTTTAAGACCTTCACATCCCAACCCACCATTGTTACTTCTGGTGTGCCCCAGGGCTCTGTCCTAGGGCCTCTTCTTTTTATTATTTGAGTACTACAGTCGGCTGCTAGGATTGAACAACTGGCTACAGGGTTTCTGCAAGAAGAAGGATGTCGGTTTCATCAACAATTGGAATCTCTTTTTGGAAAGGCCGCGTTTCTTCAAGCGTGATGGCCTGCATCCGAACAGTTTCGGCGCCCGGGTCCTCTTCGAAAACATAGCGAAGGTAATTCGTTTATCTTGACTATCTATCTCTGCTCTTAACCCCTTCCGAAATGATACTGTTGTGCTAGGACATGATAAGTGTTTAATAGAATCTTCCGTTAAAGTGCACAACATTAGTACTGTAATAAGCAATCTCAATGCACGTAGAAAATCTAGGAAATACGGCATAAACTCCAATAATCTAATTAAAATTACCATTTTAGAGGAACAATGTATCAAAACTATTAAAACAGATCACAGATTAAACAAAAAATACACACAGAGCGGCGCTAATAAAAATAATTTAGTCCCTATTCCAAATATCAATAACGCACATAGTATTCATCTCTGCACCTCCGAAACATTAAATATGGCACTATTAAATGTTAGAGCTTTAACTAACAAAACGTTTTTTATCAACGATCTTATTAGTGATAAAAAAATAGATTTTATTGCACTAAGTGAAACGTGGCTTAACTCAAACGGCGCGGCGGTTTTAATCGAATCTCCGCCTCCGGATTACAGTTTTACTCGTGCAGACCGCCAGGGGAAAAAGGGGGGCGGATTGGCTAACATTTACTCGAGCCGATTAAAATGTAAAGATGTCAGTTTTGGTAAGTTCAAGTCCTTTGAATATCTCGCCGTTGTTATCCAAGGAGATGCTCAAGTTCTAGTATTATCCGTGTATAGACCTCCAAAATGCAACGCGTCTTTTTTTTGAGGAATTCTCTGACTTAATGTCAATTTTAATTACTAACTATGACACACTCCTAATAGTTGGCGACTTTAATTTTCATATAGATAATCAGTGTGATCTAAAAGTAAAAGAATTTATGAACCTCCTGGATTCTTTTGATTTGAGGCAGCTCGTAAATCAGCCTACACATAAAGCAGGTCATACGTTAGACTTAGTGATTACTAAAGGACTGAAAGTTGATGTAAAGCAGATCATTGATATTGGTCTATCGGACCATTTTCTTCTACTTTTTAATATAGAAATAATGATAAACACTCATGAGAAGCATATTGTTAAAAAACGCTTCTTTGACTCAGCAGCAGCTTTAAAACTTACAAACATTCTAAGCAATCAGTCCGTTTATAGTGTCAACTATAATAGCGAGGATAATGTAAATAGTAAGGTGGAAAAATTTAATACTAAAGTGAGAGCTGCTGTTGACATAGTTGCACCTGAAAAGACAGTAAAAAAACCCTGTAGTATTGTTATACCATGGAAGACCCAAAGAGTGTCGGACTTAAAGAGAACATGCCGCAGAGCTGAACGTAAATGGAGGAAGACTAAACTAACTATCCACTATGAAATATTAAAAGTCAAAATAACAGAATACAATAACACTGTCCGTCTTGAGAGACGCTGTTATTTCTCCAAGATTATAAATGACAATGCTAGTAATCCCAGAGTCTTATTTTCTACAATTGATCACCTACTAAACCCAGGTAACTCACAGGAATGCCTCCGAAGTACTTCCAATAAAACCTGTGAGGCTATCGCTGTATTTTTCAATCAAAAAATTAATGATATTAGAAATAACATAGTATATCCCTCAAACACTAAGGATCCTCCTAAACCCCAGCATTCTGTTATAAACAAATTAAACTCTTTCACTAGGATAGATTTACCTGATTTACAAAAAATATCTCAATTAAAATCCTCCACCTGCTTCCTTGACCCAGTACCAACAAGGCTTTTCAAAGAAGTATCGGGCGTGCTAATTGATAATGTTCTGGACATAGTAAATTTGTCATTAGATACGGGGGTCTTCCCAGACTGTCTTAAGACTGCTGTAGTTAAACCCCTTCTTAAGAAACATAATCTTGACCCCTCGGCTCTTGAAAATTTTAGACCCATCTCTAACCTGCCTTTCTTAAGCAAAGTTCTGGAGAAAGCAGTCATTATGCAGTTAAATGACCACCTAAATAAACATGCTATTCTTGATAAATTTCAGTTGGGTTTTAGAATAAATCACAGCACAGAAACTGCACTCGTTAAAGTAGTAAATGATTTGCGAGTGAACGCAGACAGAGGCCATTTATCTGTTCTCATCCTCTTAGATCTGAGTGCTGCATTTGACACCATTGATCATAATATTCTTAGAAATCGCCTTAGTCAATGGGTGGGCCTCTCTGGTAATGTCTTAAATTGGTTTGAATCCTACCTGACAGGGAGAAAATTTTTTGTTAGTTGTGGTAATTACAACTCAAAGACACATGATATCCGATTTGGTGTTCCACAAGGCTCTATCCTGGGTCCGCTGTTGTTCTCAATCTACATGCTTCCGTTAGGTCAGATTATCTCAGGGCACAACGTGAGCTACCACAGCTATGCTGATGACACACAGCTGTATTTATCAGTAGCACCCGATGACCCCGATTCTATTGACTCACTAACACAATGTCTGACTTGTATCTCAGAATGGATGAATAGTAACTTTCTCAAGTTAAATAAAGAGAAAACTGAAATCTTAGTGATTGGCAATAATGGATACAATGAGGCTATTAGAAATAAACTGGATACATTAGGATTAAAAGTCAAGACGGAGGTAAAAAGCTTAGGGGTAATTGTTGACTGTAATCTGAATTTTAAATCGCATATTAATCAGATCACTAGGACAGCATTTTTTCACTTAAGAAACATAAGTAAAGTTAGACCTCTTATATCACTGAAAGATGCTGAGAAATTAGTTCACGCGTTTGTTTTCAGTCGACTAGATTACTGTAACGCACTCCTCTCAGGACTACCCAAGAAAGACATAAATCGTTTGCAACTAGTGCAGAATGCAGCTGCTAGAATCCTAACTAGGAAAAGAAAATCCGAACACATTTCTCCAGTTCTGATGTCACTACACTGGTTACCTGTGTCATTCAGGATTGACTTTAAAATTCTGCTTATGGTTTATAAAGCCTTAAATAATCTCGCCCCTTCTTATATATCGGAGTGTCTGACACCTTATATTCCAAATCGTAACCTCAGATCCTCAAATGAGTACAGTAATCCCTCCTCCATCGCGGGGGTTGCGTTCCAGACCCCCCCGCGATAGGTGAAAATCCGCGAAGTAGAAACCATATGTTTGTATGGTTATTTTTATATATTTTAAGCCCTTATAAACTCTCCCGCACTGTTTATAAATATTCCCCGCAGCGTTATGCAGCATAATCCCTTTGTATTCTCTTAGATATTAGGTAAGATTCATTGAAATTATTTATATAAACACACACTGTTTATATACAGTAAAACCTAAATATTATTTTAAAGATATTGAGTGTCTCCGATATCACATATGTTACAGCCATTACGATAGACGGGTCACCAGCAATAAATACGTACATTGCAAGAAAAATAGTATACAGTAAATGTATTAATTATTTATGGTTACTCACCAACAATGACACGATGACTTGTCCGATAACAATGAGTTTAATTTTACTGCACAACAAAGGAGAGCGTTACAGCCCTTGTAAAGGAGCCACTTCAGGCGATTGTGTAGCACTGCCGTTGTTCTTCTTCTGGCAGTCTTCAATCCAAATCCCTAAAGCAGATTCCATCCAGACTACTGCCTTATTACATCCACTTACAACTCGTTTTGCACCCTGGTTAAAAGGACGCTGCAGCCGTAGATCTTATATTCCTTTCCTATTTTTTAAATAAAAAGAATCGTAGCCTTCAACAAATCCAAAACGTTTACCTTTTCGGCAATCGTTAACATCATCTTCTTGCGCTTGGGCACGGCACCTGAAGCAGTAGCAGATTGTTTTGGAGCCATAATGAAGGGCTTGACTATGCACAAAGATAAACACTAAAGAGCACAACTCTTTACACAGCGAAGCACGTTGATGCTGAATGAGCGAGATGAGACTTCCTGGTTAACACTGCATAGCTCCTGCGTGCTCTGATTGGTTAGCTTCTCAGTCAGGAGAACTTAACTGCGTGCTCTGATTGGTTAGCTTCTCAGCCATCCGCCAATAGCGTCCCTTGTATGAAATCAACTGGGCAAACCAACTGAGGAAGCATATACAGTACAGGAAGTAAAAAGACACATTGTCCGCAGAACCCGCGAAGCAGCGAAAAATCCGCGTTATATATTTAGTTATGCTTTCATATAAAATCCGCGATAGAGTGAAGCCGCGAAAGTCGAAGCGCGATATAGCGAGGGATTACTGTATCTCCTTAGAATTCCAAGAACAAAACTTAAAAGAAGTGGTGAGGCGGCCTTCTGCTGCTATGCACCTAAAATCTGGAATAGCCTGCCAATAGGAATTTGCCAGGCTAATACAGTGGAGCACTTTAAAACACTGCTGAAAACATATTACTTTAACATGGCCTTTCTATAACTTCAATTTAACTTAATTTAACTTAATCCTGATACTCTATGTTCAATTTCCTCATAATAACTATTCAGGGTGGCTCTAAAATCCGTACTGACCCCTACTCTTTTCTGTTTCTTTTTTCCGGTTTCTTTGTGGTGGTGGCCTGCGCCACCTCCACCTACTCAAAGCTTCATGATGCTCCAACAATGATGGATGGACTAAAAGGCAGAATTCTACGTGACCATCATCATCAAGCCTTTCCGTGAGAACCCTAAATTCAAAGAGGACTGTTTCATTTATGTTAGGTAGAATGCCCAGAGGGGACTGGGCAGTCTCATGGTCTGGAATCCCTACAGATTTTATTTTTTTTTCTCCAGCCGTCTGGAGTTATTTTGTTTTTTCTGTCCCCCCTGGCCATTGGACCTTACTCTTATTCGATGTTAATTAATGCTGATTTATTTTGTTTTCATATTGTGTTTTTTATTTTTCTATTCTTTATTATGTAAAGCACTTTGAGCTACTGTTTGTATGAATATGTGCTATATAAATAAATGTTGTTGTTGTTGTTATTATTTGCCTTCTTCCCCTTAGCTATATTTTTCATAAATATAACATTAATTTTCATTGTTATGCTGATGACATCCAGCTCAACCTTGCTAGTAAACCCACTTCTTCCTTTCCACCACCTTCACTTATTGACTGCATTGCTGAAATTAAATCCTGGTTTTCTTCGAATTTTCTTAAATTAAACAGTGACAAAACTGAGGTTCTCCTCATTGGTTCAAAATCATCATTATCCAAAGCCAATAATCTTTCTCTTATTATTGATAACTCCGTTGTTTCCCCATCACCTCAGGTCAAGAGTCTGGGTGTCACTCTCGACAGTACTCTACAGTATCTTTCCAATCTCACATTAATAACATCACCCGGTCTGCTTACTTCCACCTACGTAAAATTAATCGCATCCACCACTCCCTCACGCCCCATACCACTGCCATTCTTGTTTATAGTCTTGTTACTTCTTGGCTGGACTATTGCAATTCACTCCTCTTTGGTCTCTCTAATAAATCTCTTCATAAGCTCCAGCTAGTCCATAATTCTGCAGCACGCATCATTACTCGAACCTCATCTATTCACCTTATTACTCTGGTTTTGCAGCAGTTTCATTGGCTCCCGATTAAGTTTCTAATTGATTTTAAGATTCTGCTATTAACATTTAAGACCATTCATAACCTTGCCCCCCCATATCTGTCTGACCTTTTTCATGATGCCATTCCCTCCTGTAACCTTAGATCCTCTTCTTCCATCCATCTGACCGTCTCTCTCATCCGTCTAACCACCACAGGGAGCAAAGCATTCAGCTGTTCTGCTCCCAAGCTCTGGAATTCATTACCTACCGAGCTTAGAAATATCAAATCATTTTCCTCCTTTAAATGTAAACTTAAAATGCATCTGTTTAAAATGGCTTTTTCTTTATGATAACAGTAGTTATGTTTGGTTTTAATTTTTATATTTTGTGATGTTTTTAGTTGTTTATAATTGTGTCTTTTATTTATTGTTTGTTTGTTTGTTTGGTGTCCTTGAGTTTTCAGAAAGACGCCTTGTATAAATAAAATGTATTATTTATTATTATTATTACTTGTAATGTATAATTATGTATTTTTGTCAGTTTTGATTACTATTTAGTTTCAATGTGTGAGAGTAAGTTCTTTTTTGTTTCTTGTGTATCGTGGATGGTTCTCCAAAAGGCAGGGACACCTTTCGATCTGTGCTGAGGGACTGCACCCAACTCTTTAAAGGCTCATGGGAATTGCATTCCTTCTGTGGTACATTGTATGCGTTTTGTGGTTGGTGAATTCTCCTCTTAATATTTAGTGTTATTCTCTGAATTTATTGTCTTTCTGATTTTTTACAGATCTGTTTTTGATTTCTGGATCTTAGGAATTTGTTCGCTTACGATTACATTTTAATGATAAATAATAATAATAATAATAATAAACTCCCAAAAATCTATTTATTCTTTTTTTTTTTTTAATTTTATTACAATCCATACAAAGCAATCAAGTTTTTACAAAGAGAAAAATTAAGAACAGATCGATCCCCACCCCTGAGAGAGAGAGCAAGCCAAATGGCGTTAAATTTAAGGCTTGTAAACCTACCTAATTTAATAAATTCTCTGTGCCTTATGAACTTATTTTAAAATATTACTGATTAGATCCTGCCATGTTTTGAAAAAAGTCTGTACGGATCCTCTAACTGAGTATTTGATTTTTTCC